>OU015462.1:37255358-37855358 GCA_907164805.1 Brachyptera putata
TCCGCGTGTACTGAGTTTCATGTTTATCAGTTAAACCTTCCGAACCAGTGCCTAAATAACAGACTGAAAAAAAAACAGAGAGAACTCCGTAAGAGAGGGATGGAAGTCTTCGCTATCGCTTATCCAACAAGCTTCAGCAGTAATTCACCTGTAGATTGATCGTAACCTGCTGTTTACAAAGAGTTCCCCTCAGTCCCTTATACCCTAAGTAGGGGTGAAAAAGGCCCCCCAACTCTAAAATCAAAGTGTATATTATAATAATAGTTCATCATGTATACACCTACTATTGTAATGCAATGGCATTGAATTTCCCTCATACATGAACTCCCTCGTAAAATATCTGAATAGGTAATGCATTTGATGGAAAATAGAATATATATATATATATAGTATAAGTTATACATTGACCCACAGGAAAACACATATTTTCAAAATTATCTAAGAGATCCAAAAATGTGAATGAGAAATTCCATGTGGAGACTCACAACTAAGTCTATACCGGTACCGATGAATAGCAACAAAACATTTTATAAATATGTTTTTTTTAAATTATTCCAAAAAAATTTCGAAAATATTTTCGAATATCTAGATAAAATGGCCTACCTCCTAATTTCGATAAGATAACTACGCTCATCGATTACAAAATATTCAATTTTTTCTGGCAAAAACACAAATGAAAATTGTCTGACGCGTTAGTGAAATACGCCCATCAATATTGACATGCATTTCACCTCTAATAATGTCTATACAGTTCTGAGCCTATCAATACCAGTTCAAAATATTCACAATCATACTTGGATGTTGAAGTGCACTGTTTGTTGGTATTCACTGAGTACTGACAGGATCGTTGCAAGAACAATATTGAACAATACATATACCGTATACATATGAATATATTCATATATATATATATATATATATATATATATATATATATATATATATATATATATATATATATATATATATATATATATATATATATATATATATATATATATATATATATATATATTGTACATATATATATTTATATATGGATGATAAAATAGTGTGTGTGTATATTATTTCTACTTTCAAAGCCAGATGCAAGACTTCTTCACAACGCATACTCTCACTTGAAGGTGATTATAACTAGAAATGTACCGAGCATAAATGTCCATTAAAAACAAGAATCAAATAAATTCTCATCATGATTATGTTTCCGAAAAAAGGCACTATAAATATTCCTTACATTGCTGTCTTACTCTATATAAATTCAAGACTTTTTTAATTTCTCTCAGAATTGAAAATAATCACCGCTGTTATTTCGGCTCAGACGATTGGTCTATAAAGGGCGCACACTCAGACCATTAGAAGAAATACCATGGGAAAAGAAAATTAAACGTAGAGGAGGAATTCGCATTGTAGAAAATGAGGTTATTATAAAACATTATAAAACTATTGAGATATTCTATCAATAGTTCATTCCTGATGAGTGCATGTGATTGGAAAATTATTTATTGCGCTATTCTGTTCAACAAATTCCTAGATAGGTAGCCTAATCTAAAGGAGAGACAAGCAGTATGTGCATTCTAATAATAATTATCAAAATTATTCAGATCTAATTGTTCATATTGTAGAATTTGTTACATTTCAAAAATAAACTTCGACAGATTTTTAACTCAAAATATATTTTATAGTATTCAAGAATTTAAATTACACTATGGTATTTTATGATTTAATGATTGGATGACAATTACGCTTCATACTTGTTTTAGTTATTATTTAAGTAATTTTTAGTATTGTATCTACGTTATCATTGTCATCTTAATTTATGTAGCAAAAGCAATGTAAGTACCTTAGTATCATACAATGTTTGTATTTTATACTGAATTTGTGAAGGTTGCTTAAATATTTCTATGTTCAACCATATCTTGTACATCGAAATGATTTTAAAGACAATAAATATTCACTTACTTACTCACTTACTTACTATACTACACCTCGATACATTACATTTTTTAAGAGAAGAAACGTACATTTTGATTAGGACAGAAATGCTGCCGAAAACCAATTTGCATCTCTATCATCAGAGTGGAATCTCAGTCCAATACAAAATTGTTATCAAGGACATCATCATCCGATCCTGGTTGATCCTGCATGGTTCCACTGGTTTGATCAGACCCCTAGTTGGTTTCATGAGTAGCTTCAATACGTAGTCCATAAGTAAGTCAATAAGTAGTCCAATACAGAATTGTTATCGAGGACATCATCAGCCGATCCTGGTTGATCCTGGTTCCATAGGTTTGATCAAATCTCTGGTTGGTTTCATAAGTAGCTTCATCGGGTACTTAAACAAGAACAAACTTGAAGCGTAACAGAGAAACAACACGTTATAGTTCAGTACACTACGTCTAGATCTTACACGTGCTGAAGAAACGCTATTGTCATATATCCCCAATCATGTTTCACACCTGTTCAACAACTATCTCAAAACTTACTTATCCATACTAAACTCGTAAATAATACGACCTTAATAAGGGTGTATTTAACCTCATCATCATATAACAGGTTAGTTGATATCTTCTAACTCCTAGTGATCAAATATAAACATATACAATGGTACCGAACGTCCCAAACAAGAATCCAGACATAGGGTTCGAAAAGGGGGTTCTCTGAATGAGAAGGGTCCCATATGAGAATGATATACTCGTCGACTAAGTACAATGATGAAAAGATGTTCCAACCTTTCACCAGTTTATACTGAGAAAGGTGCTAGTGTTTTGATAAACATGATGCCCATATAAGAATATGATCTATTCAGGTATACGGGGCAACTTTCCTCTACTTATAATAAAATTAACCCGTATTAGAATCCAATCATGGTACAATATGTTGCACACGTCTGTCCCAGAAGTAGTTGAACCTCTAACCTATAAGCTATTAAACTCTGCAATCCTGTGAAGGGTAAGATTCCAGTCTCAGAATGAATTATAACCCGATCTATTCGGACTTCATAAGGTCGAGAAAATTGAAGAAGTGTGTCATTGTAATCGTGTAGAGGTTTTTTCCAATGAAGGAACTTGAAAGGTAGAACTTTAGACATACATCAATAATTGATGTAGACAATGATGAATATAGAATTTGATGGAATAAAATTTTAGATACATAATTTATACCACGTTCTTAAAAAAATTATATATTTTGAAAGATTGCTTCTGTTGATAATATTGAAAGATGATGATGATGTGTTGAAGTTTCTCATATTGATACGAATAAATTTCCTCCCCACTAAATGTTGATAGATATTGATCATATTCACGAACTATAAAATCATTATCATGATTATAATCATTTCTAGACGTTACAAATGTTCGAATCTTGCATAACTTGTGAATGATTTAGTATTTGATTCGTTAAGCACAGATTCGTGAAGCAGCAATATAAAGTGGCAACAAGAGCAAATTTTCGTGACACAAAAATCTCGAATTTCATGAATCCTGGGCAAATAAAAAATGTACACATGACTTCTGCTGAGCTCAGTTCGAGCAGTAGGGTCAATAGGGTCAGTTTAATTATATTTCTTCCGTTACATATAATCCGGGAGATAAGGAGAATATCGAACCTCGGCTCCAACGACCATCTTTACATTTTTTTAAAAGATTTTCCTCTGTAGTTTAGGCCAATGCCAGGATGGTTCCTACAGCATAGACCATAACCACCTTTTTCCCACTACCCTTCCCTACCCAAGAAACCATCATTTCACAAATCCATCATCTCATAATTCATGATCTCATTACTCATCCGACGCCAATATAGATCTTGGTCATCATTAAAATGAGTCGTTGAACCTATCTGAATGAAGAAATCCATGTTCTAGTTATTCTGCATGATATTGAATAACCTAAACTTCACATTTTAACTTTTCACGTGAAAAAATGATAGGCATAAATGGTTGCACAGACCTGACGACTGTTGAAATCACTTATGTAGATTTCTTCCCAAAAAATAGGAATTAAATCATTTCATTGATTTCATTGTGTTTGATGCATTTTGTGATGATACACACACTCAAAATTTTATTCATTCCAGACTGACCTCGCAGAAAAGAAGAAATTCTGAATGAACTAACTCGATGGTTCACTGGTTGAAGGTAATTATAGCATGAGCAGTTATGCCACATTATTCATATACGTATAGTTATGTATATCTACATATTTATGTGTACATATATATGTACTCCTAGTTCATCATCGCCGAAACACACGATCATATTTTTATTTTATACATTATTGATGGTGTTCTAATTCAATGTTTTCAAGGAATTGTTCGCAAATATTCATGTTAGGTCTATTATTGTATAAGAAGGAGCTCAATGAGTGTTGAGTAAAACTCTGAAGTTAGAAATTCTGGTATCTATTTATTTATTCCTACACTATTGTTATAACATCGCGTCTTAATCATCATAACATTTTGAAGATTCAAAGCAATTTGGGAGATAGGATTAAAAGCATTTAAAACCGGAGTATTTCAAAATCATTTGATATACTAGTTTATCATCATAGTATTGCCGTTATCTTGTTTGTGCTTGGAGGTATGTATGGCATAGTTTGTTTGTTCTGACGGTAGCCACGACATTCCTCTCTTTTGTTCAATATTCTTTGGTGAATTGTGTTATTATCATTCAAATTATGATAGTTATTATTTTCTAGTATATACTACTACAAGCTCTCGCACAGAACCATAGATATAAACGGCATCTGAAGTCGCAATTTATCTCTTTTCTCTGCGAGTTATCACTATTTGTGATTTATTTTAGATTCAATATGTACTTCGATGTACTTTATTCAAGAGAACTCAAAATAGGTCTCAGCTGAATGTCTGAGCATAGCTATATCGAAGGCGAACACAAACATTCTAAATCTCTTGAATCACTCTCTCTTCAAAATCTCTCTTCACTATTTTATATAATTGAATTGTGAGGACATTTTCAACTTCAAATATACATTTTGATTCATTCAATCTTCATCCAATCTCTATTCCTCTCAATATTGAAATATTGAAATATATACATCCACCGTTGAAGCACACAAATTTAACAACTTATGGATAATGCGTAATGGTCACACGGTCACAATAGAAGTTGATATTCGCACTTTTTTCATCTTCAATTTTTCTCAAACATCGAACAGAATTACACTCTGTGAAACTTCACCAGAAATTTCTACATCAAACGTTTCGTTTTGAAAGAAAATTAACCAAGAGTAAATAAAGCTTCAGTTTTCTGTTCTTCAGCTGTGTCCATCAAAATGTCCACTTTCCACCAAAATATAGGACCTACCTTCTAGAATATGACAATTACGCTTCAGTTTTCATCAGTATTAACATAAAAAGTGAATGTGATTCTCTGAGTCTTCATGAAGGGTACCTACCGGAAAATTTTAAAATTACTTTTCATATATTTTTTGTACGCTCTAAAGCTCAAACGATCGTCTAATTAGGTCTAACTATTTCCTTCTCCTGCATTCGTTCCACTCTCGCACAGAGAGCCTATAGAATGTTTTATTCTCGTATTGAATGAAATATTTTCTAATTTACTAAAAATTTGGCTCTTGGTAGGCTATCAAGAAAAACAACACAATTTCCGAACAGTATAATTTAATTTTCCTCAGAGAAAGTTCGAATATAATTGAAACATATATTTATATTACGAAAAAAAATGTGAAAGTTTCCTAATGTTCAGAAGTGGTTAATAGTTGTTGATAATGTTCTAAATTAACGATGATGTTAGTTCAAAATTATGAACACTTCAGACCCTTTCATAGTCACTATCAATCGTACTATTTTTCATAGAATATATATGTATTTAATTTGATGTTTTGCCTCATTTCAATGGGAGTGAAGAGTCACAATTACAACTTGAATTAAAAATAACATTTTTCAAAATGTTGCAATTGAATGTTCCATATTTTTGTTGAACAACAAACCTAGTTTGTCCGATGATACAGATTATTTTCTTGTGATAAGTAAGAATGCGTGGAAAGTAAAAGAGTAAAAAGCAAAGTAAGTATTGTAAGGTGGAAGGAATACATAAATAACAAAAGTATGCTTCGAACTGGATATGTTCCGTGAACTGGAATCGAATCCAATTTTTCGATTCCAGTTCACGGACGAGGCGACTCCAGAAGATGATCAGCCGTAGCTGTTGGAAACGTCGAGAGACAAGGTTCTTATTAGAACCGCCATCTATTTCACCGAAGAGCAATCCGAAAAATGATAATAATGTAACATATATATTCAGGTATACACATTGAAAAATACATCTTTTGGGTGTATATTTTGATCACAATTATATTATGGAAAGATCCATAATAAAATAGTAATCCATGAAAACATCTGAAAGATGTATCCATTAATACATATGCATCATGAGAGAGAAAGTTTGAGATTATATATATATATATATATATATATATATATATAGGCCTATACATATTATATGTTTATATATAATATATTTAGGCCTATTTACACAATTTGTATTCATAAAACTTGTGTTGTTCATTCTCACGTTATTTCTCTCAGTAATGAATGAGTTCGATTTTCGTATTCTTACAAACATAGTATTGATAACATTCGATTTAATAATGTATTATTATTCCATACCAATTATGTTTTCAGTCTCGATTTTTCACTCTCTCTTCAGCTTGGATCTAAAACGAACAAAACATTGACGTATTAAAACAAAACTTTGATCATTTGAACAACACAGTTTCTTTTTTGGAATAATATCGAAGAACTCAAGTAATTTACTATGTTTCTGTTAACACAATCAAAACTAAAAGGATTTTGACAGACATTTTATATTTCAAACTTTCTTCCACTTCTTTTTCAACTTCAAAAATACAACATACTCTATAATTATATTCTATAAAATCACTTTTTCTTTCCTAACGAATTTGCCATTATTTTATAAATTGCATGCATTCTTTTGAGCATATAATATGTCGATGGATTTATCCCGAGGGCTTTTTCGCCTGTCGACTTTGTCAAATTGACACGTTTGCGTCAAGTTCGACGTGTCTGCGTATGTGTGTATTGGAAAACAATTTATAATTAGTAAAAAAGAATTTATGAACCCTTTTAAAAACTTCATTTAAATCTCTACACTGGAGTTTGCTGAAGTTCGACTGGAGTATGATATGAATCGAGTTTGTATCGGGCGATATAAATAATATGTATATTTATTATAGTTTCTCATCTATTATTTCGATTTGATCATGGTTTATTGTTCTTGACTGATGACAGAAGAAGCTCTCAAGACTGGCCAATACAATGGAAAGATCAACTCGTAGATTTGTTTCAATCGTCTCTTAATTCACTTAAATTATACCATACCGTTATCACTTTCAATGATTTAGTTTTTCCACTTACGTTGAGTACTATCGGGTGCATTAGTGCATCCTTGGGTTTTGAATATTTGAATCTTGAGTTGTGTTCCCAGATTTTTAAAATTTGTTTTATATACGCAATTCCAACAATTAAAGGTGAACAGGCTACTTTAGCTCACCATGAATTTCAAATATATTTGTGATTTAAATTGTGTTATTCGTTCTGACAAAAGAACACAGATTTCAAAGTGAATATAATGAAAATAACAACTCATTAAATAATGATCAACAAGATTTGAGAACAAGTTGATATATGGAATGGAGATCAAGTGGGAGGTATTCTCTCAAGTATGGATAGAAAAACTGAAAGTCATACACGGAACCTGCATAAGGACAGTGATCTATTTTTTTGTATCAGCGAAAAAATTGTGTTCATAATATATTCTCAATGCATGCAAATATATACAGCAATTTACAAAATAGAACTTAATGTTGTATTGAATTTTAAGTTTTCATCACGAATGTCAAAAAATATTTCGAATACACGCTGAAGTGAAAATTGACCCACATTCAAAGTACTCAGACTAATCCTTTAAAATACCATAAATTGACAAGAACTCATTCAGTTGATAGGCCTATAAATACAAATAAGCGAATGCTTAAAACCGAATAAAACTTATTATCATCTTACTTGTATAGGGCCAATATTCTATATTCGTTCATCTGCTCATATCTGCTTTCTGATGTGAACTTTTGTAATGAAACCAATTAATGAATTGGTCATTAAAATTATGCATTCATTCAAGTGAAGGTTCACAAATAATACTGATTACTAGAAGTTTCTATTTCATGCAGAACCAGTATTACAAAATGATAATTTGTGAATCATTTTCTTATTACACTCGGTTATCAATGCTATTTTCACACTTCGTTTATTACTTAGCATAATTATCACAGTTCTATTTTTCGTAAAACACCGTCTCAGAAAATTGAAAAACACTCAAACAGGATTTTATTACAATCTCATCAATCTTTTGTATTACCGTTCCTCTGAATACATGGGTTTATCAATTATTTCCATCACCGGATTTGTTCACACTATATTCCAAAATTCAATTCAGAAAACTATATAAGACATTCCCATATTTTTGAAAATAATGATATTGGGAAATTGGTCAGAAATGTTGAAACACTCAATTGGGAATAATTGTGAGAATTAACGAAGTATTGTTTTGAATATGATTGAATATAGCTGACGGAAAAATGAATATCTGAAAGATTCTACATGATACATTGTAATTCAATTCATTGTAATTAAAGCAGACTTCACTAAACAAATTATAGTACTATGTTTTCTCGCTCCATTTATATTTCCATGCTCAATTTTATAAGATCAGCCTATCAATTTCACATGAGTTGGAAAAGGCAATCAAAGATGGAGAGATTATAGAGTAGCAAGACCATCTTCAAAAGTGAAATGAGAACAGCTTGAGTAGTTTGGCCATAGTAAAATAATGAAAAATAATACAATAACTCATGAGATGTTTGAGAGACAAAAAGGAAGTAAACTGAAGAGAAATGATGCATCAGCAAGAAGTAAATCGAGTTCAAAAGAGAGAAGAAGAGGGAGAAAGTAGTTTAAAAAGATAGAGATCGTTGAGGAGGTGAAGGCGATGATGTGAGAAGATGAGAAGAGATAAGAGAATGGAGAAGGATCAGAACAGGCAAAAACTGAGTCCTCAGAATTCTGAATCTAGATTTCATTCAGATGGATATAAAAAACTATCTCCTTCTAATTGACCTCATCATATTTTCAAAACGAGGTAATTATAAGTAATTTCAAATGGTCAAAACTGCTGAATTCTTTTTGAAAACCTCCGTTTGTTCTGGTTCTGACAATGGAAAAATGAGGATGAATAATCAAGCTATAAGTTCATAATATGGGAAAATTAAATCCTATCCATTCTTTCCAAACTATGTAGATCAAAAGTATTCACAATAAAACAATGAAGGTATTTTATTGCTAAGAAGTAGGTTATTGTCATCGTCCATTTTATTGAATATTGAAATCTGGATGCGAACATTCTATAGATAAATATCTTCATATTTGTCTCTGGATCCGAAAAATCACAAAATAAGTGGTTTGAGTGTTTACTAGGATATATAATTTCTCTGGCGAGTGTATAGAAATGAAAAATAACAATTGAGTAGTGACTAATAAAAGATATGGCCAATGGGCTTCTATATATATATATACATATAAACATATATATAATACATAAATATATATATATATATATATATATATATATATATATATATATATATATATATATATATATATATATATATATATATATTGATTTCTACTTCTTTTACATATCTCACATGTCTTATGTCCAAGAATGCTCACAAATGAGGGAACAAATTGACTATATAATGAATATCCAAATAAAACAATAACTCGTGATACAGCAGGATTGGATTCTCAATTTTTCGACTGAGGTTTTCCGTGGTATACCTCAGTCGTTTTTGCTACGCCAGGTTTCTTAACCACATACCATGACCAAATCCTTGGCATCATCCAAAATAATACGTTAATTAAATAAATTCCCATCATCTCATCTCCCTATCATCTAATTCATCATTCACCCACATCACAAGTCATCAATATGGTGCAGTGCTACCTTATAAACTTCATGAATTGAACAATAAATATAAGCAATGGGAACTTATTCAAACAATACTACCATTAGAACATGGAAGTTGGCAATGCATTCCAACATTCAATCCACGATATTGGATTTCTCCAATATGGGAATAAGTCACAAAATAATATTCATAATAGATACATAAGAAAATAATGATTTGGTGTAAATATAAGTTTTTATTAACAACACTGTCTACATTACGGTTGCCTCTTGGACACAGTATAACATGCAACATATGATTAATTATGAGAAATGTAAACATCATCATATTAATAATAATATTACCGTAAAGTAAAATTATCGATATTCGTTGGAAAGATTACAAAATTAATAATTACATATCCTGAATAATTCATACACTATAGAAGAATAATATAAAACACAATTCAATTATAGTAAAAAACAACAACAAGTAATTTGATGAAGCAACTGACAAACTCTTGAATATAAAAGCGCCTGTTTTAATAGAGATAATTTCAGGATTTTTTTCATTTCAGGATTTCTAAGGATGGCAATTGATCCTCTAAGTCCAGCAATTGTACGACTCATACAACTATGATTACAATTGTGATTATTTGAATCTCTCTTCAACTAAACTCGTGTCATTCAATTAACGCAATCAATTCATCATCTCGACATTAAAACTATGATTTAATGTAATTGAGAAGCATTTATGTTGTTCAGATGAACTATCATTGGCCTTTTCAGACTAAAGCAAAAAGGATAGTAATACATGTATTCTACGAAATGCAATTGAGCTCTCGTTTTAATTCATTTCAATCTACACTTCCATGGTGTCTTTATTTATCTGTATTAAATACTATCACCTTTTTCTAATCCCAAACACGGTCCAATTATTATAATTATGTGATTCATCATTTATAGCAGAGTATATATTTCATCACGTACCTCAAATAGTTTGTTCAGAACTATTTATTCCTAGCATCTTTCCGCATGCATTTTGGGTGTGCTATATATTCATTCAAACTAAAATGTGTGTATGTCCTGATCTATTATCATTGAATTATTTTTTCTTGATAATATTATGTATTTGTTTCGTATTTACAGACAGGGTTCATTCCAGACAGGGAACACACATACAGGGTACAGACAGGGATCATTTACCTGTACCAAAAAAATATCCTTTATTTCAAATTCGTATGAGCTCCGTATTTCATCACCTATAATCTCTATTCAACTATCGGAATAAGAAATATTCTATATAACATATAATTCATAGATATAAGTCTTGTACTTCTGGAAATTGGGATGGAAAAAATAGGAGAATGAGGATATCAGTATTTCTTTTATCAAATGAATAAATGAAATATCAATGATGAATCTCACCGTAACCCAGGATTGAAAATATTTGTTTCAAAATGTATTTGTTATTTTATGAAATATCTGATATATATATCACATGAGTATAACATTCAAAAGATAATAAGCGGTAAATATGATCTATTGATGAGGTAGTTACTATTTTACCTGTTGATATTAGGAGAAAATTCAATTGAAAAAACGTTGATATGGGCTATGGTTTAATCACGTGAGTTCATAATAACTCAAATATTGGATTTTAATATGATATATTTATTATTTCTATGGTACATCAATTGCCGTCCCACAATCTGTTCAGTGACTATATTTTCTCGTCTGGACAAAGACAACTGAGTTCCATATTCTTGGATAAAGAATACGTTCAAGATAATCTCCTGAAGATGAAATATAATATTGCGAATGTAAAATAGGTCAATGCCTGGGCCTGAAAACGAATGAACGGCTAATTCATTCCGAAAATTTCGTGAGTCTACCTAATTGTACTCTACCTTAGATACACAATTAGGAGAGGATTTTTAGGTAGCAATAAATTTATGAGAATGCCAGATTTGAATAGTTATATCGGAGAAAATTAATAATGATCAAACTATTGGAAACTGTTTTTACTGGATTATTATTAAATGATCAAATTAGTGGAAACCGTTTTCTCAAGTTTATTATCAATAATCGAACTGATGGAAACCGTATACTCACTAATTTATCATTAATAATGATACTAGTGGAAACCGTTTTCAATCATTTATTTCTAAAATTATGTAAGTCCACCTGTCTTAGATACTGTCTGAAATGATTCAGGAGAGGATTTTTGAGTATCAATGAACGGATGAGAATGTTAGATTCAAATTGTCATATCTAAGAAAATGATTGAAAATGATTAAAATGATAATCAACCTAGTGGAAACCGATTTGGCGACAACGTTTCAAATGAACCTCCTCCCTGAACGGATGAGTGAAGCTAAGACTCAATTTAGCCGCTTTATATTTTTTTTCGCATTCCACAGGTCAAACAAAATAATTATATTTTCTATGAAACTTGGCATGCACATATGTCATCTACTAACTCGATACTGTATATGAAAAAATGAAAAAAACTAGATCCTAAATCAACAAGGTATGGTGAAACTTTTTATATAGATTCACTATACCTCATTGTCATAAACCAATTGGAATAGTCAATAGGTGACTGAGAATGGCAGTGAGTTGAAAAGATGCAACGTTTTTCTACCAGTGATTAAAATTACAATATTCAGCAACATACATGCCCGCCAGATAAAAAAAAACGATAAATAAAAAAAAAAAATCTGAAATAGCCCATTATTTTTTTAACGAGTTCTTGTTGTATCTTAGTTAGATTTGACGCTGCAAAATTATACAATTAGTCAATATTACATAGAAGTGAAAAGATATGATAATATTTGATGAAGATATCTTAAAATCTCTCTCTCTCTCTGAAAATAATTATTACTGTATAGAAAATCATGTTGATCAGTTGACGGTTAGGGCAGTTTGCATGTATGCAAAACTATGTATGCAAAACTCGCAGACATCATTTTATCATATCATATTGTATTACATTTCTTCAATTTATATATTCATATCGTATTATATCATATTTCATTGAATATTATGCCATATTATTGAATATCATATCTTATCATTATTTATCCTTATATGATATTGAATACCCCTCACGTATTATTATAAATTTAATGTATATATTTATTATGGTGAGCAATATTATATAGAAATTCTTTGTTATTGAACAAAATATATAGCTGAATGTGACATGTATTTCTTATAATATTTTAATATCTCATCCCATTTTACGGTAGGTCCAAGACAGTTCGTCGCGTCGTAGCTGGCAATTCACACCGTGAGCCGAGACGAAATAAAACGGCGGGACGCTGCACCTTGACCGGCCCGGTCAATGTATCGTAAGATGTCCGGTCAAATGGAAGGTAGGTTCATCGTGAAAACAAGATATCCTCACGCATTAAAATGAAAATGTTAATGTGAAGATAGAGAGTCTGGAACGTGGGATGTTATAGTTATAAATGGTGGAAATAAATAGTAGATTTGTGATTTTTGACAATTGTTTGGTCTGGATTTACGCGAGATGTAAAAAAAAATTGAACATGGCAAATCAAGTCCTCATATTATTAATCATAATCTGAATGTGTATAAATAACTGAACACGTGATTGATAAAATTTATGAAAATATATTATGTATTGTATTTGAATATTTAAAATCGAGGTAAAAGAAACTTTGAATTCGAAATTTGGACCTATAATAAAAATAAGACAATCAAATTTTCGAAAACCATTAAAATCACGTTGCGCCCATTTAAAACCCCCATTTTATCAAAATCAGATTACTAAAATCAATGGTATCATCTCGAGATTACAGGTGCTACATATATAATTAGAATGTAAATTGGATCTCAATACCCTATTGGGTGATGTTCTAGGCCATTGAAACATCATTGTTTTCAAAAATTCACAATTTTGAATGGAGAAAAAATATATATTCCACATTTTATTCTGATTATATCATTATTAATTCCATAATTGTCAAAATGGAATGCATTTTCAGTTTTTTATTGAAAATTGTTTCACCCTGAACCAATTCAAATTAGTGTACGCTTTTGAATTTTCTCCATAAACTCCTTGTCACCAAGACAGTGTTAATTCTCATTATCATTGATCACTCACTGATTTGAAATCACGTTATTATTATTTTTGTATAACGTACTTCTCATATTTTTTTAAATATCGAACACATCTATAGTTTCCAAATTCGCCTTCAAATTATGACATTTTGTTCGTCAGTACAACAAATTTCAAGATGGTTTTTACATGACGAATGTTCCCACATTTGTTCACTACAAGAATTATTCATTTGTGACCAACAAAATGTTACAAATATACTGGGATTAATTTCAATTAGTTATATGAATTCTTCATTCGCGAATTCGAATAGACCCATAGTTCGACATGTTTTTTAATGAATAAGAAAACTCGTTATCCGTTCTTGGCTGTATATAGTTGATTTATTATTTTACTGTCCTTCATTCACCACTAATGAATAGTGTTGGAAATTTGAACATATACGAATAATAATTTGATAGATTCGCACTCGAAGAATATTGGTGAATACAGAAAGTGAATGAAAAAAATGCATTATATATTCAAATAAAATGGAATAACAAATAGATCAAAATATGACAACGTGGTAGTAGCCATACTAAATGAATTAGAATAACACCCAACACACATGCGAGAATATATTAAAAGTAACTAGTTGTGATGAATTCATAAATTTGTTTTTAAAAGTAGATAATTTAGAAGTTGATCAAATGTTGTAAGAAATGTCATTGCATCTTATGTGTAGTCACATAATGTAAACAATATGTTGCTGACCAGGTATGTCAATTAGGTTATTTGCTATAACCTAGCATATTTCCTATAGGAACTTATGGAACAGCAGATTCTTGCGATCGTAGAATGCATTCTACGGAAAATGCATCCTATTTGGGCCTAATATAATCAGTAATAGCATTTAATATCAAATGGACCCATTATTTAAAACATAAAAAGACCCATTATTTGGGAACAGAGTATGATGATTATCATTATCATATCAAAGTAGTAGTGTTATGGTATAGTATTTAATAACAGTTTGTTGGTATACGAGATATTTAAACAAAGTGAACGAATATAAGATGATACTAAGATGAAATAATGGAATGTGTTCACATTTATCATAAATTATTAGAGATTTTTGTAGAATAATTTGTATTCTCATTTCTCAAGTTCTTGATGATAACCTAGCTATACCACTCCATTTCCTCTGTTTCTCTTATAATCCAACATGAAAATATAATTTACTCAGTACTCAGTAAGAAGAGTGCTTTAATGAAGAAATTAGGCATATTACGCGATTGAATTATAATTCCCAGAAATCATTTATACAGTCAAAATTAGCTTCATTATTTCAGTCTCAATTTAGCTTCATTTTCAAAATTTTATTTTTTTGTATGTTCTTATCAATTTTAATTTTAATTTTAATTGTTATTCTGTGTCTAACAAGGCAACCCAATGTACATGGGCAGAGATCCGAATGAAGATTTTTTTATATATATATACAATTGTTTGAATGTCTATTGATTCATCAAACACTGACCAGTACTAGTCAGATCAAAATAATTAACCAATGTCCTCTTGGATTTATTCCCATTTCAACATACATGCAGAAACTGTATACCTCACGTGGGTTTCAGATATATTTACGTTTAAGTTTTATATTCATCTTTTTTTCACACAAATATTTCTGGGAAATTCTATAAACGGTTCGAAATCAGTTTAAGATTTGAATTCCAAATTTCATGTGATGTACAAATCCTATACATGCCATCGGTTGTAGTGCTATATGTTCAAAAAACTTTCATCGAAAATAGGAAGAAGTGAACTCGAAACTTCATCAAATGGTTCAAGATATGTGTCTTCTGGTTCATTGAATTTCGAAAGTTTTCGAGGTATTTCAGAATAATTTGAACGTATATGCAGAATGCGGTAATTTCCCACATGCAAATCACTTGTGTTTTTGCTGTAACCTATAATTCTATCTGTCTTTTAACGTTTTGCGTCCTGAATGTTTTGCCATAAAGTTTATCTTAATGAAGAATTGCTATTTTGAATACAATTTGTTGACGTATATATTTTTTGAATGCAGTAAATTTCTACTTTCACATCAGGAATTGTTTTTGGAAAATAAGCGTTTTCTCATACAACAACATCTAGATGAACTGTTTCCTGAATTATATTTAATTGTTTCTGTCATTCTGAACTTGATCTAAACGAGTTGCCTCAATCGTTTTAGAAAATTCGACAACAAACGTTTAACGAAACAAAGGTTTTTATAAATAAATATGCTTGCGTACATACATGAAAAAGTCCGTGGATCTCTATTCACATACTTTGTAGCAGAGCCTGACCCAAACTCAGGTTAATCAAAGTCCTGGTCAAGTGATGAAAAACAATGAGCTCAGTTTACTTCATCAGTCAACATTAACTTTGGAGTAAATCTTTATCTATTGTTATCCCTCTTCGGAAGTTCATATAATAATTGGTAGCAAACAATTCAAAGAACAGAGAATTCAAATAGAATTTATCTCATGTAATGTTCTAAAAAATAAAATATTATTCAGCCACCCGGTGTCTCAGTCACCTATCGCCAGCGGTAGAAGCTGAAGTCACCTTGAGCGTGGGTTCGAGTCCCTCATAAGGCATGGGATTTTGTAAACGTTCCTTCACTTAGCATCACTTCATCGTTTCATTATCACCCGCTCATTCGTACCCCAGTATAACCTAGTTGTAGGTACGATCGTTAAGCAGCATTAAAATATAATTATTATTCGAAATGTATTGACGAAATGTCACCACATTCAAAATTCGAATTGAAGTGAATCAAATGCGATAGTATTTTGAGACAAAATCGAGCTGCGATCTATTTCATCATGGTTATAATAGGCCTACACAAAACTTTTTAAGAAGTGGGAACATTTGAAAAGTGACTTGATAATGGCTAGTATTCTATCATCATTGAGTACGTTATTACTTACCGTATGAGGTTTCTTCATGGTATTTTATAGATACTAAATAATAGATTCATCGATTAGAATATCAATATCAGTGACATTATTGAAGAAAGTGAGTAGTATTCTGATACATTTTTAAAAACCTACCGTTGATGTATCTTATCTTATGTATCTTATGTAAATGTTCTCGAATGAATACCAGCAACATTTCACACACGTGCCATTATACCTAGTATCTGTATATGAGAATTAAAATTATCATAAAGGAGTACACCCAAAGATGAGTGAAAATTCAACGGTACTCTTTCAACATAAACAAAATTATTTCAAGCTTCAAACACTTTTTTTCTCTGTCAGTAGGACACATAGAAATGTCCCAAATTTTTATTTACCAGAACATTTACTTCTAAAAAACCGAAAAAATATATTACAGTATAGTTATTATCAGTAGTCTTCATCATTAACTGTGAAGCAATGAACCCCGAATTGTTCAGCCAATTACAACGTCAATATTCCTTTGTTTTTCATGAACTTTTCTACCTGAGAAAAGTGCAATTTTAGCTGGGATAAGAACATTCTCAATATTTTAATTCAGTATCAATGTTCAAACATCCAATTGTTTGATCATATTCGAAAATACAACACAATATTCACATATTTCAAATTGAGTTGATTGAATTTTGGATGCATTCATTCAACTGTTATATAGTGAAAGTTGAGGTTATATCAAGTTCTCCTCGGATACGAATGAATTTCTAATGATTACAATCAGAAGAAATCATACTTCTAGGACAGAAGCATATGCTCCCAGTACCACAGAATATTTTGATGAAGGCCTATTGCTTGATGCATAGAAATAGGAAATGTATGACCGTTGAGCTATAATTACATTTTCAGATTCTAAATGTGATTTAGAATTTATACTAGGCAAACGCAGGATGTGCGTTGTACGATGAGCGAGATGTCTATATAAAGTATAATCGAAAACTCTACAAACCTTGATCATTTGAAATGAACTTCATCCAATGTCAATGAATCTAGAAAGCCGTGACTTCGACAATGCAACATTTTTCAACTAATATTTCTATCTTTCCGATGAATAAAATACATTTATTATATTATTTTCTCCAAAACGGCTGGTCCGAATATCAAACCAAATTTTCATTCATGTATATTATTTTTGTGTTCACATTTGTGGAAAATTTGAATCATATTGAAGAGATTTTATTTTTCATTTTTTTCCGCTCAGCCAAATCTTATGGGGTTTTTAGAAACTTCTAAATGATATTTCTCAAAAATGGTCCAACCGATTAGACCTCGAAACTATACAGTTCTAAGTTGGATAAGTTTGCATATAAAAAAAAAGTTTCATGTCGATCGGTCAAACCCTGCGACCTGTGCAGTGTTTACAAAAAAAAAAAAAAAAACGCACAGACAAAGCTCCGTAAGACTTGAGTGAAAATCTTCGCTACGCTCATCTAAATACGGTATTATATCATAAGATATAATTGGTGTGTATATAATCTTCACACAAATGGTTCAAAAAGCACCTGAAAAACAGAACACACTCAACTAATCAAATGACAAACGGATATCTCGAGAAAATACTTTATTCATATTTCAGCAAAGTTATGTAGACCTATAGGCCTATGGCTCAATTGCAATTAATGCTAAACTTATGTTCAGCCATTCCTGCAATTATAAATGTAATTTGTTGTAAGCCATTGTAATTGTTTTGTCATCATTGTAAACACCCCAATTTCTTTGGCTAGTGAAAAATATCAAATAAATATTTCACATTGTCAATATAAGATTGGGTTCAATTTCTGAATGAGTGGTGAATAATCTCAAAATTTAACTGGACCAAATCATAATATTGGTCACTTACACGTACATGTAGGCCTGATTATTTTTGGGATCAGGTACCCTCCACGTGATACATGTTCATAGAGGAAATATTTTTTGAAGAGATTTGATAATAAAATGTGTATCATTCTGAGTTGATGATCAACTCAATTTCGGACTCCATGTGAACGTTCTTACGCCGACTTCTCTTGCTTTTCTTGTAAATTCAGTATTCACATTTCATTTTAGTTCTAATACTCGTATATTAAATCTATCAATATCATGTAAGTACTCGATGTATGTGTTTGAGAATAAAATTGTATACAAATGAAATAAATAATAAAAGTTCAATAAAATAAATTGTGTTTTTCATGAAAAACACTTTTATAGCTCCTTTTAATTTGAACATGGAAAGTCACAAAACCATGCGATAAAGATTAATTCGAGTGAAGGTTGTCTTCGAGGATTTGTAGTGAGATTATAATATATAAGCTGA
This sequence comes from Brachyptera putata, assembly GCA_907164805.1. Classification (NCBI taxonomy): domain Eukaryota; kingdom Metazoa; phylum Arthropoda; class Insecta; order Plecoptera; family Taeniopterygidae; genus Brachyptera; species Brachyptera putata. Next base: position 37,274,723 of record OU015462.1, read on the forward strand.
ATGCCATGAGTTTCATGAGAATATTTCAAAAATTGTGGATGACACACACAAATATAACTTTTGTTCATTGTGTTGATTATTTAAGACGTGGTATTATAAAATTCCGCTATGAAATGAGAAGAATATGGAAACAAGAACTCGCAATGGTTGGAAGAAAAGACTATACGGACTGAGGACTACGGATAAGACTGAAGATGTTTAGGAAAACTATTTTTGATCATTTGAAATAATGTATTTCATCATGGCACAGGTTTATTATCAGATCATTTGACGCAGTTTGAGGTAAACCTCACAATTATGCGTGTATTTGTCTGAATTATTCATTTGATTTTGTTGTGCCAACTGTTGTGATTGATTCAATTTTACTCCTTCACTATTCCAGTACAAAAACGTATGACATGGTGAATGAAAAAAGCGAGTATTCGAATTATTTACTATACCGTTCATATGGAAAAGATTGATATATTAATAATATTCAACAGGTATATTGTATCAAAACAATGCCTGAAACAACACCTGGAATTCAAGAGATATTCAGTCCTCTCTGTTCTTCCTGTATTCTTGCACTTTTCATTATTCAATTGCTGCATTCATGTAATTGCTGAGCAATCTCAGGTATCATATTTAGCATCAGCGGTTGCTACTATCTGGTGGCTAGAATACGACGATACGATTCAAATATTATTAGAAAGAGTCATGCAATCTAATAATTTTAATCAAGGTTTAACCTGATGATGTTAATCAACGTTGAATCTTTTGGCATTTTTGATCGATCATTAAAAGTAATCACCTAAAAATGTGCAATCTGAATCAAATTTTAATGACACGATATAATTGCAGGATTTTATATAAAATTCATTCAGAATTATGAATTTATCCAGCAATTTTCATAATTGTCACAATTGTAATATTCTTCGGGATTGAATGTAATATAGGCCTATTTATATATATATATATATATATATATATATATATATATATATATATATATATATATATATATATATATATATATATATATATATATATATATATTGAACGCCCACAATCAGATGTAAGAATGAATCATAATTGATGCTCTAGCATCAAAACTGTGGAATGGCTCACCACCCAGTATAAAACACTGAACGACTGCAAGTTCTTTTAGAAACCAATGCAAATCTTATATTCTCAGAGGATAATTTAAAAGTACTAGCTATTTTCAAGAACTTACAAACTTCAAGATTATGTACACAAATGAAATAAATAGGATTATGAATGATATCTCATTTTATGAATCGAACAATTGAAAGTAATGAAAATGAATCATCCATATCATTCAGTTTACCATGAAGTTTTTTTTTTTTGATTTCTGGTCTACACGACTACTCTCGCACTCAAGCTTCCGCACCCAACCTGATACTATTATTTTTCTCATTACTCTGTAACATTATTAACCAAAATAATTAAATTGTAGTGTGGTGATAATAATATTATAATTCCACACCTAATCTTCTGTATTACCATTTTTGTTATATCTTTGTAGCGTATAAGCGATAGTAACATTATCATTTCCAATTGATATATACCTCCAACCTTCATTCAAATATTGGTAGGCCTGCGATATTGTAATTACTGTAGCAGGACGTATAGCTCAATTGTGAATAATTTCATTGTTATAACTCAGCTTCTATTATCATTCAAATATTAATATTTTTGAGATTACTTATAGGTTGGTAATTATCATAATATTATTATATAGTATACTTTTGTGAAACACTTTTCAGCTGATATGTTTATTCTCATCATTTTCAATCATTATTGTGCGTTTCAAATAGGTTGAGTAGAAGAGCGGTTATGCACGACCGAACTTCTCTCATTTGGAGAAGACATGATGCATGAATGAATGAATGAAAAGCTATTGAGATTAAGAATATGTATGAGAAATATACAAATTGACTATAGAAATTATGGTATGACCTCTTTGCGCGTTGTGAGTCGCTCTGTGTCGAAAACTAGAAGTAAAATCTTGAACTGCTACTGCTGCTTAACGACCCCACCAACAGCTAGGGTATATGGGGGCTTGTCCAGAACAAGTTCACCATGAACCCTCATCAAATAATGCAATAAAACGTAACTGTACAATATTATATAAGTTACCAATCATAATTATATTATAATATATTATCACTCAATTTCCAAATATATGGTATCCTGGAAACGGAAAGTTACAGGCATTTTTTTTTCATTTTTTTTTCTCTCTTTTCAAGCACAATAACTCAAGTGTGTTCAGAACAGTTTATCGTATCCTTGACTGCAATTTGGTTTCAATCCACATGTTTTAAATTTCGAGTTCCATTTTTCATTTGTCCACGCAGGAACAGTCTCAAAAACATTATCATAAGAAATGTAATGAACAATGATTTTCACTGTATTCGGAAAATATTAATATAAATAATAATCGGGGCTATAGGGCCTATACTTGAATGTAATTAATTATGTGACCACAAGCAAGCGACTACTCTTCGAAGTGTGAAAAGTTCACCGAAGTTAATACATATTATTTTAGATACAAATGATTTGAATTACTAAATTAAAATTATATTCAACTCCAGGATATTACTGAGATACCAAATCATTCGATCAAACCATCACAAATTCGGAATTTCGGTATATTCTCATAAAATCACATGTTGTCACTCATCGGCCATTCAAATTGAAGACAACAAGCGTCTGAAGTCGTAATTCTTGTTATGTGTGCTAGTTGGATTCGATTGAAGAATAATTACAATTATTAGTATTAATAATTGAGAACAATAAATAATCAGTTAGCTATAAATTGCCACCCATGTTGATGTGGTTATATGCGACTTTCAAATATGTGTGTATTCAAATGATTGATAATCAATAATCCTAATTGTAAATGAACAAGAAGTAGGCCTACGACTGTATGTAGTTGTTATCTTGAACCTTGAATGCCAATAAGTGAAAACACGTGATTATATAAGAATTATCTAACTTTGATAGTTTACGATGATTTGATTAATTCATGAAATAATTCACTCACAATATAGAACGAATAACTTTGGTAAGCTCTTCACACTTGATAGAGTATTCAATTGTGGTAAATAGAATTTATAAACTCATGCCAATAATTTCAAGCATAATTATCATGCAAATCTCATCTCTGATTAGTAAGTTTTGATTAGATTCATGGATATATTTTTCAATACTCTTATACTTTTTCTTATTCCATTAATTTTAGATCCACATATATTTTGACCATTTGATATTGTTCTCACGCGGACGATCAAGGAAAAAAGGTACAATTTTGAAAAACAATAATTAAAACAAAATGACCACCAAGAAAACGGTAAACGATTCTGAAAATGCCTAGTGCATTACGCTTGCCATGATGAGTGGAAAATATTTTCTGTATCAATCAGTTTGAGGATAAATTAATTGTAAAGTGATTCCATAATCAGTAGAAATTTCAACACACATTCAATTGTATAAAGGACAATCATGATGATATCATATAAGATAGACATAGCGATAGATCAAGGATTGGGAGACCCACAATGTGGCTCACAATGCAATACCATTTTGAAAAAAGAGTTTGAACTAGCCCGCGAGTGAAGAGAAAGCCGGCAAGTGATGCCACATCGTGCGGTAAGATGTTTTTCAGCGCTCGGTAAAAACACATTCAGCACACGAATGGATTAATAATGGATATGATGAATAAATGGTATTACAGATTATTTCATCGGATAGTGGGAGATGTACAGTACGTTTTGTCATCAAGAATATGAATAAGAATTTCGAAATATGAATTTTATGTTCGTAAATATAATTATAGAAAAGTCTTGATTGAATTTGGAAATATTAATCTATCGGATGCATGAAAATGTATCAGCAGATGACGTGGGTGTTTGCCCTTCTCATTTGACGAATGAATGGATTGGATGGATAATTAATGATAAATACGGAAAAAATGAGAATTCTTTATGAATAGAACAATACAGAAAAAAAAGTTTGTTCGATTTCAGGCAATGATAAGAAAAAGTTGTAATTTCGTCATCGAGTAGAATTCATTGAAAATACCTGAATTACAACTTCTATCATGATAATAATATGGAGAGATAGGCATATATATTTTACGAGTTTAAAAGTAAGTTTCTAGTTCCAAATTTCGATTTTTCTTCGAATATATATAATCTCACTGTCAAAATCTCTCATCCTCTTATCCTCAGATACGTCTCATATCTAGAATGATTTATTTGAGTTCGAACTAGGCGCCGATGTATCTTGTATTTAATGCACATCGTTTGCAAAATTAAGGAGTCGATGCTCTTGAAAATCCTCCTGAAACAATTCTGAGATGGGAATGCCGAAGCTATGTATTACCATTTTTCAAATAAATGCTAAATTCAATAATATTCAATTATTAGGCTTTTACCATGAAATTGAGTTCAAATGAATCGTTAAGATACAGTGAATATTCTGTTATAATTTCAGTGAATATTGTACTTGCTGCTACCTAAACTTTGCTATTGGCAAAAGAATCGAGTATCACAATTTTTAGAGTGATTCTAGGCTTTTTCTACATTTTATTACGTTTTCTCAAAAATGGCTTTGCGCTACACCACAAAAGACTTTTCCCTGCACTTTCTCGAATACTGTTTCTTACAACACAAGAAGGAAACACAGAAGATTCGTTAAATTTTGTTTACAGACAACCCATAATTCTTACTGTCATATGTAGTAAGTAGATTCTACAAGCAATAATTACACACACCGTATACAATATACATCCATGATCATGTAATTTATGAGTGCATGCGTGGTTATTTATTTATGGGAGTTGAAAAATATGAATTAGAAAATTAATATCTGAATACCATAAAGATGATAAGATTTGTCTCAATTATTGTATCAGAATGACAATCGAAAGTCACCAAAATTTGTATTCACATTTCCTGTGTAATATTGGTATTGTAACATACAATCTTGGTGAGAATATTCTACACATTGAGATAAATAAAACCATTTGATTATATGGTCAAGTTAAAAAACTAATAGGAAATATAAGCCCAGTATATTTCCATCTAAAGACGCACAATTTGTTTCTAAATACTGTATTGATGCAGTCATGTGTTGAGAATGCCATCCACAGTCTCACAGATATCTAAAAAAATTACACATGCCATTTCACAAAAATACATTGTATCGCTTCAATTGTGCGAAAAGAAGAGAAATGCAGTTTCAGTGCATCCATTTAGAATTGTTGTAATCTGAATTCGTGAAAAAATAATATTCGCGAATATTCTATTGAACAATTGTCTTGCACTGGTCAGATATTCTACGAACGGATTGTTTTTTTGTAAACTATTCCATAGAATGATCTACACATATTGTTCAATAAAGTAGGTTAGCTACGATACAATTGAAAAAATGTTATTTTTTCTTTCACATTTTTTCAATTCAGCAAAGGCTTCACACTTGTATAAGACGGTCTCTTTATGAGACAGTCTCAGAACTGAAAGAACCAAATAAAAGTCAGTGGATTTCACCTACCAACTTTGAGAGGAACCAAGACCCTTACCACGACCGTCACTTAAAATAACAACGTGGACCTAGCTAACTCCAGGAGACTAAGACTATAATTGGTTAATATTTACTAGTCCTTGTTCAGTTTTTTTGTTATTAACACAAAATTATAGCACTGCGTGTGAGATGGGCTATGAAGTGTCTGCAATCTAAGAGAACGTGAACGTGACTTTGATATTATCCTATACATGGTCAACTTGCTCTACTATAGTGAACATGTACCATAGTTCTAGTCTCTAGGAGCTAGCTAGGCCTAGGACATTATACCAAGACGGTCGCGGTGAGGGTTCAAAATCAGAGTATCTTTTCACTTACTTTGTGGAGAAACAATTGAGGCATTTCAGTGCTTTTACTTTGCGACCAATGCTTCTGATCAACTGTATTTGTGAATTTTTATGAATATGTTTGAATATGTATCCATGAAAGAAAAATGTCATCTACCAACTAAATGATCTTTAACTCTCGAGTAGTATTTCCATGAATTTCGCTGCGACTTGGACTATTTTATGATTTTGAAATACGCAGTTCAATTCAATCTTAATCTTATAATTTAATCGTGTAGAAAAATCATGAACCTGTTCTGATGTCAGAGGATATTTACAACTATATTTATAATGTTGACAATACCGCCCTTAGGTCTTGAAACATCCGAGAGCTAGGTGCCGCTTCTTAACTAAATAACTAATGCATACTTAGCTGAGGAAAAGTTTTTGTTTAATCATAATCTCGATTTTTTAAATTTTTCATTATTGTTAAGTGTGAATCTCGGAACAAATCTCAGAACTTGATACACAACTTAACAGCTATACAACTACAGTATACATTTTAACTAATGCTTACACCATTCATATTATATTTATTCGAACTTATGATTTCAAGCAATACTGTCTTTCTAGTATGTAACGACATAATATTTATTTCTGATTTTCTATATATATTCGGTTAGTGTTATATTGGGTTTGTAGTTGACTTTTAGTTGGACAAGTGATCAGTTCAAAATATGACGAATAATATAAAAATGTAGTCAACTATGAATGTTGTTTCTCTCTCTCAGCATTTTGATTATAATTATCACTGTGTTAGAGAGTGAACTACAATAATTCTGGGAACAATTTAATACAATGATAATTCCAGAACATATAGCTTATTATGATGTAGGCCTAACTATAATATAGGTTGTGGAAATGCCTTTGAAACATAATGTAAGATGGGTTGTTGAAATCCTTCGCATACTGAAACAGACACACTCAGACAGTGATAATGATCTCGACATTGGTTCTTCACTCCTTATAATGATTATATAATATTTAATAATCAAAATTATCAACTGATAATAATTTCATTGCACTTTATATTCTAACATATAACACAAATTGATCAGCTGAGATTACGAATTTATAGACAAACATGCTATGATAAATATTAATGAATATTATCAATCATCTTTCCATATTGATGAATGATAGACACTCTTCGACAATATTGAAATAGTATTTTAGATCGTTTTCGAATAACGTTGAGAAACTCTAAAATACAGTTCAATCGAATTATGAACAGAGTGAACCTTAATTTCACTCTATGTGCCTCTACAAAAGTTCATCTTATTATAATCAATGATGCATTAATATCTTTCATGAATTTTGAAATTGAGTGAAGTATATGGTTTCAACATTATATTTTGTGCAACGCACATCCGAGTGTCTGAAGAGTGGGCCCATATTAATAATTTTGGTAATATAAGTGCTGTAAAAATACTTGACAAATATTCCTATTTGCATAGTTAGACCTAGACATGATACCAAAATGTATATACATTTTTGAGTCTACTGTTAGATCAGTCTTTTTCTCATCATTTTTAGATTTTCCAGTTTACTGAATAGTTTAAACCCTTACAATTCGCGGATCAGAAAAATTACATTGGTCGTATGTATAATGTATATACTGATCAAAATTAATGTCTCTTTGTCCCCGAATTTCAAGGCATCCTAACTTGGAATAATATCATTGAAATCAATATATATATATATATATATATATATATATATATATTTAACAACATTTCTTTATGAATGCGATTCATTAACGATATGTATGTACGTTTTTGTCAAATCATAAAAATGTGACCAATCTGGGACTTGAACCCAGGACCTCTTGGTTACACCTTGGAATCTGTTGATCCGTAAAAAGACAAAGCCCAAGAGAGTCGTTTCTCAAACAATGTCAAATCATATAAATGTGTCGAATATTCGACTTGAATCTAGGTGGTCAATTAGCTCAGGTGGTAGAGGGGTACATTGGGTACAAACCAAGAGGTCCTGGGTTCAAGTCCCAGATTGGTCACATTTTTATGATTTGACAAAAACGTACATATATATATATATATATATATATATACATTTATGAATGAATATAATATAATTATATGGTACTTAACCTCATGTTTATAGGTAGCTTAAAACTTGGTAACTTCTTATCAATTTTTTTATTTTACTTCCTTATAGCTTCAGTTTTTTGTTTGTTATAATTTTCGTAGGCTTCTAGTTACATCTTCATTTTCATTTTCCTGATTCATTACCGTTTTCCCTATTATTCTATCAATTGCTTAGTTATTTTGTGTCGATTATGGCGGCTACTGATTGTGTGGCCGGGTCTTGATAATATAGATTTGTATATAGTTGTTTATTAGCAACTTCTGCTATTTTACATTGATACATAAAGTATATTTGATGATTCTTTAATAAAATATTTTATTTATACATATCACAATAGACAAATTAAGAACAATATTCGAGTCGCAAATATGGAAAAATAGACTATTTATATGAAAAACTCGATGCCAAAAGATCTCTCAAAGATACTTTTTAGTCCAATGTATCCCATTATTAAATTTCTCATTAGAACAAGGACGAAGGTTTCCTCTTCTGATCAGCACGGAACATACACGCCTGAAATTTAACACAGCTTCGTCACTATTTCTCATACTAATTGGTCATCTTTTTAAGGAAAATACTCTCATGCCTATGATAAGAATCGAGTTGTCTTGACTTTTGTTATTTGTTATTCCAATGAAAACATTATTATTATTTCTCAAATTAGATTTTTGAAACTGTTAAAAAACATATGCTCTTGTTATTTGTTGATACAATAAGAAGATTATTCTTATTTCCCAAATTATGTTCTTGAAACTCTCTACCATATTTTTAGTTTTCACTCAAATAATTGTGAGATTCGTTTTTTTTTCATATTTTGAACATGAAACCAAAGTAGTTAAGTGTTATCTGTTACTTAATATCCAGACACGACCATGTTTCGCACATCTTCTTTATTTGAACATCTTTCCTAACTTTCAGAATGATTCGCCCAATTTATTTTGATTTTTTTTATATGCATCAATATGGATCTCATTTGAAAGAAAAATAACGGTACCACCATAGTCAACGTTAAGACTACAATGATCTTCAAAGGGAGGGATGATCGACTGAAAATTCAAAATTTTCTGACTTGATCGGAAGACTATTATCAATTCATATGATCAGACTCACTTTCCTGGCGATCTTCTCATAATGTAATATCCATGTTTCTTGAAATTTAGGTTCTGGTTTAGTATAACTCCCAAAATATTCAATTTCCTGAACAATTTCAATGGTAACATTCGAAATATTGAATCCCATATTTTCCAAATTCTCATTGTTATCTCAACTCCTGATTACAAAGAATCATTGCTTTTGTTTTAGTTGTGCGATATTTTAGAACAAGCGACAAGCCATTGGAATAATAACAATAATTTTTAACATGAATTATAATATATAAACCTAGAAACACTTTTTTCTTTGAAGAAATGATTCATGTATGATGTGATAATACTTTCTATAAGGTATAATCTATTATATTATGATTTACAAGATCTTTCCATAATGGTGGACTAGTCGGAAGGAGAGCCAAAGGTGAATATTCTAAAACCGTTTTTCTCATCTATCAATGTGAATATGTATTAAAATATAATTCTATACATTACAAATATGCCATTATGCTTCTAAATGGATTATAAAATTGTCACCTGAGTCACAGACTATTACTGTGGGATTTGATTGTATATTTATCTGGTTTATTTACGTACTTGTCTATTTGTGTCTTCTGAACGTGGATGAGACATGAATAGAGAATTCTTTGTTTGCTTCATGTGTAGTTTTGAACTGTGGAATTATGCATTTTACATGCATTTCAACTCAATTTCTCATACATCATTCAATGTTCATTGAGACATTATCACAATCTTGTTTGAACCACTTTCTATATTCAATTCATACGTCTCATTGGTATTTACTGCATCTAATTTATTCTATTCCATCATCAGTTATACCAACGGATGATCAGTTATTCAGCAAAAATAAGCGAAATATTGTAGACATCTATATTGGAGATTTTGTAACCTTACCAACCATTATCATAATTTGAACAAATCAGTCAAACTGACTTGGTACGAGTACAACCGGCTCATTAGTTTACATTATGAATTGTCATCATTCTACGTCCATTTTATAATATTCACTTCGCTAAAAGGAACTATATTTACAGATTGATTCATATTAATACAACGATATTCGCTGAACATTAATATAAATATTGAGTAATAAATCTGAATTAAATACAATCAAGTAATATCACTGCCCTTGTAATAAACTTCTATAGAGCTCTGTCGATACGTTATGAAAAAATGTATTTGAGAAAATTGAACGATAAAGATGAAAACTGAAAATTATCAAAAGAATACACTGACAAAAGTATGCAGGAACGGACACGCCAGATCTGCCGGGCGACGAGGCCTCATCATGCCGGCAGAATATCCAGCCCCGGGAAAATACATTTCTTCGAACTTCATTCGTTACTACTGGTCTTACGATGAAGATTCTATATATACGATCAATTTTTCAATTGAACTTTCAATTAGTCATTGGTTCGAAAATTATATATGATTTTCACAAAATAATTTGATGGAAATATTTATGTGGATCAAGTTATTTACGCTTAAATTGGAATGATATTTTTTTGGCGAATAATGCAAGACCCTATCTATATCTTTGTCATAATTTTTGAATAATATGGAGTTATTGGAAAGATTTTAAAAAATGTCAGGAAGAGTGTATCCTGTGTCAATAGACCTATCTACTTCACGGTTGGCATCTTTTTCACTTTCTTCTTTCCATTATATTGTAATATCGCCTTATTTTTATTCTTGCCACAATCTTTCCTCTTCTATGACATACCATAGATAGCCTCTTTTCCTCAAGAAGTATCTGGAGTTCTCTTCATCTTCCTCGTGGTACTTCCTTTTTTCATTTCTCATTCGAATGGTTATCTCTAATTGTCTAGTTCCATCCTTCTTATATATGCCCACACCAACCAAATTGTTTTATATTAGGTATATTGTCTGCACATTTAGCTCTTGATCTTTTCCAAATGTTATGCTTCTTATTTTCACCATATTTGCCTTGATACTTCCTAACTATTTCACTTGGGATCGAAAAGATACCTCTCCATCGAGAAGAATGTCACATTTTTCTGGTATCTTTTTCTAGCACAACATTTTTGTTACTTACTGGTAGAAGTTTTTTGTCATGGTAATATTCCCTTACTTTTAATTGTAAATTTTGCGGGTCGCGCCTTGAAATACTTCACAGAAATTTCACTTCTCCCATTAATTGTTCCCATCGAATAATTATTATACACTTCTCTACTGTCTCTTTTTAAGCCAGATATATTCGTGGTCTATGTTATCACCTTACTCTTCACCTGAATGGATGCCATTCGAAAATATCACGTTTATTAACTAGATTGCTTGCAGATCTTTTGAATTATCACGTCAAATGTAGGCCTCATATATTATTCACGTTTCAGTAACTCTCGTTAAATCAATGTCTTACATTTTTCTTGGTCGTAGGCCTCGTGGTCTTCGTTGGTAGTATTCGATCCCTATCTGCTGATTGATGAACAGTTTGATATTTTTCAAAATGGCACAGATAGTTTTCAAATTTTATTCTATACATCGTTGTCATAATATATGTCAAGAACAATAAGAACACACATATTTTAATCAGACAATTTCAGTAAACAGAATGGATTGATGTTTTTTCATCAATTTGCTGCTACACTTACGAATGAAATACTTTCAAGGCCAATAGGCCTATATAATGTAGAGATTAAAGAACTTCGATCAATTAATGGTTCTTAATTCTTAGTTTTTAATTACCACAATGTATTCCACAGTCCATGTAAGGATTGCAATCGTAATTCAAGTACTGGCACTCTCTGGCATTATCTCTGGCATACTACCTGGCATTGATTCATTCTCACTTCAACTTCGGACAGGAAAATAAAATTATGTATTGATGTGTTTGAATGAGTTTTCAATATTCTCAAGAAATCTGAAATACAGAAAATCCAGAATAATATACAGAAAAAAACGAGAAAATATTTGAATATTTCTAACAGAATATTATGTTTATCAATTTGGCAATTATTTTTGCTGGCAAAATATTGATTCATCAAAAAGTTGAAATAATCAATTCAATTTCTTATGAATTTATATAGTATATCACACCATTATTCATTTTGATGAAAATATATTTTGTCTTCAGTGTATTTATTTTTGAAGATGGAACTTGTTCAACATCGCAATATCTTGTCATGAATTCAACAATAATTTCAATAAGTCTCAATTTTGAATTTCGTTGTCACCTAGTTATCTAAATTATTGTACTGTTTTCAGTACAATTCAGTATCCATTTCTATCTAATTCACGTTCTGTCCCATTATTATTATATGTATTATTATAATGAATAGTATTCTGTTATTGTTTGGTGGTGTTGTGTGGTATTCCATCATCTTTTGATGAAAAATTGTGGTATCTGCTTCACTTTCTTCATTTTGAAAGTCATTGAAATCGACCCTCTGTGGTTATTTAGACTTGATGATGAACTTTCAGACATAATTTATTGAATCTAAATATTCATTCAAAAAAAATACGAACTTTTCTAGAATGTTCACGTAACAATATCGTTATTACATTGAATTATATAATCATATTCTTTCTATTTTCTGATTTGATGTTTTATTCTTACTTACTACTGATTCACTCTCTAGGACCTTTTTTATTATTCTCAACTGATTCTGTTTCAGGAGTTGGGAGAAGATTGTTTCATGATCGTGAACAAATTATACTGGAAATCACTTCTTGCAAAAGAAATATCAAGGTAGGTTCAACCGTCATTATGGAATTATTTTCACGAATGCCACTTCTCCACTCACAATTATAAACTCTAGAAAAATCCAGTTCAGTGTTCATATATTTCCAAGAAATCTGATTGATAAATTTTCTCAAATGTTCTCCTAACAAACATAGTTGTTGCATGTAATTGCATAATCAGTTTCTTCTTGTTTATTCGATGTTTTCATCGTATTCTAAACCTTGTCACTCTCTATGATTTATTTTGTCATCTTATATTTCAGAGGAGTCAACGAAGATTACTATCTGATCACGAAAAGATTGATGGAAAATGTCTTACAGCAAAAACTAGCACGGTAAGCTCAATGTTCATTCTATAAACATTTCTGAGAAAAAATCCCATAAAAATGCTAACATTTTGTTCAGAGGTGATACTCATTCACATACAATGAATTCGAAAAATATATATAGTTCAATATTCATATTCATAGACCTATTCATGAAGAATAAATGTGATCTGATTTCAGAACAAATTTCGAGACTTAATATTTAGTATAGCATCATACTGTAGAAACTTATGATTAAAAATGTCTATTTTCACGTTATAATCTTTATCAACATTTCTTCACATTCCTTTATTCAAGTTAGTTCGATTCGATTGAGTTAGTAGACCTGGTGATAAGTTCAGTTGTTATGTGTGGAGTGATTTTATATTTCGCGGAGATGAAGCGAACCAATTCATTTTCAAAATTTCGAAACAATTTCAGAACATATTCTTGGTTGTACACCAAATGATAATTGAGTTTTAATTACTGAATCGAAAGTCAAGGTAAATAAACAACGATACGAAACCAAGGGCGATAATAAGGTAGTTTGGTGATTATTGCTTCAAGCATGTTGATAGTAATACTGTTGTACTTGTACGCTATTTTCCATACCGATAAGTCACGTGAACTAGTCAGAAACTTGACGAAAACATTCTGACAGCTTCACATGGCTTACAGTAAAGTGACATTACAATATACTGTTTGAACCTCAAAGCTATAGATAAATTCTCTTCAATTATTGCAAGATGAAATAGTAGGATGGAAATTTTTCTCTCAACAAAAAACCTTCTTCAACCAAACTTGAGCGAAATACAAAAAGGAACTTTCAAGAGAACTGAAAGATGACCCAACTAACCCTAATCATATTACTTCTTTGTGAACTGACCATTTTCCCGAAGTAGCAACTCTCGGGGAAATATTACTTAATATTAAAAATAAATATTTCAAAAATGAAGCAAGATATTAGCATTGACACTAGAACGTTATGGAGTAAACATTTTTCCAAGAAAAAGTTAGAATACAGCGAGATTCGAACCTCGTGCTCAATCTCGTATTTTTTACCACTAGCCAATTTAACCAAGAAATGCGAGAAACTGTTCACTAACTGTTGGTAACCTGTCCTCGAACAATAAAAAATCTTATTCCATATAGAAAGTTGTTAGAAGATTGAACGTATATCCGGAATGAATCTCGATCTTCTTCGATTTTGTGTGTAAATATTGTGTGTTATGAAAAACTTACTGCATATTTTCATTGAGGTCTACATTATTTAATACTATTTGAGTTGATAATGGGAGTTTCTAATTGATTTTTTCTTCTATTCACTGATAAGGAAACTTGATAACTAAATGTGATGATTCTCTGTCATCTAGATGTTTGTTACGCTTATAATGGGTCTACTTGAAAATGTCATTTATATTTTAAAATGAACTTGAGCTTAACTGAAAATGTATCCATTTCCCCAGATAATTCAGTACATGAAGACTTCGTTTCCTTCGAAGAGGTTGCAATTTGCAATCTTCAATTCTTCGTGAACTTTGAAGGGTTAAACCGGGAATGAAAAATATGGCTCTGAAAACCGGAAATGTTATACCATTTTACAACTACTTCAGTAAGTTCTGCTAGGAGTTTGTCACAAAAAAAAAGAAGTTCTGCCACAAGTACATACGCGTGTCTTACAAGTTTACCCTTCAACATTCTTGAACGGGACACCTTTCATTCTCAAAGTCAGTCTATGGTGATATACTCCTAGTTCGTAGGTCAAAACCATACATGTGTATGTGTGTGTGCTCTGTATCAACAAGAGCACGCACAAGATTCTCAAACCGGACTTTTATAAGTATTGCATTCAGCCTTGCACCGTATTTTAACGTTGTGCAACCCCAACTGTGAAGTGTGTCCCGTTTAGCATTCTTGAACGGGACACCTTTTCTTCACAAAGTCGTTCTAGGGTGATATAATCTTAGTTCATAGGTCACCCATGCGTGTGTGTGGTGCGTGGTCTGTATATCAACACGATCTATAACACATAAGATTTTTAAACCGGACTTTTCTGAGTATTCCTTTCAACACTAAATCGTTTTTTAACATCATTCAAACCCAACTGAGAAAAATATTTTTGTTGGACGTCCTGATTGTTAGCCTTGAAATGAGTTCAAAAATAGTTTCGTTTCTCAATCTTATTCGAAAGTATACGTGAAAATGTAAAACCATCGTAGATCTCCCGCTTAATTTTGGTTGAAATCAATTTGAAATATTGTCGAGATGGTAATAAAAATGAATGCACAACCTCATACACGATGTAGGTATGAACAAGCGGAGAATGGTATCAGTTGATTAGTTGTGTGATTAGTTATAATTAGTTGATTTTATTGTTCAAGGTACGCAAGTTGTGAGTGGATGAGATTGGATGTAATGAAATATTACTTCTCTGATGATGGCTTCCGAACGGTATGAGATATAAAATTAAAATAAGGAGTAAACTATAAGATATTTACAATAGGTCTACCTACAAGATGCTGAAAGTAAGAACTATTCAATTCATATTTCATAATTTTCGAAGGTATGCAGATAATAATGTTTTTAAAATGCAACTTGGTAGAATTATCCAATAAGAGTGAAATTAATACAAATTATAATTTGATCTGAGAGTCTAAAGGTGATTGGAATATATATGTGTCCCCCATGATACATTATTTATATCTTATACCTTTTACACGCTCTTAATGAAATGTATCATCAAAAAACTGACATTTGGCTAAAAATTATCCTATAGGCACTCTTCATTCACAAATTGTATCATAAGTCACTGAAAGTTGGTACAAAAAGATCTTAGTAAGCTTCATATTTCTGCAAGATTTCAGGTTTCCAATTCAACATCTCTGTTCAAGAGCAATATGAGACGTCACAGATGAAGCTCTTCAAAATGATATTATTTCACGTTGTCGCACTATTTATTACTGTGAACGGTATTACAACTTATTACAATCAGTCAGTACAAAAATTCAATCAGTGGAATTATTTAAGTTCATGAATATAATTCATGTAGGGTCTATCGGCGAAAGAAAACATCTGCATATCTTGGAGTCATGAATCAAATCGGAGAAATATTAGTTCAATCTTTGTTCATGTTTGAAAAGCTTTCTGCCACAATTTTAATCAATTGTTGATATGTGAAAATAGATTAGGATGATAATTGGGATTGAATGTTACAACAGACTGTTATCATAAGAGACCACCCTTGACAAATTCGAAAAGATGTGTAGCACAATATTATTATTATCAATACTATACTTTTTTTTCTGTGTACAGTGGGTAACATGACAGAAATTACAAAAAATAAAATTGTCATTGAAATTGGAAAAATTACAGAATAAATTTTAAAAATTCAAAACAAATATGAAACGGTGAGATTCTAATATACAAGCATCTGCTCTCCCACTCAACTTCATTTCTAGAAGATGAAGAAGAATTGTATATAAAATAAACTTTAATTTCCATAGAGGATAAATAAAACCGAGTTTACAGATTGGATCGAATTCTCAAATGATATTCCGAATTCATCTCTGAATTTTGCTTCATAAGTTGTTTTCCATAAAACGATTTGAATTGTCCAACGGATTTTACAATTTTAGAATTTCTGTATTATTTCCTATATATTCCTATTCCTATATTCCAGTTCCTCTAGCGGGTTCAAATAATTGGTATTCCGACATAAATCCACTACTGGAAAGTCAATATGTAGTGATTCCAGCCATGGAATCTTGAAACATTATGTTAACACTTGAACAATTCACATTATCTTCTTAGACTGTGAATTGTACATTTGATAACGGTGCACATTTACCTTATGGGTATTTTACCAAAAGTCATAAAGTCGTGTGACGAATAACTTCTCACAATTTCATATTGGTATCCTAATTTATCATCTTGAAAAACATTCTTCATTTTCATGAAATTCTTGAATAGGGGCGTCGTGTCGCTCACCAGTCGGGGAATTTCAATATAAAACTTGAGTTGCATAATTATTATCAACAGCATAGATGGAATTTCCAGATATTCGTATAGACCTTAGAGCATAACAATCATTCTACTAATTGAAGAATACTTTAGTTTTTG
This sequence comes from Brachyptera putata, assembly GCA_907164805.1. Lineage (NCBI taxonomy): Eukaryota > Metazoa > Arthropoda > Insecta > Plecoptera > Taeniopterygidae > Brachyptera > Brachyptera putata. Next base: position 37,291,979 of record OU015462.1, read on the forward strand.
TGATGATAGAATCTAATTTCATTGTTCAAAGGATTCTATCAAGTCCTCAAAAAATATATAATCAGTCTTTTATTAAATAATATAATTAATTAAAACGAACACACAATATTGTTTCAACTTGTAAACGGCAATTTTCTTTGTAATTCATATACGTACACTTCATGCAGTATTCTTTTCTCTTCATATTTCTCTTCATATACAGCTTTGCTATATGTTTGTTTTAATCTTATGAAGAAACACTTGGACAAAAAAATCAATTTTAAATATGGAAACCAAATGAGAAGATATTGAGATAGTAAGTAATGATCAGAATAATTCATATAATGTTCATTTATTAATGATTCAAAGTTCACTTGAGTCTCTGATGGGTTAGTTATACCGTACAATAAACAGATTTTTTCCGAATTCTCACAGCTGTCTTGGCCAGTAGAAATAAAAACCCTCTCTCATTACTTGAATTTCGTACATTTGAGTTACTCAATTCGTACATTTTGAGTGATATTTCAATTGACAAGAAAGAGATATCAAGTGTGGATTCATTATAATTTTAAATTATTCCGTTCAGAAGATAATCAAAGAGAAGATGTTGTAATTTCATCATCGTGGCATTCACTTTTCGTTAGGCCGAAAATATTTTTCCAAGAAAGTATTAACATGGATAGTAGACCTACATTTGAACACATCAAATTTCAATTCAATTCAATTGAACACAGTCAATTTGTATGAATATGATATGTTTATGGAAATGTTCATTCATCACGTATTGGTATTTAATTCACTGTTAAATCATAAAGAAAATCATTCACACTTGAAGTGGTTCTAATAATCGACTGTTCATATTGGAACATAGATCTGAAAAGAGTGCAAGAAATCAATTTATAATCGTATTGAAACCATTCAGTATTCTCCCAATTTTATTAGCAGGAAACAATGAATGCAAATTCCATTCATATTATTAAAAGCAGATGAAAATTATATGTAATTGAAAATACCCACAGTTAATACGAAACTATGTTGCGAGCTGCCTATCAGCTATTAGACTCCATTTCTACATATAAGGTAATAACATATTCACGTTTTTGATACAATGTTATCATTTGCAACTACTATTGAGTCTAGTTGATATCAAATTATTTCAATATCTTAAGAAGGTTTTCAACAAAATAGGTACAATCATTTCATTCAAATACGTTGCCACTCGGACAGAATAATTGAGAATAGCAACGAATTATCAATGAGAAAAAACATCGAAATTTTAATTGCAATATCACCTCGAAGTAAAATTATCGATATTTGAAGGAATAATCACAAATTATTGCGATAGTAGATAAATCAGACATTATGGAGAAATACTTCAAAACAATGAGAATATATGAAACAAATCACGTTGCTCAGTGAAATATCTTGGAAACGCTTGAAAATAGAGGCGTTTGAATTTATAAATCAGATACGACCTTAGCTGTTAACCATATAGGTGATTTCTAAGGATGACAATGGAATCACTTGAGGCCATCATGCTTGTGTATTTGTTATAGATGCAAAATATATTATATAAAAAATAAAAAATATATTTGTATGAAGATGCAAAATATTTGTTCTTCAATATGTTTGAACTGATTGATACAGATTTTTGAAACCCAAGACGAGAACAAGTTTCAAGTACTGAAATTCAAAAGTGATTCCTCGACATGTGAGGCGAAGGAAAATTATGATATGAAATTAATCTAATCGGCTCATCGCTTGTGTTTGAAAAACACAAAAAAAATGTGTTGAGATGACTCCAAATATAATGACCATACAGCTATGCATGTGAATTTCAATTATAGGCCTATATCAGAAAATACAATTTTTCTAAAGACAACGAAGAAATTGAATCGATGAATGATGTGATATATATTTTGTTCACATCATATTTCTTGTTTTCTACCCTCACTAAACTAAACTCACTGAACTAACATGAACTCAACTAAACTGATATTATTGCTCACTTTTTATTTCTAGTAATTGTTCACTTTTTGCTTCATGAGAGATCGAGTCATCAGTTTGTTCCCAAGAAATTGTCATGAAATATTTGTGTAAAGCATGAAATAATTCTGAAAGAAAATGTCAATTCAGTAGATAAGTGTATTGAATTAAATTGTGATTGGATCGCTTCAAAATGAGTTGAACAAACATTTGTTCGAGTCTACATAATGAAACCACCATAGATTGATTGAAAGCGATGAATCCATAACCAATCATTAATAACCACTTACACCTGATATGTATATAGCTATCACATTATTGCCCTCCCTCCTTGTTTATCGTGGTTTACCTTATTTTAAAGGACAGTTTTTCTATGCAGGCTGGAATGAATTATGAATTCACGCTAGTTAATTTTTATATAATCGATAAAATTCCACCAACAAAACTATCGACTACTTTTATTTGTTCAGGAAGTATCAAAACCTATTAGAACAATTGGAAAACAATCTATACACCCAATTCGTATCAATGTTTATATATAGAAGAATTGTGTGTCATTTGGTAGAACACTTTACTTTCCTGATAATAAAATGGTTTTGAATACGGTACATAAAATAAAAATCGTAAATATATCTCTGGAAAGTATTAGAAAACGGATAAAGTTCGGTAAAGAACTAACACTATCTTCTGGATATTAAGCGAAGATCTAATCATTGTGAGGATCAGAAATTCGAATTCTAACGGCTAATGCGCGATATAATTCAAACAAAAAAAGCCAAATAAATAGGATAAAAATGGTAAAATTGAAAATATTTTTTCATCACACATGTATTCCAGGTCATCATACAATGTAATCATATTCTCTATGAATATTCTCTATGTTTGTATGGTCAGTTTCTGAACTAGGCTGTATTCAGGAGCATGATTTGAGAAATCACATCATTCTATTTCATACTCATGTTTATTCACATCTTATATAATTGGACTGGATGAACAGTTTTCATTATAGAAAGCGTCCCAATATATCTATGTCTCTTTATTGTTTCTGCTTTAAAGGCATCTTGACGTTCATTAGGGAAAAAGATACATTTAGAATCTTTATTGGTCCCTGACTACATCAGGAAACAGAATAACAATTAATATAAAAAAGCATGTATTAATATAGAGAAATAGATAAAAAATATCACATATTGGTCCATGAAAAGAGAACAGATTGAATGGAAAAAATGTAGAATTTGACCTTTACTGGAAATGTATCGATGACTGAGCTAATTTAAAAGTACGAATCTGGAAGATCATATTGTTCTCACTCATGTTTATGAGTTGCATATTTTTTGGTTCAATGATAATTCGACTTCTCCATGGACACGGACATTTTGTAAGAGATGACATTAACACACATTTTACATAATTTAATTTGTTCTTGTTCCATCATGTTCACATCTTCATAAAATGTGAATTAACATGTTTTACAGTACGTATACAAACAAAAGTACCAACTAAATGATACCATAAAAGCGGCAATGGTGTGGTTAGTATATTTGCGTGTAGGTACGAAAGGGGTGAACATATATTTATCCCAATGATTCTGATATAAGTGGGAATGTTAAAAATTAATATTGTTCATCTTTTTTAAACTGGGTTATTTTCGTGAGATTTTCTCAATTGAATGGTCACTTCTTCGAAGTGATCACACAGACAATATGTTTTATGCATGGTTGTTTGACGATTTGATGATGTAAGTTTGACCAGAGCCATAGAGGCAGCACCAAAAAACACAAATTATTATTCTCGCAATTGAAAAATGAGACTTACAACCGGAGCTTGCGATCATCTGTCTAATAAGTTACAATGTGTGAACATAATCCTGATCAACAGGACTGAGCAGTAAATGCATCTCAATAATATAGCCGCAACATTAAACATATAGATAATGAAATGCTTCTCATTTGTATTAGACATTTTCTTGGAGAGTCAGTGAGAATCATTTATTATGCGTTGGAATATTATATAATATAATTCACAGTACCCCTTGAATACTGTGGAAAACCTGTGGAAACGAAAATATATATAACAACTATACCTAGTGTTGTTTAATTGAATGGAGAGAAGATTTTCATTCTGTCTAAGGAGGATTTTTCTCTTGTTACGTCTTCCTGTTTCTGTTTTTTCTGAGTACACTTTACTCGTCAGTCGGATCGTTTGTCCACACGGAAATGATTAGGGACAAACAGAATCAGTCAATTTATAGCTGTATTCATTTTTGGTCTTAGCAGTACTGCCACTTCTGAGCAAAATCATTTTTTGGAGAATTTTGAAGGAAAATATTCAGTTAATAATGAATTGATGAATAGATCGACATGTAGAAAGCTTCCGGATTTTTTATGAACATGTAGAATTATCGGAATACGATCTGTAGTTAGTCTAGTTTTGTAGTCTAGTTTTTGGGCCAAATCCAACCAACCACTTCTTGGGTCAATATACTTCCTGATGAATTTGAACAATTTCCAAGACACTTTGAAAAAATAAAGGTTGAAACATTCTGTGAATGAATTTCAAATATCTCCCGTTTTTTCAACACACAATGATGATGTATAAATCAGTATTTAACATAAATTTAATCAGCCGCTGCAAGATTATCTGATTATACCACTGAATCTATTTGTTACCTTCATCCTACGAAGTATAATTCACCCACAATATGAACATTAGAAAAGTAGAGTCTTATAGTCTAGTGAGTAATGAGTATACCACTGGCAAAAATGAGTTATTTGGCCTGAGATTCCCAACGACGCAATTAATTATTTAAATATTTCATTATTTATTGGAATTTTATCCGAGCTCATATCCATACACAATTTATGTTGAAAAATATTTGAAACATGTCGACTGGCGTGGGGACAACCATTCAAATTGTTAATTTTTTAGTAGGCCTATAAGGAAATATGGGATGTATAAATAGGGAATTATTGATAGGCCTAGGCTAAAGTTAATATAATATTAACCTTGGGATTAGGTATATTTTGATATGCTGAACGAGCCAGGTGGAAAAAGTATTTTTTCCTTATTTTAACAACCTGTCATAATAGCATTATACTTTTTTAAAACCATTCCTCAACAGTTTTTCAACTCCAATAATCAACTCCAAAAAATGCATACTTTTGGAGTGTTTACTGGAATTTGGTTTGACCCTACACTCCTATAGAACTTTTCGTTGGGAAATATACTCCAAAACTTTTGGCCACAGGTAATGAGGTAATGCTAAATTAAAATACGAAGGAAATTGATATACGTCAGTCATCTCAGAAGAAAATTGTCCATGAATTTCATAGCGAGCTTATCTGATGACAGGTAACATATATATATATATATATATATATATATATATATATATATATATATATATATATATATATATATATATATATATATATATATATATATATATATGTGAGCACGGAGATTTTCGCGGCCAATGGTTGATGGTAAAAATGTTTCCACGGTAAGTTTGCTGCGATTAGAAAGCATGTTGGGTCCTAAAAAGGACCGGTTGATGCGACGTTTCGCTGGAATTTCATCCAGCATCATCAGGCGACGGTGGTAAGTGGTCGAATGACCACTTACCACCGTCGAATGACACATTCGACCACTTATCACCGTCGAATGACACATTCGACCACTTACCACCGTCACCTGATGATGCTGGATGCAATTCCAGCGAAACGTCGCATCAACCGGTCCTTTTCAGGACCCAACATGCTTTCTAATCGCAGCAAACTTACCGTGGAAACATTTTTACCATATATATATATATATATATATATATATATAATTACGAGAAAAATTACGAGAAAAAAATCAATGCTGAAGGCTGTAAAGATGATGTCTTGAAATTTGTTAAGATCCTCGAAGGGCGAGTAAAACAATGTTATAAATAAATTTGTTGTTGAGTTCAAATTTTTCACAAAATTGTATGAATAAACTATGAATCGTGCCTCGAGCACCCACCACTAGCCCTATCACAGTTATTTTCTTGAGACGGTAAGCTAACGTAAGCTTGAGACGGTAAGGAATTACTATCGTAATATAATATTTGTAGGAGGAAGTTCATTCTGATTCGACATGATCATATGAATATTCTGAATTGTTCGTGAATGAATAAAATTGATTTCGATATATTTTTCTATTAGAAATAAACTATGAGAAATATGTTGGGAAGACCAGGGACGATATTAACACTTTTCCCTCCGAAGCTTAATTCTCTGTAGGTTTGGGTAGCAGACGTTTGAAAAAAAATTATATGAACAGTCACATATTTAAGACCATATGTGATTTTTTACATGACTCAAAAATTCACCAAACCGAGTTAAAAAATAAATGTTATGGCAGAGTGTGATGTTACTATTTACCTCATATACTGGGGACAATTGTGACACACTCATGGGTTAGTTGTAGCACCATGTACGTACACATTATATTTTGTGATTATATTTGATGTTTTGAAAACGGATTGTCTGATTCCAATAAGAATCTTTGATAATGTGTACGTTACATAGGTTTACATTCAGTAAGAATCTGGATCTTTTTGGAGAGATTTCGTTCTTCAAATTTTTCCGCCTAGCCTAATTTTGCGGGGTTTTGAGAAATTTTGTGAGGGTGTTCCTCAAAAATGGTCGGATCGATTTGAATCTAGAACTATGCAGTTCCAAGTGGGATAATTATACGTGATCTCAAGAAGTTTCATGTTGATCAGTTGAATCTTACGACCTGTGCAGTGCTTACAAGCCAAAAAATAAGAATACAAATAAAACTAAAGCCGCATAACAGTGAGATGGGAGTCTTCCAATTATTCCTTCAATGCAATCGGTAGTGAGAAAGTTTCATTCAAATATTATTTCGTTCCTGACATGGCGTACAATACTATTTTCTGTTATAAGATTTGACAAAACTTTGTATTGAATGATGAGATAATATACTGCGTAATATTGTTATAATATGTTATTTTTTTATCATCAATTGGAAGCATGCAATCCTACAATAATTCGTGTTGTGCATACTTTTCACATTTCATCAAGTTTGATTTTCTGAATAGCTTCATAATACAAAATCATGGACGAAACGTTTATTCAATTCAATCTTAATTAGATTATTTATTTTATACTATTCCATATTTTAATCAATGAAATCATTTCAACAGTGATGAGGAGATTTCTATTGTTTGGCAATTGTATATCAAAGACTGAGTAGTGTATCATTCATATATATATATATATATATATATATATATATATATATATATATATATATATATATATATATAAATATATATATATAGTGTTTGCTGCAGGATCCTTTCCTGGTCATATTCTCCATAATGCATGAGTATTTAGGAATTAAAACAAGTATTGTGGTGAAAAAATATGAATAAAATTTATACTTTTTAACGAATAAAAGTATTTATATTTTTGCACCACAATACATGGTTCAGTTCCTAAATCATCATGAATTGTCATATATATATATATATATATATATATATATATATATATATATATATATATATATATATATATATGATATATGGATATATACATTTATGAGTCTGTGTGAAGAGAACGAGAAGATGATTCGATGGTCGAAGTATTTGAAAATAATAACTATGTGAGGATGAAACCGTTCGGATAATTGATAACTGTAATTATTCATTGAAACCTTACTTTTTTTGATTGGATACCAAAATGTATCGAAATTAATTGATGGACTGTATCAAGTCTCATGGGAGGAATATTCGCTCTCCCTTCTTCTCGATAATTATATACCAGTGTATGGTCTTTTCTTAGACGATTCTGAAATTGAAATATTTCTTTCAAAAGTCTTGAGAGAGTTCAGTCTCTCTAAAAAAATTGGTGCATTCGATCGAAACGATAGATTCCAATGAATAATTCATCAGGTTATCTCAACAATTTTATCCTTAATATATATATATATATGTATATATATATATATATATTATTTCTTATCTCATCATCTTAAATATGTATATACATATATGTTTATAAATGTTATGTTTATATTCGAGTGTCAATTAATGCACTGCTGTGTGTCAGTACTTTTTCCTAATATGTATGGAGTTATTACTTTTCTTGAAAAAAAATCTCCGCATAGGCCTGATGAACATTGAGATAGAGGAAGACCACTCTGTCATTCTGATAAGCTTTGCAACAATTCCTATGCTGGTCACTCGATATTTTACTGAATTTCCGTTCGTTTTCCCCCGGTTTCCTTGGACATTGTAAACTGAGCAGGCCTTATCTTGCAAGCAAAAGCACCGAGAGAGAGAATATCTCTAGCTGAAGCTGCTAGTACTTTAGCCGGGCTATATTGATCTCCTGGTCGTCTCAAACCATAGAGTAGAGAGACGCATCGGAGGAGAAGTGGTCCTTAACTTTCGTCTCTCTCTTACACCAACGTCTCCGCATCATTCCTTCTCTCTCCCTCGCACATGACGGCCAGGGGAAATTACTTACCATGTATAAACACTTTGGCTATATATGCAAGGGAGAATAGTACACCACTGCGCCTAGGCTTTGATGGTCGTTCCTGCAATGGAATAGGAGGATAGGTGGGCCGCAGAGAGAGAAAAAGATAGCGATATACATTAGCAAGAGAACGAGAGAAAGAGAGTGAGCGAGTGAGAGAGTATTTGTAAATGCAAAGTAAGCGCTGGACCTTGTGGGTTGGTTGAGGGAGGGAAAGGGAGGGGGAGGAAAGGAAAGGGGTGACTTGGAATTACGAAGCCTAGGCTTAAAACTTGTGAAGCTATGAAGCATCCCCCTTACCCCCCTCACCGCCACTCCTCACTTGGTGTAGAAGAGAAAAAAAGCAAAAAAAGTAGTATCTCTCCCTTGATCGTTAGAGAGAGAAAGAGTGTGATGGTAAGAGCGAGAGAGAGAGATGGATGTAGTTACGTCTCTGCAGAACATCTTTGCCTCGCGCACAAGCAAAAGACAACCTGTTTTTTAAGGGATGATTTGGACAACGGCTCGTATAGACTAATCGCACTTACTTGCTATAAGGGTTGCGCGAACCAGTTTTTAACTGAGATGAATAGGGGTGAAATATCACATAATGGAACGAATTGAATGAACGTGTATGTGTGTGGATTCTGTTACAAAGATTGAGCATCATCTTTTCTTGAGCCTGGGAAAAAATATTTTAGATTTGTAAATATAGTAACGGATTTTTCTTTTAAATACTTCTTTCATCATGAACTATATTAGACGCTTGATGGTCAACGTCATAAATGAGTTGACGTGAAAAGATTTGACATGATATTGATGACAGGGGTGTGTAAATAAATGAACGTTTAAACAAATATGCATGACGACGATTTTTCAGATTTTGGTTCCATCGACCAGTTGAGATGAATAATTTTGATGGGTATAATAAATACACTGAGGTTGGAGAAAAGTAAAATGCATTGATCTTTTTAACTGAACAACATACTTTGAAACGAACGTGTATTTTCTCCAATATATCAAGAATTGTCTTTTATAGTCACCGGCAACCCTCAACTCATATTTATACGTACGTCATATCTAACAATACCCACTAACAATTCCTGAGTCACGAGTTTCCCAGATTTTGATGAATATTTTGAGGACATCTTGTGAAGCTAAAAAAAGTCCGCTCTTAGATGTGAATAATTCACTAAAATCGATTCAAAAAAATTATTGTGATCTGGAAGCCATCCGTCAAATTCATTATGATCATATTATATATAGTATACATATAGGTATCATTATATAATATATATTTAATATGGACAAATTTAAAAACCTAATATTTATGACATAACATATTTATTGAGTTTCTCGTATTATAAAACTTTCCGCAGACCAACTTTTTGAGAATTTCATAATTCATAATTTCATAATAATATGTATAGTCATTGAAAGCACATTGAATTGCACTGCTTAACTTATACTATAGACTACAAAATACCATGTATCTGTGTCGATATCTTTGCATCGATATATCTCTGTTGATCGTTTATCGAAATATACTTGATGAGTTAGTTATTGTGACGACATGTGTAATCTTTTGTACTTCCATTGTTGTTCGCACAAGATACCATCCCTTCTTATGGATGAGTAATATCATTATTACTTACATGTTGAGGTATTCAAATTATTCAGAGAAAAATTGTATGTCCAGTATGAGTAGATGAAATTTAGCAAGTTTGCTCAGTATAAGTATCAGCCACGCAAAGGTTCAGATGCTTGACAACATGGGCGTATAAAAGTAATTGGTGTTACTCAAGAACACACCGCCAAGAAATATAGAGACCTTGGAACGTTTACAAATTATTCACCATTTTTGATGACGGTGATAATGTATTGTGCCTGGCAAGAACAGCTCACCGAGAGTGATTTGCTCAAGAATTTTGTTATTCAACTTGACACGACAATAATTACTGTTGGATACATATAGATAAAGACTATGATTCTTTTAACCCTGCAGGCATATATGAATTAATTATATTACTATTACAAGCATCGAAAACTTGACATGAAGTCATTGTTTCCCAACTGAGACTGAAGATTACAATTTGGGATCGTTCGAACTCGCAGCACAAGGGCATTCTTACCCACTGAATAGATAGTTATATATCTCCATATATATATATATATATATATATATATATATATATATATATATATATATATATATATATATATATATATATAGAGAGAGAGAGATATATATATATAGTTTTATAATAGTTATATATAGTTATATATATTCGAATATAGCTCATGTAACAAGTTGTGAGAGTTATATTGATGAGTTGAGGAAAGAAGCACAATTCGAAAGTTGTGTCGGAAAAAATCATTAATGTTTTTAATATGTGACTTCTCTTTCTTCTATTTCATTCATCTTCTTCTCTTTCGAATCTTTCTTTCTTCTCTGAGGCAAAATACACTTGTGTAGGGGGGGAAATGTATGTTCCATTTTTGACGCTCATGTTTATTTTCTTCGATTCGTCATCATCTTCTTGACAGAGTCTTCCTCTTTTCTTGATTGGCTGTAGTTAGCTCCGATAATAGTTGATGGTGAAAAAGAATGTCTTACATTTTGGAATTTTGAAGCTCAGACATATAATTGAGGAATGAACTATAATGAGTTTATTATCTAAATCGGCGCACTTAAAATATTTGGGTCAATTCAATGTGATATTATTGATGAACTTAATAAATAACACTTTCATATAGGCCCTACGATAATTGTGTGGATTTGATCGACATATGATCGAATATAAATATTAGCAATTACTGTGAACCAAAGAATATTTTCATATCTGAAAACATTGCACTACTCAAGACTGTCGAATACCATCGAATATATATTCATACTATGTACTATATACAATATATACTATATTTCATACTGTATAGTGTTGAGTCACCCCTCGTCAATCCATCTAAACATGCGTCCACATTTGTGCAAGCAATTGTCAACAGGTGGAATCATTTTATTCGTCTCATCCTATTTTATTGCATTGATTCGTTATCAATCAATAAACCTAATATAACGGTAATGTTCCTACAATCATGTTTTGCTTTTAATGGAAATGATAAGATTACAAATAAAATACAAATGTCAGTAGTTCCATTCGTTATCTAAAAATAAATGTATTAGGCCACACGTAATGTTCCTACAACATCCACATTAAGATTGGATTCGTGAATAATGCATTACATATTAAATGATATGCCTTTTGTATCCGTAAAAGAACATGAATATACATACATGATATAGAATAGTATTCATCAGAATGACTGCACCTTATTCAGCATGAAATCGTTGTCTGAATTATTAATCAACTATTGAATTCTGATGAAATTCTCAATCAACTGCGTACCTTTTTCATTCTTGCTTCTATTATAAAGAAGCTTCAATTGGGGGATCATGATTTTGTATCAAGTGTCGATATTATTAGAAAAAAAGAAACAGCTAGCATCATCGACAATAAAGTGAACCAACTAGATTGTTTTCGCCGATAGTTTTCCACCTCGCTCACAGCGCCTCTCAGCGGTGAACTAGTAAACTAGCTCCACGCCTGTCAGAAAGTCTGACATTTCAAACCCATGCGGTCATCACAAATAGTTCATCGCGTCCACAAGAGAGAGCGTTGGCTATAGTTGATGATGGAAAACTCATCTCGGGTGAAAAGAAAATGCACAATGATTTATTATGGTAATTACGTCAAACGTCGGTAGGGATTATGCTTACGGTTATCTACTTGACAGAAAAGAGACAGAATACGAATTAAAAGTTGAGATAGTGGACTGAAAGAATGTAAAAGCTTTAGAGAAAATGTTGACTGCAAAGTTAAAACGAACAGACAAGTTCACATTAATTATTCCATCTATTTTGTAAGTTGTCTGTTGAATTTGGTTTTGATTTATATTTTGTTTAGTTTGTATATTTTGTGTGTAGGCCTACATTTGTGTTGTGTTTTTTGTTCTTAATTATAGTTGTGTTTAATTTGCAATATTGTAAAGATTCTTCTGAAAAAAGAAGTGATGAATTTGAAATTGAACATTCATATTATTGAATCATTATTGAAGTATATTATATTCGAAAAAAAGCAATTTATTATCATCACAGGTTATGTGAGAATGGGTCGATAATTTTGACGTCAATTCACAAAAAAAAATCTGTCAAAAAGACGTTTCCAATGCACTAAGAAAAACACACTGAGCAAAACACTATAGTAGTTGAGTAAAGAAAAACACGCACACAAAGTGTCACCTGTATTTTCAATGTATGTGACACGTGTGTAACTTATGCTTGAAGATATGAGGGTTGCTTCGCCATCTTCCCCCAAATTATACCTACTCGTCGACCATTACTGATTACTGATACATTCAAGTACAATGATGTGAACTAAACTAATATTTGTGAAACTGGATTTTCAAGATCGTATTATATAAGATCACACTTTCAATACAATTTAGAAGTCGCGTGCCAAGGTATAAACGTCCCATAAGACGTGTACATCATTGTAATGGTCATAATATGTTTGAAGTTTAAAGTGGCTCACAAAAGGTTATTCCAAAAAAATAGGACTAATGTTATCATTTTGAATATAAATCTATGGACACGTTTTCGTTCTTGTATAGTCGTCCGGTTTGAGAAACATTTTTCTTGCACCCTTACTAGACACCTCAACACACCCCAAGTCATACCGAGTAGGGTGTCCCATTTGAAGATCCCTTTGAAATTACCATTTGAAGACACCTTTTCATAATCATGTTTTGTAAAGGGTAATAAGGATGTAATTTTTCTGTCACGTTCCTTATAGGAACAAAGTGGTTTGATTTTCACACAGCCCGTAAAATCCTGGTTCCAACAATAAAAAACAAGGCCGTTAGACCAGTCGTTTTATTTGTATTCACAAGGGAGATGAAATGTTTGCAGGACAAGTGGATCGTGTCCCGTTTGAGAAACTTACGACCCTCTTGTTATGATTCGTTCGCTTCGTCCTGTTTGATCTGTTTAGATATTGAATTGACCATGTCCCATTTAAGGAGCAGAGGTCGCTTCTTACATTATCTGCTAGTTCATATAAGGGTCATCGGAGGGCTCAGACATATGTACCTCATTTTATACACATCTATTTAAATCATATACCTGCTCGTTCAGTTATGGTGTATATATTATCCTAGTGAGAATAAATCAGGTGAGGCAGATCAGATCAAGTCTGAGTTCAATTTTTTGTTGTCTTGTCACATAACTCATCATGTACTGTACATACTGGAGATGTTATCACTTTGAACAAAGACTACCTAATGATCATAGTACTTTGGGTGACTACATATTTGCTTCGTTATGATCTTATGGTACTAGTACAGGCTTCAAGAAGAGATTTTTTTCATAAATGACAATTTTTCGCACGCTACTGATTAATTCGCTTTTATGAAAAACAACCCACAGTAATGTGTGATGAGCGCTAGTTATTTTACAAACACATATTTTGAGACCCATCTACATGCATGATTAGAAAAACCGAATGAATACTATTCGTGAATACTAGTATGTTGAAATAGTTAACTGGTAATATGAGTATAGGGTGGTAAGATCGCTCTTGTGGTGCCCAAATCCAAAGGAACCTACTTTCAATCATATAGTTCTGATCGGGAAACAATTATTTTCTATCTAGTTCCGATGTTATTGAAAAAACATTGGTCATACTTTGACCACAATCGAATTGAAACTAAAATATAAATATACAACTGAAATTCCCAACAATGGAAAATATATGAGTTTTTAGGGTAGAAGGCTGATCCATTTTCTATTCCAAAAAAAATCATTCAATGTAGCATTTTCTGTAAGAGCCGGATTAATTTTTCTGTACTCAAATTCTTCCCTCAAACTGCATGATTACTAAATACCAACCTTCAATCCCATGTTTTTTACTTGATAGGGAGAACGGTCTCTCTCATCGTAGAATAAGGTGACATTTCAAAAAAGGAAGTAATATATTCTTTTGAATTTTCAATTCACAATTTAAGATTTCCTTCTTATATCGGGTTTAACGAGGGACTACTGAAATTTCACGTATATTTATAATCCCAGTGAATTGACATGGTTTCGAAATGCGTGTTATATTCAAGTTCTAATGACCGTGATTTCCTACTCCTCAAACATAGAAAACGGAACAAGTCAGGAAATACGACAATTCGAGAATCAAAACCAAAAATAATTTGTTGACTCAACTAGTGAAGAACTCTGGAAAAATCCCTATCTTCTCATTTCGTAGAATGTTCAACACAATATCTCCGTCTTATCTACGTCATGAGAATACTCGGGCTTTTCTGATTGATTTTTGAAACTAGAAGTAGTTAACTAATACAGACTCATTTCACTTCCGAACTATCACTGGTCTATCTATCTTGTCATTCTCGAACTTGTATAAGAAACAATAACTCCGAGTTAAATTTTCTATATCAATAACAAAAATATATAGATCAGTCACACCTGAAATATCCCGAAATTCAACGGACTGGAAAACATGAAAAAATCTCAATCGAATGTACAGCTATATACCAGGAAAATTTACACTGTTTTCATTTTATTTTAGAATGAGAAATATATATAAATATATACGGTATATATATATATATATATATATATATATATATATATATATATATATATATATATATATATATATATATATATATATATATATATATATATATATATATATAAATCATTGTGGCCGAGATGTTGTTGATTTGCAATATTACTGAGAAATGTTTGTCATAAAATGGTATACAAATACTTATTCGTTGTGTATGTATCAGAATGTACCAGTGGATAAACTCTATCAGATAAACTGAATTTCATCAGCCTACTATAACAGTTTTGATACAAATAAAATAGTTCCTGTTACCTAAATTTACTTTCTACGAAAAATGACTTGAATTTTCCTGGTCTGGTTGTCCAAGCGCATAAGGTTTAACTGTTTATTTTCAGTTCAGCTCAAAGACAATTGTTTTACGAACTTCTCGATACCATACAAGGTGAAACATCTCAAGAAGTAATCAAATTATGTGTGTAACGCGAGATGCATATTTAGTGACCATTGTCAGTGTCAACTGAAGCATAAACAATCGTAATGAGTTTTTGGATGAACATATTGTTGTGAATCACACCGTGCACAGAAGTACCTTCTAAAATATTGTCGATCCATAATGAACATTCACAATATTTTCCCAATAATCATCCTAATGGGAACTTTTATCCTATATTTCACTTGAATATAGTATTCTTATTCATATTTTTCGTAGCTCTCTTTCATTATATACTTGATTTATATCCACTACACTGAAAAATTATCTTACTTATTGTCATTTCAATTTGAGAATTGTGCTAAAGACAACATCCACGTGGGTTCGAATCCCGCATAAGGCACGGGGTTTCGTTATCATCCGCTCATTCGTACCCCCGTATAACCCACCTGTTGGTGGGGTGGGGTCGTTAAGCAACATTTAAAAAAAGATAACATCCAATTACATCAAACCTTATTATGATTGGGTTTTCTATTTTCTATATACCCCGAACCAAACTTGAAATGAAAAATATTTGATACAAAATTGAACATTGAGAAGATGAATAGTTCAATTTTGAAAACAAATGTAATTGCTGTGGCTCAACAGAAGAGCAAAGCATTATTATTATTGTTACTGTGACATTCCAAATACATTTCTGAAATCAAGAGAACAGAAAGGTGAATTTTGAAAGTGTCAATGACTTACTATGGATGAATTTTTTTTTGAGTGTAATGGCGTTATTGCTGTCCCAAAGTATAAACTTGTTATGGTACAAAATGTACATGTTTTAAATCGTAGGGAATATTAGCTATATTTTCGATCATTGCAACAGGTAATAATATATGATATGGGATGAAAAATTTTTCCAATATAAATAATTAATAGTGTTGCATAAAACGTATTTCATACACCTTAGTGAGAAACTGAGACCCATAATATGAGCCCTATCCTCACAAAATCATACATTTTGATTCAGAATATACTGTCTGCGATCATACATACAATTTTCAAGTATCAAAACGCGATGATTCATTATGACATCGGATTTTTTTCATTCAGTAAACATTAATGTATTGGATTTCTGAAGTGATTATCACTTATTATTACCAATATAGGTATATTCTTCAAAAGAAACAACTAATTCACAGGAATTGATAAGATAGCATGGGATAGCATGATCAACAAAACAAAAAAATCTCACGTAACAATGAGCAACCACAGCAAAATCGTATGAATAAACTTTCTGTAAGATGAAAACTGAATCACAAAATTGTATTGAAGGAGCAAATAACTGGTATACAGGTAGCTCAGTGCTAATTAACTTGCTCCATGTAACAGGGGGATTAGCTTATAGATGGGCTCGGTTTGATCCCCTTCCATCTTCACAGAGGTCTTTCGTGGTTTCCCTCTGTAGCCTAAGCTTATGCAGAGATGGTTTCCACAATATAGATCACGACCGCTTCCTTCCCACTATCCTTGATATAAACTAACAAACCTGTCTCTCAACATCACGTTGCTTGGAACCAGGATATCTTGATTATCATAAGAGTGCGTGGTTGCTATAGCATCAAGTAATTGGATAAAAGAAGCGACGACTTGACTCAAACTTAGGAAAACACGATTTTGCAATTATCCAAATCTATACTATATGGTTCGTGGGCACAATCGTTCAATTGCACACTTTTGGAAGAATTCATTTCGAAATTTCAAAAACCCTCGTGAGTATAAGCCAGAGTGAATTCAAATCATCATGGAATGTGGACATACGAATGATTCACATTATTCAAAAGTTTTTCATACATCGTACCAGCTGTGTTGAAGAAAATGATTATAAAGTTGTCAATTAATACATTTTTGAAAGATCAATTAAAACTATTGAGAAGATCTGAAGTTGGAACCAATTGAATCGGTCAACGAAACAAAAATTTAACAACAACTAGATCAGGAAGGCCGAGTTTTGAAGGCTTTCAAAATCAATGTGTGTGTAGAGCTTTCCAATATATTTCATAAAAATTTGCCGATTTCGCTCATCCTACAACGCATATACTGCGTTTTCTTAATAGGAAAACGCAGCATATGATGAGCGAGATCGTATATGAAATGTAACTGAGAGCCACACACTTCGAATCCAAATATTAAACTCACTACCTTTCCGATTTACCTATTGATAATTCCTATCTTTCTATGATATAATTTGCTTTTTTTCCTGGAACTTCTCAATCGTTATCTTGATAGCTTTCAATAGATGATGGTAGAAAATACATAATAATTTTTGTTTCCATTACGGCTAATGCGATGTATGTAGAAATGATCCATATTTTCACATCGTGTGTAAAATGTTCATGTAGCCTGAAATTTAAGTTCATTAGGAGATTTTTTTGCCATATTCGCCTGCCCAGGTTATTCTTATCAATTATTTTCAAATTTCGAAATTATTTTGCTAATAAGTGGTTCAACCGATTATACCTCAGTATCGAGTAATATGATGGAATATGGGCATGCCAAATATTATCAAAACATATCTTATAGAGGGATGCATTCCTGAAGCCCTTAAAATCACAAAAATTAAACCTTTATACAAAGATGGTGATAATTCTGATATGGCCAACTATAGACCTCTTGCTATGCTCTCTGTGTTTTCTAAAATATTTGAAAATGCATTCTGTAATAGACTAGTCAACTTTTTACTATCTAATAATATTACTCCTCATTGTCAGCACGGTTTTGTTAAAGGAAAATCTACAAATACAGCAATTGCTTCTTTCATAGATAACATTTTAAAACTTCTGGATGAAAAACACAAACCTGTTGGTATTTTATACGACTTTAGTAAGGCTTTTGATATTGTAAACCATAACTTACTATTATCAAAACTGAGTAACTTTGGTGTTAGGGGGAAGCCTAATGACTGGATTGGATCTTTTTTATTAAATAGGAAACAATATGTTGAAATAATTGATAATACAGAGTCCTTTCTATCAACTGAACAAGTGATAAACATAGGCGTTCCACAGGGATCAACTATTGCTCCAATTTTGTTTACATTATTTACCTCAGACATGCCTTACGCTGTTAATAAGGGACAGTTAGTTCTCTATGCAGACGATACGACTCAACTTCTTAAGAAGGATGACTTATTAATGTCTGGTAAAAATGAGCCTTCTGCATCTGATCAAGTTGCTCTCTATTGTAAATCTAATGGTCTTGTAATTAACCAGAAGAAAACGGCACTTATGCAATTCACTACTAACAGAACAGTTATTAATAATAGTCCTCTACTTTATCTGAATGGTAAGAGCATCATTGAAGTTGATACAGCCAAATTCTTGGGTTTAACAATCGATAATAGACTGAATTGGGAAGCACATTGCTCCAATCTTAAATTGAAACTTTCGTCGGGTTGCTTTCTTATCAAAAGACTGATACATGTATGTAGCGTTGATGTAGCAAAACTGGCATACTTTTCTTACATGCACTCTAAAATAAGTTATGGTATTGTTATGTGGGGAATGTCAAATAATGCAAAAGGCATATTCATCTTACAAAAAAAAGCATTAAGATATTTAGCTCATGCAAGCTTTAATCCCATTACGGCAGATGTTTTTTATAAAGATTCTTGTATCAAACTTTTTAAATCATTTCGTATTCTTCCCATGCCCTGTATTTATATTTTGAATGTAATTTTATTTGTTGTTGAATCACACTCTCTGTCTGTTATAAACTCTGTCAATCATGATTATGAAACAAGGAATAGGAACAACTTTTTATCTACAGTTCATAGACTAACATTATTTGAAAACGGTCCCACTTATTCAGGAAATAGACTGTATAACTTTCTTCCCCAATGCATTAAAGATTATAAAAAGATAGGTGTGGAGAGATTTAAAATTGAATTAAAAGCATTTCTTCTAAGCAAATGCTATTACTCTGTGAATGAGTTTGTTATTGACAATACGTACAATTTTTAATTCTGACGTTACGTGCAATTTAATTTTTTACATTAAGCCTATGTAATTTTTTTTTAAATTTTAGTTGATTGTTTGTTGTCTTTTTATTCCACATACTTGTGATTGTGATGCACTCTATTCGACTGTAGCAAATTTTTCACATTTTATTATTATTTATATTATTTTGTATTTATATTGTATAGTTATATTACTTGACAATTCTGTGATATTCTGTTTTTGAATCCATACAGAAATAAAAACAATTTGAATTTGAATTTGAATTCTCTCATTCAACCTGTAGAGTACGAAAAAAATGTCATTTTTTTCAGTATGATGAAATTGAGTAGGCCTAAATGCCTCGCTCATCCAAATATATATACATAATTTGTTGAGTATCATTATCTAGGTTCATTCTTCCCAATATAAATCCTGAAATAACTGAATTAAAGCAGTTTCTTCTGGATCAGTTTTGCATTGCGATTTGTGGATCTAACTAGTACAACATGTTGAGTATCACAGAAACTCAGGTGCATCAAATTATTCGCAAATTATTGAAATTATTCGCAAACGCTCTTGATTATTGTTTACTTACCCCACCAACAGTAAAGTTAAATGAGATTAAGAATGAGTAAAGGATCATGAAACTTTGAATTAATGATGCGTGAAAAGACGTTCACAAAAACCCATGATCTAAATGTAAATAAATGTTCATGCTTTGAAATGAAGAAGATTGATGATGAATTGGTCCTTCGGAATGCCAATTTCCGAAAATAATTTCCAAGACTTCTTGATCGGAAATATTTGAAAAATTTGTTGTAACTCTCCAAATTTTGGTAATCCTATGGAGGAATCTCAAAGAGAAACTTACTGTCTCAAGTCATATAATAATGTAATGCATTGTCTTATAATATATTGATATGTGTGTGATGTATAATAATGTCTTGTTGATAGTATTTTAACTTACATATCAATTGGCTCTATCCAATCGTTTCGTTGGATCTAATTCGATTCATTTCAATCATAATACTGATTATAATCATGCATCATAAAGAAATCATTTCCACATACCAGATAATGTAATACAGGTGTGATAGAAAAATCCAGGCCTTTTCAACAAGAAATATGATTTTGTGATATAATAATAAAATATATTGGAAACATTTAATGAAGATGAAAATATGAAATAATATACATTTTCATGATACATAAATTATCTTAAATATAGAAGATCTGGTGAGCTACACATGAGTAAATGTTCAACTAATTTCTGGACAGATTTGTGAGATGTTATTTTTGTACGAAGTCTCATTCAAAAAATATATGGAGAGGTTCCTAAAATGTTCAAACCAATATAACTCAAGTATCAGAACATTGTTCATCACAATGATAACGCAATATCATCAATTCATGACCGATCTTCTTGAGAATGATTTCCAATGTTTCTCATAGGTATGGAAGTGAATATTGGGACGGTTCACCAACAAGACCGACTCAGTCCCACCGATGAATGGCGACCCAAGCCACGGTGCAAAAACTTTCCACCAGGGTGATTATTTTTGAAAATATTGCGAATGTTTATAATGGATCGACCTTATTCGACTTCATCTTCTTATTAAGAATGTTGTGAAGCAGTTTCACAACAATATGTTCATCCGGAAAGCCACTGCGTTAGTTCATGCTCTAGTCGACACTGAAAATAGTCACAAAACATGTACCTACCTACCTTGTGTTACATACACCATGTGATAACTTCTTGAGATATTTCATCGTGTGTGACATCAATGTGTTTGTAAAACAATTGATTTTGGGCTGAGCTGAAAATAAACAGTTCAATCGTATGCGTTTGGCACATAAGACCAGGGAGAGTCAAGCAATATTTTTTGTAAATCGAGGTAACAGAAATTATCCATTTGTATGAAAATGGTCATAGATTAGCTGATGAAATTCAGATCAACAATCAAATATTATTTCTTTTGCAATGAACTTGCATCTTCTCTTATGGTATTTTTCCAATCTCAATTCAAGATGTTGATCCAAAATTGTATAATCATTCAATCTGTCATGAAATTTAAATCCGATTCATAATATATTTATTATTTATTATTAGTGTTTTTATAGAGTGGAAATAATACACTATGTATACAGGGAGTGAGAATAGAGCATACTCAAGTTCAAGTATTATTGTAAAAAGTATTACACAATCTGGAAATTAAGTATTTTACAGTTGAAAATTTAATCACAAAATATTTGAATACACATAGGCCTATATATTATTTCCAGTCCAATTCATGGTTCAAATCTGAAGATATATTATATCAAATGTATGTACAAACAGTACAATACATTTTCTCATGAATATAACCAAATTAACCTGGACCTATTATTTAACGCGTTTGTCAAAAACGACGTCAGTAGATGCAACAAAAAACGACGCAGCAATGCTAACTCTGTTCTGATAGAAGCTGGTTTCAAAATGTTCGAATTTTTTTTCAAATTTCTTTCCTAGAGTGGAAATTCAAAAAAATATATCAAGTTGCTTCAACAGCACATACTACGTATACGATACATCATTTCGCTCTTTACTGGACTTTCGTTTGAAAACATTAATATATTTACATGAAATCTCCTCATTCGATAGATTATTTATTCTCATAGATAGAATCGGGGAGAATTGACATAAGTTCATAGAAAATAATACCCATATAAGACTCCATGTATTTGAACATTTCGTGATTAAGAATGTATTTTTCATAATTAGTATCACTAAAATTAGGAATTCACAGTCATTAAAAATACTATGCGGTTCACCAAAAAATGTGATCACATGAGGTATTAGATACTGGGATGTTTCGTCGCGTCGTGTGAGTTGAATTATTACTCGACGTTTCGATCTTCTTGTTGAGACCTTTCTCAAGATATAGTCTGGTTCAGAAGATAGAACCGTCTCCGAAGAAAAAGAGTGACTATATTAGTCACTAAAAGAGTGGCCAGTTGGTCACCAGTTGGTGAGTGAACACTTATAGTCACTCTCTCTGTCTTCGGAGACGGTTTATTCTTCTGAACCAGACTATATCTTGAGAAAGGTCTCAACAAGGAGATCGAAACGTCGAGTAATAATTCATCTCACACGACGCGACGAAACAATCCAGTAACTGATACCTCATATTCGGATCGCGGAAGCCTCAACTCATGTGAACATATATTTATGAATGTTTCGGTTTTAGTTCGCAGTAAAATGTGAGCAATTACGAAAACACTTCGTTATATGAAAAATTCAAAAAATGTATTGGCCTGTAGAGTGAAATGAATATTTTGATTTCACCATGTGTGGTTCATCATTTCAGTATTAGTGTTTGACCTCCGTTCGATGTTTTGTTTTGTATATATTATGAATTCTGTTTTTTTTTAAATAATATTATATTATTCATCATTACTATTCGATAATACTGAATTCTGCATATATGAATAGAAAAAATACACATTTGTACTGTCGGCTCATTCACTTATCATAGTAGCGTCGTATTTAGGTCGGTGATCGTGAATTTAAATAATACACCAAATTACCCCAACGGTATTATTTTTATAAAAATATACGCATTAATCAAAAAGCAAGATTTCTATTAGGAAGAATTCGACTGAGTTTGCCGTAGAACATATTTTATTGCCATTTTCCAGTGGAATGATATTGGAAAACATATTTTCAAAGGGATATTGAAGTTTATTCGACATCATCAAGTGTATGGGTCAATTTGTGTGCAGTATACCTATCTTCAGTATAATTATGAGAAAATTGTTATGAGAAAATCAGATTTCAGATCATATTCCATGATCCATCCAATTGAGTTGAGAAAATAATGGTTGTTTCTGAAATGACTTCTCCACGGTTGTTTGAAGTCATTGTTCATTTTTTAGAATAGTATATATACATAAACATTCATATTTGGTGACACGCCCTTCTCGAAGATGCAATTATATAATGCACGATGATGACATTTCAAGCCATGCATGCTGGAGGTAAAATAGGATATAGCCAACTATACATAGTAAAAATAAGGTGCAACCAAAATTCATGAGATGATCGATTGTTGCAGCTTTGAGATATTTAGATATAGTTCATCAAATAATAAATTGAAATTCGGAGTTATATGAGAGATTAAAGTACCGATGAGAATCATTCAAATTTGATTCTGATTGACCTGAGAAATTAGTAGGATTTTTTTCCAATATCAGTTGATGCTTCTGTGTTTTACGAACCACAGAATGATAAAAATGAATTCTTCTTCAATGAAACTCACTTCAGAGAACGAAAATTGTATTTGTGTGAAGATATACCAAAGCTGAAATGATAATTATTCGATTCCTTCTATACCACATCTGTTATCGTTATCGTCATTCTTCAGAAGAAGTAGTACTATATTTTATTCAGTGACCATTTACCGTTTTTCATACATAATTATACTTACGGATGACATGGTATTAATACTAATGGATATAATAATTTTACTGAATAATGACAGTTAAAGATTAGCATAAATCTCATACTTATGAAATTATTCTTCATATTATGTTCCAATATTCTCCAATCTCTTTTTTATCAGCGACTATTTCCCCACTTTATTAATTTCCATCCCAACAACGTCTTCTAAAACCTGCTGGTATATTTACATTTCTCATTTGATCACAATCAACTCTTTGAAAGTGAGAAAACTACCGGAAAAAACTGCTTTTTTGATTTACAAAAATGAATAATTTTTTGTTATAAAAATCTAAAATATTATGTATTGATCGAATGATTTGTTATTTACCACGGATAATATACATCAGATGAAGATAGAGAAGATAGAGAAGATAAGATATTCGGAGAAGATAATATATATTCTGATATTCTATAATACAAATACGTATTTAGTATAGTTTATTTGTAGGTATTTCATTCTTTCATTCCTATGTTAAATTTTTTTCATATCTTGTCAAAATGAGTCATTCAAGATACTAACTATAGGAGTTATGTTCCTTCCCATACACGTAGTCTCACCCTGGTATTCATTTCTATCAGGCGTTTATAGTTTCGTAAACTAAAAATGCGTTCAAAAATATTCTGTGAAGAAACTAGATTTCATCATAGACGAAAGATATACTATCTTACCTTATAATTGATGTATAAGTTGTCTTCCGTCCATGATTTTCATTCTGTTCGTATCTCGAAAATGGGATAGTGAACTCCAGAATTGAAATAACAGCAGGAAAACGCAGCAAGTATAATACGTTGTTGGATGAGCGATATAGGCCCATTTCTGTGAAATGTGATGGAAAGATATCGATACATCGTACATGAAGTTAGAGTATATATATATTATCAACGAATCGTCAACTTTCTTGGAATATTTTATAAATCATCTCTCATTTTCTAATTCGTTCAATCATTCAATTTTTTCTAAATTTCGATTGAATTGATAGTTTTCTAATCGATCTGAATAGACTGCATCATAATTATTTTCTACAAAACGGCTCATCGGATTTACGTGATTTTACATTTCGAAATGCTTTTCTTCCAAAAGTGGTACAACCGATTGCGTTTTGAAACTTCATAGTTTTGAGTTAGACAATGACACATTGGTATGGTGAGTTCCAAGAGATTTTGACTTATTTTTGATCTGTGAAGCTTTTTGACGCAAACCCCCTTTTTCGAGTACTGTGGTATGAAAATGAGTCGTCGCATCGCTCAGCCAGTAAAAAAATATGAAGTTATCAGACAGAAATCAGAAGTTATTCTTTGTCTCCAATAATACAGAAAACTTGACAAAACTTCATTGTTTCTCAATTGCTAAAAATGAAGAATCAGTAAATCATTTGAACGGGGTACCACACGTGCGAGCCTATATCACCCCCCGAGTAATGATCAAAATAATATTAATGTAATCCGATACGTGATCAAGAAATCTAGATTATTGAACAAATATATTTAGTTTTCAAAAGGGAAAACCTCATTGCCTCTCAAGTAGGATATAATGAGTATAAACATATTTTTTTGTGATGGAATAATAATCTTTTTGACCATAAGAGAATTGAGATTTTTCTCTGGCGTGTAATTTCGACTGTCTGCCCTGCAATGCACTACTTAGAATGTCACAAAGTTCATTTATACTGTTCACGAATGCTCATTCTTCAGATTCTTAGCCCGATTATTACGTTACTCATTACCAGATAATAAAAATGAATTATTAATCCAAAATAAGAATATGGAAATATGCTTAACGCGATATTCCAGATAGCAATTAACAGATGAAGTATAAAATAATAAATAGGTCTTTGAACGGATGTTTGATACTTTAATAACAATGTTGATAAGTACAATTTGAATGTAAATCAAGATTGTATCGCTATAAAAAGTTTCAAGAATACTGACGTGATACTATATTAACTCTACTACTACTTTCTACTACTACTAGTATGCTGCTACCCTAAACTACTACCTTACAGGTTTAAAATGAGATGTATTGAAAAATTCTCAAGATTAATTTGTCCTTCTTGTATAGGAATATTCGCGCGGGACTTGGCTCCCGTCAAGCTACCGCTCGACTAGATAACAATTTCCAGATAAATCAAAGAAAATAATAACTTGGACATATTCCTAGAACCTAGTCGAAGATCATCATCCATTTTT
This sequence comes from Brachyptera putata, assembly GCA_907164805.1. NCBI lineage: Eukaryota > Metazoa > Arthropoda > Insecta > Plecoptera > Taeniopterygidae > Brachyptera > Brachyptera putata. The sequence goes on from OU015462.1 coordinate 37,318,180, forward strand.
GTTCATTTTCAGATGAATTGGTTCTTACAGAATGTCATGTATTCTAGTTGCGATCTAAATTGTCGGGACTACTCAATTTTTCATAACAAAGTGATATTGGACATACATTTCAATGACGTCGAATCTTCCTCGCTAGTCATACAGTGATTAAAGCACATGTACGAATTTTCTATTAATTACGGCTGATGCATGATTGACATTCGTATCAGAAAATGAATATTTTTAATGAAGCGTCATCAGAGACTGTTTTCATTAAAAATTGGTTTTAATCAAACTTGGTCATAGCTCATTACCCATAAAAATCAGTTTCATGATTTTAACAGTTCATTTGAAACGTCGTTCATGTAGATTTCTATAACTTCGATTCAATGGTATACGATTTACGAACGTTATTTTGGTTTAACGAGGACGACTGGAATGCTTTCTGAGTTGAGTAAGGTCAGAATTTATTACTTACATAAACTCCTGAAGAGATGAAAATATTAAGAATCGCTCTTAATTGAATTAACTCAAAACGATACTGAATTGAATGTGTAATCGAATAATTAATCATCATTCCTAATTATGTGTAATCATGGTTCCATTTTTTTTTCATTTCACTCCCTTATTCTGAACTACCTTCCTTTTGAGCTCAATAACGTTTTTCTAACATGACGTATTTTTCTCTGGATAGAGAGTTGTACGAGTTGTAAGAGAGTTGTACGATTTGCGAAATATATATTCAAAAATGTTTGTTATGTATACAAAATCACCATGAAATGCATTTAAAATTTGCATACTTTTGCGGTCCCATGACAAAGTTGTCGATCAAATCACATTAGAATGGACCCTGAAGAGAATCTACTGTCATTAAATGCACCAAAACTGGAAGACAATGTGCGAATCCAATCATAGTCTATGAAGAAATGAGCGGCTACATGCTTATTGTATTTCAGTTAAAATTTTAGTTTCGGATCGAACCTTTCAAGGTAACCGCACATGTACATTTTATATGCTGTTGGTTATTTAAGAAACTAGGATTGGTAAACACGAGTATTCAAAATAAAATGGTATTGCCTTTTTGGTTACTCCTTTTCATGTGATATTAATATTTGTGTACATGACTTGTTTCAGGTTTGGTGTCAAAGAGTTACTTGCAATCTCATCTCAAGCAATCAATCGAGAGTCACAGAATAATTTTCAGAATATGCAGAGTTCTAGTAGAAGTAGTTGTTGTTTGTTAGCAAGTTCTGCTATTTTACATTGATACAGTATATAACTTCATACACTTCCCAAGTAAATACAACAATTTCATAATAAAATAGTATATGAACAACTTATGAACAATATTCAAGTAGCAAATGTAGAAAAATTGGAAGTCAAATATACTTCATACTGAATAAATTCAACTACCTCATCAATAGATGGAAATAAAATACAAGAAAATAGGAAAATAGAAAAGTCTCGTGGGATGCTAATTTTCCGTATTGTAGTGCAATGCGTGGTTTTGATCTGTTTCTTAACACATTGATGAATGTATGATGACATTATTCAAATCTTCATGGAATCGGATCCTCATACTATATATAATAAAACATATATGATATAATTATATAATAATATCTTCGTGAGTCTACATAATGATATATGTGAACTAGGGTTGAAATTGTTCAACATATTTACCATTTAATTATACATTAACTACAGAATTATTGTGGCACATATTCTGTCGTATGCATCCATTATCATACTAGAATGTAAATCATTATATTATACTCGACATGGTGATGGAATTTGAATAAGTTCTAGCTTTCTACTTCGACTATTAGAATACAAGGAATTAAAATGTCAACAAGAACAACTTTTACAGCGGTAATTCGGTATGATAAGTGTTGCAACTTTTATAACTTATATAGTATTAGGATCCGATTCGCTGTAGATGTGAATAATGTTATTATACATTCATCAATGTATTAAGAAACAGATCAAAACTACTAGAATTGATATTTAAAAAAAAATCGACTCGTCAATACTGTTCCAGCAATCATCAACACGTGTTTTAGAATTGCTGAATTTTCATTCATTTGTATTGCAATACAATACGGAAAATTAACATCCTACTAGTATTTTCCCATTTTCCTATATTTGCGACTTGAATATTGTTGAATATCTTGGAAATTTATTTCAGTTTTATATCATACAAAAATAGCAGATACATTATCTGAGCTTTAGCTACTTCATTCAATGTTTACATGCGACCACTCGAGTCTATATATTGTTATATATTATATTTGTTCAAGTTGACTGTGCGAATGCTAGAAGACAAGAAACCGTTGATGAGAAGGCAAGGAACCGTTTCAAGGAACCTGTGGCTTTTGTAGAAAACTTCTGAAAAATAAAAAAATATAGATCATTGTGTTTTACAAAGAAAATCCTAATACTTTTGAAGTGATATGTCTACTAATCATGCCAGATATTTGTAACATTTCTTATACAGCATAAAATGTATCATTTCTGTTGTGTCAAAGATTATAGCGATTAAAGTTCACTAGTTCAATATAGGATAAATGTGAACTTGTAAGTAGTTTATACAAATATATACTTTTCTCTCACTAATTTTCCATCACCAATCTATCGAAGCTATCCATTCTGATGGTAAACTGTAATAACATCATTGGCTTCGTTGAATTATACACCAATCATTTTTTTTATTGAATTTTTCTCATAAAATAGCTATGGTTGGACAACAATAATCTCCATACATCTCAGAGGTTGCTGAATATCCTTACACGTTGTATTTACTGTAGTATATTGCGTATAAAAAAATCGATCAATTTTGCACCCATTTTTTTAGTTGACCACACAGCAGATTTTTTCACTGCTGAATTTTCAGCGTCTTTCATCCTAATTTCGCCCATTCTCAAAACTTCAACAAACTAGGAAAACATATTGAAATCGAGTACAGTTGATATATTTTGATCAGTTTATCTAATAATATAAACTCTTATTTTCTTTGGCGTAGTTCTTGCTCGTTTCAACTATATACGTGTATGTAGAATCGAGCAATGAAGTGATAATTCTTTTCTTGTATTGAATCAGTATCGACAATTCCGTCTCAATTTGTTATTTGAATGAGTAGATTCACTATCTTCATATTTATGATAAATTTATGATAATCATGAACTGGAATGAATTAAAAGATATCCGCTGTTGGATTATTTTACCCGGTCCTGTTTGCCATTATTTTATCATTCATATATAATTTTTCATTCATTTTAGTATTTTAGCAACTTTTGAGTAGTTGAATGAAATTCAAAAATTTCGATCAAACTCATGTCTAGCGTTTGAGGTCAATGAAGTGTATTGTGATTAGGTGACGATAGAGTACAAAAAAATAGATGGTGAGAGTACAATTTGAAAATATTTCATTGCCAATTTGATGATCTGTATAATAAAACTGAAATCCTTTTTTTCTCATTGTCAGTAACGTGTACAATCCCGATGGTTATAAGTTTCCTCAGATTGGAAAAGTACGTCTGATTTCGTAGTTAAGAAAAACAATCCAGAGAAAAATAATTGTTTGAAATACTTCAATTCATAAAATGCACTGTCTTCTTCCATTTGCAGTGTGACATCATTGGAAAAATAATGAAATTGGGATCATTTCGAACGCTGTGAATTATTTAACTGCCGTTCTGAATTTTGATAATCGAAAAGTCACGTTTAAATTAATCCATATGAATTCATGAACAATAATCATGTCGGTATACATTGTTAATTGTTATGAGTCTCTTGTTCACGACAGAAGAAGGTATTCACTCAAATATGCACAATTTGAAGACTTGAATCATGTAGAATGGTAGGCTACGATTGATAAAAAAAGTATGAATACTGTAAAGTGTGAAAAAAACATCATTACATCAATTACATCAATTCAATTGATCAATTATCAATTACAATTTCATTACATCAATTACGAACTCGATCGCAAAGATTATGTTGTGATGTACTGAATACCATCAATTCAATATAATAAATATTCAATATGATAAATAATGTTTTGAATACCATAAATTCAATATAATCAAGTGTACGATTTTGAGTTAGAATAGTGATAGTCAACCTTTATCATACGTTGAGTATGACTGGAAATATTTACTTGAAACAATCTTTGAACACTTTTATTTATTAATTTTTTTCAAAGATTTGTACATGATACAAATATAGAAAATACTTAAAACTAGAAATGAAAATAAGTGAACAGAAAGAGATAATTGAAAAATATAGATATTACTTGTAAGATAATGGGATGGTTGACTAGTGTGACTTTGAAGTCAGAAATTCATTGAGGTCATAGAATGGGTTATGAAGTAGAAAAGATATCAGGTTGTATTTAAAAAATGAAAGTTTGGTAAGGCTGGTTATGGTTGTGCAAAGATGGAGAGGGCTGTAAGTGAAAAACGCGTGAGAGTGTGTGAGATAACGGATTGAGTTACTGAGACTTGTAGGGTAATTATGTATAGAGGAATTTTCAGGAAAGAGGCTGGTATTGGAGTGAACATAGGAACTGGCATTTTGGATGAGAGTACATGTAAGGGTGAGGATTTTGAGGTTTGTGAAATGCGATTCACAAGAGGAACGGCGAGAAATGCCAGCAATTTCTCTATGTTGATTTCCAAATAATATACTTGTTCATGTCATATTTTGTCATATTCGTGTATTATAGGATCTTTATGACATCTTTGTTGTGATGGACAAAATATATTCGAATGCACAGCCATACAGATCTTGCCCTAAAATTCAATCTATCTGTGATTCAATTCATTCAGTTATACTAGAAACTATTCTTGTGAAATGTATATGTTATTGATGATTAGTTATAACTAGACATATTGTTGGTTCAGGTACAATAATAACGCTGCCGATTGGGCATTAATTACTATACTTATCAGCACTATTTTTGTATCTCTGAGCTAATGTTACTTATTATTTTCCTCGTATATCTGTATTGTGTATGAACTTCATCTTGAAATATTTGTATCCATATAAGCATCAAAATTAAAATTAAATAATTTTGACTTGAGCCTGTATAATATTATCACAATACGTACGGTAATTAACTTACTATATTTTCATTATTTCGAATTTTTAAATGAACTTCATCTTGAAATATTTGTATCCATATTCCCATTGAAATACAAATAAAATACTCTTGGCTTGAGCGTGTAGGTCTATAATATCATCACAAGAAGTACTGTCATTACTATATTTTCACTCTTTTAAATGTTTCAGTGTTTGTGTACAATTTTCCATATGTGTGATAATTCATCACAAGATGGTTCAATGTTAATCATCAATGAGTGTTTACTGATATACTGCTTCTAATTTTGATAATATGTATTTTGTATGTAATTATCATTCGATTCAATTTTCCTTGTAATTCATCAGTCACTTATAAGTGACTATTATTATACTCTTTATGTATCAACGGAAAACTAATTCCATTTTCTGATTTCCAGTATATTTTTGAAAAGCCAAAACGTTATTTCATATTTCTCTCTGCATAGTAAATATCGAAGAAGATATCCTATCAAGAGAAAGAAACTGTATTATTCCACCCTCAACCAATTTGAGAAAAAAAAATACCAATGTGTACGATAATTTATCACTATTTTTGCCAGCATGCATGTGTTGAACTTTGTTACCCCTTTCCTTTTCCTTCACCCACACTCCAATACCCCCTGCTGCACCCGCATATCCAGCATGGCTGCCGACTCACGTGACATGCGCACGTGACTAATGCCATGTGAGAGCAATTTTAAATTCACCTTTCAAGCCTTGCCTCTATATATGTGTAAAAAGAAACGGGTGAAACAAATGACACGTAGCTCCGCCCCTTAAAAATGAAAATAGACAGGTGGTTCTATATGGCTATAAGTCCACGTGGATGGTAGCCATGCAGCATGTATACAGATTATGCAACGATGAAAATATTCAAAATTCTAGAAGTAGTTTAACAAATGTACATATTTCCAGTTCAGGACGAATTACATGAGTAAATATGCTCTATTTTATTAAATACTATAAACCAAATTTTATTTAAAAAAAAACAGGTATTCAGCATTCCCAGATAAGTAATCTTGGAAGTAGTTAGAATTAGGAAAGAAGTTACAATGAATAGAAATTATAATATTCTATTGGAATTTATCTCAATTGGAAGTGTTCCAATTATTTGTTGGTTTTTTGTTCACTATATTTTCTATAGATTATAGTAAGAAATAGTAAATTCATTGAGAGTATTGAATTCTTCTGGAATATTCAACAAAATTGGTGAAATATGTATTGAAATCAGGGTGAAAGAACGAGAACAAGTGCACCTGAAATCTAACTCACAAAAATCACGATTAATTCTAAACTTTTGAAAACTTGAAAAACGCACTTGATCACCATCCAAATTCTCATATTGAAAGTATAAGAAACAATATTACCGTAACTTGACATTTGGAATATTTTACTACCCTGAAGTCCACTTGTACGAAAGGTTAGTTCGTGAATTAGGCAATAGTTAGCGAATTAACACCCTTAGTTACAAATGTTATTCTCGTAACTTCAACTAATGGTTAGCAGCTTAGTACTTAGATAAGATTCGTAAAACTGGCTCGAAGAAGAGTTATTTCTCTTCAACTAACAAAAATGATGTATGATTTCATCCTCGATATATATATATATATATATATATATATATATATATATATATATATATATATATATATATATATACATCGATGTTGATTTCTACAGTAGTTTTGTTATTGGGTGAGGAAAAAAGGATGATGGAGAGTTCTCAATACTGCATCAACACCATCATTGCTTTTCCAGAGAATAAATAATACATTTTCTCACTTTTGGCCCTACCCATGGCGACCTTCTCGTGTCATTTTCCGAATTTATTTTATTTATATACTCATATCATTTTTTTAACGTGATTTAGGTTTTCCCGAAATGAGAATACAACACCTCAAAACCCAGTAAGCCGAGGATATTTTTAACGATCACGAAATCTCTTCACTGAGAATTATATCAATAAACAAATACGCGAAGTAATATTTTGGTAGACCTATATGGTTTTCTATTGATTGTTCGAATCTATATGAGCTGACAAAGTTCTTTGTGGAACTCCTCTATCTTCATCATAACATTCGACAATATACAGAAGTTCCGATAATATGAATATTCAAAAGGAGAAAGGATGTATATTCATCAGAACAGGCAATAAGCTCACAATTTTTCTAACTGGCACAAGTATTATACTCGCATTCATTTTACTGTAGTTCAAACACCAGTGGAGGACTGATCTTTATTTTGATTAAGAACACCCTTCCGTCTGTTGATATGGTATAACTGATACGGTCGTGGCCTAGTGATAAGGAAAAATCCCTGTGACAACTGGCAGGACTGAGGAAAATCAAGACGAATCTCAGTTAGACTGGTCGACCACAAGATGTATCTAGTTTAAGAGCACGCATCTTGGACAGATTTACAGGGTGCACTTTGGAAACATATATATCAAGAACTACAAACACCACGGACTTGCGGTAAATTGCAATCGATGATGATAATACACTCACAACCAGATGTGTCAAAATCAGAATCAAAATGTATCTAATTTGATGGTTTGCATTGTTAGATTCCCGGTTGACGAATGATAGTAGAAACAAAATTAAAATGTCACATCTTCACGTTCAACTTTGCTTTTCAATATTTGAAATCCTGATTTTCCTATAATTTCACAGTCTTCTCATTTTCCTATGCCAAAATGTGTAACTAAATGTTGTCAAAATTAAAATTTGGAAAACTCCGCCATCTAGCGGTGGTTACTGGAACTCTCAGAATGTCATCCTTTTTCCACTTTATAACACTGCTAGGAAGTGTAGCCTCACTACGAATGCTGTCACCCTGAATAAACGCATTTCGAAGAGAAATATTCTCAGCTAAGATGGTAGTTCCACTCGGCTGTGAATCTTGTTCTATTTCATAAGTAATGTCAGCCTACCGATTGCTGTTCTACCTAGTGTTCACTATGAAACTATACTGCATACCTTTTGCTACCCTCAAATATAGGTGTTTCAGGTTACTGTTGCTATAACTGAGCCGATATAAAAGTAATTATGTAACAAAGTTAGTTCCTTGTATCACTACTAGAGTAATCACGATCGGTAAGTTCATAGATTTGGACGGTAAGTTGGTACATATTTTCAACATTGGGGAATAAGGAGTAAAAAAACCATAAGAGACCGGTAACCCCACGTACCCTCAATACATCTTGGTATATCACGACGGGAATCGAACCCCGAGGTCTCCCGAATGACAGTTCATCGAGCTAGATACTGATCTGGAGTGTCAGTGGCTATGTATTATACAACATCATTGTTTCATACACACATATTTCAAGAATTTGTATTCGAGTATTTCGATCTTGACTCCCTGTGTCTGTGAGACGAATATGAGATGGCTGTTCATTCCTCTGAAAATGAGAGACACTACTTCTTAAAAAATAATTGTGTTTTGAAGAAACTAGAGCAGTACCGGTAAGAATTAATTGATAAACTTGAAAAATATATACATTTTGACCCGGTTTTTTAGCGTACCGACAAAATAATTGGAAACGCTCGAGGCTCATAATAGATTGTGGATACTTGACACTTGCCATGGTCAATGTTCATTATTTCTATCAGTGACGACATAAGATATTTTGTAATTTCCATAAGTCTCGCCGTTCCACTGTCGCAGATTCAATCGGAATCTTAATTGAATACAATTTTATATCAATTGCTTACTATGTGTAACAATATTATCAGTCCAACGGCAAGAGCCCATGGGCTCTGGGACATGGGACATGGGAAAAGACATGAGGAAAATACATGGGAATTCTGATACAATGTATAAGATGTCCAATAGCATGAACATTTAACATGACAAATTGCACACATTTGAAGTGTTTACATTACTTTTTTGTGAAATTCTTCCACGTATTGAGCGTTTCCAATTATTTTGCCGGTAATAAAATGAATGGACATAATAAATCGATTTATTTTTCTTATGACTATCTGAACAAACCTTCTTCTCATTCTTTCAGGAATATATAGCCTTGAAAGGCCTCTTCATATGCTGTCAGAAACATCTTAATTACATTTTTGGCACAACATACGGCAACGGAAAATAGCACCACATTCTCCACAAACCTTTTTCTTTGAAATAATCATCGATGTCTATTACGCGAGTGTGCTGAAGATGATGATGTCTTACCACCCCTTCCATGATAATTGACGAGTTCAACAAATTATTATCCGATTATCCGTTCTTTGGACTCTTCGTTCTTTGTATTTCTTTCAGAAATTTCATTGAAATAAAATTTATGAGAGTAAACCACAGATACGTTAATTCTTATTATTCTCCAAAAATGTAAACCAATTGGATCAATCATGTCATCACAATTTTTTCAAGCTAAAAGCCTGCGTTTGGCGCTTTTTACCATTTCAACCTTTTCCAGAAAGTTATACACATGAGTTTTATGGACAAGAGAGTTTAGATCTTGTTAAGCATCGTGGGCTGAGAGTTCTTCTTAATAAAACATAATATGTGAAGTGATAACCATGAATTGTAGTTATTTTAATTCTGTATCTCGATATCTTGGTAATGTGATTGTGATTCCAGCTAGAGTAGGTTCTACTATACCGCGGTGATTAGTGGACATTTTAATTCATTATTCAAAATAGACTGGACCCATTGAACGTGATTTTTCATTGGTAATTGTTGTCTTTGAATCTTTCCATAGTTCCAATTAATCGTAATTAACATAATTAACAATTGAGATACCTAAGAACCATTGGTGATCTAAGGTGATAACAGTTAATCCAGGATTGATTCAACAACTATTCAACAAATTTACTATTCGTAAAACTGGAGATTTATTACTAAACAAACAATAGAGCAAATTGGATTTAAATGGGTATTGGTCTATTTAATATAATGGGCCCTGTATATTTTATAAGTGATGTATACACTAATGTTATGTGTGTTTTTATTTACATTACTTCCATATCATATTTTATTTCTAGTTGAAAAGTTACATTCCACAATCTAGATACATCAAGAAGAAATTTGATTTTCCATCAACCTGTGGCTGAAAAGTTTTCTTCCAATGTTTTCGATCAATTCATCAGAGCTCATGAGTTATTTCAAGGATTTATTCTAAGGATAATCGATTTGTTCTTATGATCTCATACTGTGCGCTTCTTAAGAAAACTGGTTGCTACAAACAGCAATCAAATTATTCTTGGAAGTGTGAGAGTGAATGAAATAAGTGAATGCAATTAAAATTATGAGACTATAATAAGATCGTATGCTGGTTATGAATCTGCTATTCGTGAATAAATATCCACCTCGTCACTAGATGGTAGTGTAGTAAATTGGACACCAAGCACCGTACCTGTATGATATTACTTCTTGATACCGACATTCAAATTATTTCAAAGTTGTATCACTATAAATTTTAATCCTCTAAAAAATATATCAGCCAACAAGAAATCTACTCCACTATATTATACCTAATTCACTTTTCAATATGGAACTATACGAAACATAAATACCAATTATCAATGTACATGAGTGTAGAATATACACTGAAAATGTAACGAATCATCTTTACTTAGGAAATAACTCGAGAACACAGACAATGAAACCAGAGAAGAGAAGATCTTGTGTTCGTTTTTTATTGAATCATAACATTTCAATAGAGCCAGTATTACTAACTCTACGTGAAGTATCAATCAGTCAACTATTAATTAAGCTATGAATTAATATCCCGAGGGTGATATAACAAGTTTCAAAAATCCAAAAATTGCCATTTGTACCACTAGCAATTCGTAAGATCGGAGCTAAGTCAATCATTTGAAAGCTGTTGAAGCACTAGAAAATCTCAGTTTCTGAATAATCTCATGAATTATATATATATATATATATATATATATATATATATATATATATATATATATATATATATATATATATATATGAATCCTGAGTTTTCTTCACATTTTCCTAGAATGAGGAAATTGTTCCGGTATTTTTAGAATTTCTACCTTCATATAGTTTTTCAGAGAATCGTTTTTCAAAAATGAGGGGCTAGTGAGCAAATGAGATGTTGAGTAGTGCAAGATGACAGGCCACTCATTTTTAGATCAAATACTGTAACTTTCTGGGGGCTTTCATTAGGTGTTGTTTTCTTACATCACTTCAAACATTAAATTGAAATTCAAAAATCAAATTCTTATATACTCTCTCGAAAGCAGATCTATATCATTCATAACAAAATCTGTGTATATAACTCTGAAAGATATAGTGTTAATCCACAAATGAGAGGGTTAAATTGCCATTAAGCACCGCGATTTGTGTTGTCTCGTGAAATGGTGGAATTGTATCGTAGTTTTTTTGAATCGATTGATTCGGAAATTATGGCAGTACAAGTTCTGGAACTCTCGGAGTAAATTCTCAAGTCTAGAGAGCCAGCTTCTCACAAAGTATCGGAATTTTTTCCCAAAGGTGTGGGCCATCTGGACGGATGTCAATTTATGGTAAAGTTTGAGTGAGCCGTACTGCTTTCCTGACAATACCAATCAAGATAGTATTTGACATCAGTTGATAGGAATGAGAATATACAAATCAGAATCCATAAAATCACATCGCAAAGATGGGAAACTGAATTGATTCAGAATAATATATTTTCTTAGAGACGAATTTGAAAACTACAAATGGTGCCATCTCATCAACCTTGTAGTTGCTATCCATTGCTTGCTAATTATTGACATTATTTGACATCAGTTGATAGGAATGAGAATATACAAATCAGAATCCATAAAATCACCTCGCAAAGATGGGAAACTGAATTGATTCAGTATAATATATTTTTTTAGAGACGAATTTGAAAACTCCAAATGGTGCCATCTCATCAACCTTGTAGTTCCTATCCATTGCTTGCTAATTATTGAATGGGTAACATGTATGAAACATTGTTGTCATTTCATATGGTAGCCAGTAAGTAAAAGCAAATCGTTTTTTTTTTTTTCAATTTCCTGATGGAATAAACTATTTTCTCAAGAAATGATTGAATGTTATATGGTATATTCCTGACCACGTCCATCGTTGGATCATTAATACCCATGTCGCCCAGTATACATATTACTGATTCTTTGATAGATTTTTTTTTTTATATTGGGTTTAACGACGCACTGTAATGACAGCGAAGGTCTATTGGCGTCGGATGGATGATTAATGGGGTGATGGGATGATGAGATGAAGGTTTCCTGGATAATGGGAAGGATAGTGGGAAGGAAGCGGTCGTGGCCGACTTATTGTGGGAGCCATCCCGGCATTAGCCTAGACTACAGAGGGAAAGCACGAAAAACCCCTGTAAAGATGGTCGGCGGCGGGGATCGAACTGGGTCCGAAGTTCCCGTCGCCTACCAGATCACAAGAAGCGAGCGTGCTAACCACTGCGCTAAATGTGCTGGTTCTTTGATAGAGGTACGCAAAATATACAACTGCAAAGTAACATATTAGATGAGACTAAAGATGCCACAGTAGAACAGAGATGATGAACAATTAGATCTGATACTTCCCAGAACGACTGCAGTTGGTCTGAACTATAAAATTGGTCACGATTTTCTATAACTCTTACCAGATTACAATTAGAAACATGCTCGATCTTTCAGAATTGGCAAACAGAAACAATCATGAGTCATGTATCATATTTTTATTGCATTCTTCATAATATTATCTCACACATATTCATACGATATTCATATTATTTCATCTTCATCCTGACTATATCTCTTTTGGGATTCAATCTCATGTGTATTTGTGATAAGAAAATTATAGAGAAAGAAAAAAATTGAATAAATTAATGAATGTAATAATCTTCACAGTGTGATTGACAAGCATTGAAGACAAGCAGTCTTCAGACTGTGAGATACAGATATGAAATACATACATTTCATCAGGTTCAAGACTAAAAAATCCTGAAAATCAGAGACTAAGGATGTTTATAGCGTGTTCTATTCTATTGGACTGAAATGACGTGCGGCCGTGCGGCGTTGGTTTTCGTTATGTTGTAGAATCGCTAGTTTTCAAGAATAAAAAATCCTGAAAATCAGAGACTGAGGATGTTTTCAATTATTATGAAATTGTGGATTCAAACATCAATCTCAATTATCTGGCATCTATACAATCTGAAAGGAATGCATCAAGATGGGAGTTCAAATCGGTCAGTCAGAACTCAAGTTCGAGAATGACAAATTGTTGTTAGAACATCATTTTCAAACTACATCAAGAGAATTAATATTGGGTCAAATACCAATTGAGAAATATATATACCAGCCTTCATCGAGAGAATAGTTTTGCTGGTCGTTACTGTATAATAGCACAGTACGAATAGATGAAGACTCAGTAATGGCCTTACATTTCTGACTGTTTATTCGATTTCTATAATTTAACAATTATTATCTGAATGTCCTCCAATAAGCTGTAATGTAAAATCTGTGCTCAATGTGAAATTAGTTCGATTTTTTCTATCGAATCCCATTACATTCGCATTTCCTTTCATGTATTTTAGTTAAATACGAAAAGTAGCAATAATCCGTAGATGACAAGTGAGTCAAATCCTTATTCTGAATCAAAATCAATCGAATATGCGCTGTAATCCAAATAAAAAAATCACGCGTTCATATAAAATAATGACTTGTTCTGATACAATTCGATTGCTGTGTATGGTAAGTGTAATACATTGTACTGAATGTATATATTTTGTATGTACTGCTTAGCATGGATCAGCCCTTGAAATGTACAGAGGAATGTTGAACTGACAAGCCAATATTTCCAATAAGCTACTTATGTATACAGTATTGAAGATTTCATTCCATCAAATCAAGGCAATGCAATTGCTATATGAAAAATGATGAAAACTTTCACAAACATTCCACAGATTCGTGAATGATAAAATGCATGGATATCTAATTCAACAAACTAATACTACTGTCAACAAATATAGGTTCGCATCGATTTCCGAGCATCTATATTGTTCAAACATTTTGAATTTGCTAAACCTCTTATCATATCTATCGATGTTATTGTATAAGGAAATGCAATATATGCATTGTAAGATGAGCGATTTAGGCTTGTGTATATGCAATGTAATGGAAAGCTATATAAACACCTTGACTATCTGAAACTATTTAGTCACTTCTTTCGTGTTTCAGTTATAATAATCGTTTCACGATTTAATTGCTTCACTTGTTGATCCTCTCTCGAGAGAAAACGGTTAGTTGTTTAATTGTTAAGAATTCTCAATTGATTCTTCAATTAAATGTTAGAGAATCACCTAATATTTGCTATATTTCAAACGACTGATCCGATCACGGTAGATCTTTGGTTGTTTATCATTTGTGTACTAAATTTCCGTAAGAATTTGAATCGTAAGAAGTAAGAAGTAAGAATAAGTGATCATTCCTTCCAAATTTTGTCTGGGTTATTCTTTTGGAGGTATACGAAATGTAAGAATGTTTTTTTTTCAACAGTGCTTCAACCGATTGTGGCTCAAAACTTTATAATATCGAATTAGATGATGGCATATTCATACCAAGTATAACGAAAATATATTCTCTCCTTTTACCTAACGGAAACAAGAACACTTCCGTTTCTTCAAGTACCGTGAAATTGAGTCTTCGGCTTTACTCATTCAACCAGGAACTTATTGTAATCCATTATGGAAACATGCTGATGTGATTGGTGGTGGGTCAGATCAGATTTATGCGACAATGATTGGTGCGGCTTAGCTTTTCATTTCAATTTTCTAAATTTTAAAAGATGAGACATACACTCTTCATCAAAAAGTGAGTATCTGATCAAGAATTAGAGGAGATATCTAAGTTCGTTCTTCGAAATTCAGTTCCTATGTTGCCAATGATTTCATTTACTTCTAACCCTTCAGATGATGATATACTATTTCGAATATATGTTGAATATATAATGCCATACTATATGTCGCACTATATTGTCTTACTAACACTAAGACAATGCGTATCATAAGAATTTACTGTTATGTATTATACCTCAAATTGTAATATAATATTTAAAAAAAACATTGCTATAATTTTTTCTCCATTAGTAAACCATCCAAAAGATATGGTGAATATTCTGGTAGGCGAAGAATTGATATCATTTAGATTCAATCAATTCTAAATGTTGTAATATTTCAAGATGAGCAATTGAATTCCAGTATGTTATGGATATATTATTACTCTCCAATATTTTATTAAAAACTTACATTTATAAGTTATACTGAAATTCTTGCAAGCTGCAACTGCAAACAGATATAAGATGAATAAGTTTAATCTCGTTTGTATGTACTCCTTGGTATATGTATAATATATTTAGTAATCTCAATTAAGACATGACTCGCATTAGATTGATGTGATCGAGATGACGTTGATCCAAGCATAATAATTCCAAGGAATTGTGGAAACTTTGGAAATATGTACAGGAAATACATTTCAATAACTCACAGCTTATGTTACAACTATACTGAAAATATAGCTGGAAATTCAATTGAAATGTGATTAAGGTTCATCAAATTCTATAAATGCATATCTTTACCAGTTGTGATTCTCCAAGTACACTCGAAATATATGAATATTTTGAACGAATCAAATTTCACTGAAGTGATTCAATAATATGTGTATTATATCAAACGACATAATGACAATTTTCAAGTACACTTGAAATATATGAATTTGATACACGAATTCAATTTCAGTGAAAATTCACAATAATGAGTGAATAATGAAATCCAAAGTTATCATGAGACAATTCACAGGAACACTTCTAAACGTATTCTTCAAAAAAATTCAACATAATCATATCGATGTTTGGGCCCTACTGTGAAATGATTATTCTCATTTCGCAAGAAATAATCGAATGATATTCACAAGTATATGTTTTGTCTTTTATTGTTAAATAGACATTATGTTTATTGATCAATCATACAATCTTGAATAATAGAGATATAGAACCATAAAACTAAATTGATAATTCAAATCAAATCAATAGAACGTAACACGTATGCATTTTGTCCATCCTCTTCAGTTCCAGAAACATAACCATCTTATCTTCCGTATATGGGAGCTGGAGCACTAACTACCCCAACATCCGCTCCTACATGAGCACCTTCAACGCCAACACCAACACCCCCTCCTACATGTACGGCACCACTAGAGACACCCACAGAGACAGCGCCAACATCCGCGTGGTGGACAACAGCTGGAGTGTGGACGATATGAGTGTGAACAACTGGAGAATGTACAACTGGAGAATGCACAACTACTGGAGAGTGTACAACCGGAGAATGTACAACTACTGGAGAGTGTACGACTACTGGAGACTGTACAACCACTGGAGTGTAGACGATTGGTGTGTAAGCAACTTTGGCGTGAGAAATGGGAGCAGCGACGGAGGAAACTACTCCTTTGTTGATGTAAATCGATTTCTTGAAGAAGAATCCAGATGCCGATAATGCCAGAAGAAGAACGAAGAGTGAGGATATCTGGGAAAGAAAACATGCTGTTATTTGATATCTTGAAATTCTGTTGGAAAAACATGATTTTAAATATATATATATATATATATAAAGACCTACATTCATGACTTGAAAAAACTTTCTCATGACGCAAAATTGGAATAAAGCCGTTCATCATTTTTTCTTTCATACCAGGAGTGGTGAATGTTCTATTTTTATGAAATTGAACTCAAGTAGACTATATTGCCCCAAAAAATCTCGAAGAATTCCAGCATCATGATCAATTTTTAAGCTTGTTTTTTTAATTCGTATATCATTATTTGAATTCATTGGATTCCATATTATTATTATTATTATCATTATCATCATGAAGAAGATGTGTAAATTATCTTTGAAGTGATCGAGTATGTTCAAATTATCTGTAAATTATCTTTGAAGTGAGTATTTCTAGTATATTCCACAGATTAACCCTCAGTGGGTTTTGTGGACACTTGAACGAGAAAAATGTCTCTATTGTTATGTGTACATTTATTGGATGAAAATGAAAAAAAAATGTTACAGCTTCACTCATATCCGTTACAAAGGATGATATGTCTATGATTTGTAACATATCTTGCACGACATAATTCGTTGGCAATTAATTCTACAGCTCGATGTAAACAGGAGAGTATTTATTACAGTGTTGTGTTTTTGAAAACTATTGAAAATTAGCTCTCGCAGGAAAACTTTTCATATATTATCAATGTACAGCCAAATTTGAGTTCCTATCCCGAACAAAATCAGTAAATACTAAATATATGCTACCTATAATTGCATACTATTATGGCAATTTTTTTCACCTACACTTGGTTAACGGAGTTTCAATTCTTTTGCTAGATCATTCATCGACCAACATATCTGATATTCATATTGTTGCCTGGAGCTAGAATCAGGCACGTACTGGCCATAAGGCCACACCGGCCATTGGCCGGTGAACCCCACAGTTATATATTCGAGAAATTTCGTGTAGTTCCCAAAACTCGTAGAATCGAATTGAAAAACATGAAATTTCGAAAAATCTATCTGCGGGGCCTAATTCTCCCCTTCCTTGCTATGCACTGCACACTTAGTTTTGGGGACTCACTATTGAGTCCTTGCCCGGAGCGCTAAAATGACACGTTACGAACATGCATAGGGAAAATATCAGTTGGGCACCTTCAGTTCTATAAGAAAATACATTTTGTGCATCCTGAAACACGTTGAACCATATTTTAAAAGTGTATAATTTCGAAAAATTCCCTGCGGGGCCAGAAGGGGGCTTGTAGGCATTATGTAGGCAAAGGTTTATGCCAAGGTTTATCAAAGGTTTATGCATGACGCTCTTTCAAGATTATTGCCCACCCTGACCTAATATCCTAGCTTCGCCACTGCTAAATTTTAAATGCTTCGATAAAAACTATTCATTATTGATAAAGAAAAAGTTCTGTTTTTCTTGTCCTGGATTTGGTTTCATATAATTAATTAGTAATTAAATGGTCACCATAAAGTGGGCCCTTAATTTCAGTGCTGGCCGGTGGGCCTATTACTTGCCAGTACGTCCCTGGCTAGAATCTAGAAGCGATCAAGTAGAAGTTAGAATACTAAGTAAACAGTAGGGAAATTACAAGATTATTTACAATAATATGAAAATGTAACTATGTATATTACCTGATGCTCTCCGAATTTTAAAACACTTTTGCAGTTGAATCAGTATCAATACTTACATATTGTGGTCGAAAGTCATATTCAAAAGATATTTTCCCTATGCATGGTCGTAACGTGTCATTTTAGCGCTCCGGGCAAGGACTCAATAGTGAGTCCCCAAAACAAGGTGTGCAGTGTATAGCAAGGAAGGAGAGAATTAGGCCCCGCAGATAAATTTTTCGAAATTTTATGTTTTTCAATTCGATTCTACGAGTTTTGGGAACTACACGTAATTTCACTAATGAACTAATGAATACATATTATATATTATTCAGAAAATAATATCTTTACGTCTATGCAGGGAATGCATAATGTGCTCTCGTATTTGATTATGTCAAACTTTCGTATCTAATAATTGATTTGCTTCTTGAACAGAAATTGCTAATTCACAGACATTTTTGGATAGCACATAGGTGGTTGTATAACAAGCAAAAAACGTCAATGAAGTAATTACTAACTGATATATTTTTATCATTTCCATAATAAATGTAGAGGGCGAACTGAAATATATCGTCGTTACATTCTTATTACCGATAAAAATGTATGAATCTCTTGTTTTTTATAACTGATTTATGATGTTGAATCATGTTTCTTTTACTTTATATTGCTATAACGTCATAGTGTTATGCATTTTGCTATTACGTGCAACAATTATTAAACTGATAAGTGAAATAATCTTTGAATTAATGTGAACGAATGAATAAAATATCTCAATTTATTACAAAAGATTTTAAATAAACATTAACATATGCAATCATCATGAAAATCCTGCATGATGTTTGATATAATGTTTGATATATTGATTTCGCAACAGTTGAGATCAATTTGAATATTGAGTCAGTAATCAGATGAAGAATTATTCCTCATTGATATTTTAATAAATGTGATATCTATATTCAATATACCGGTACGCATAATTTTCCTGTCTTCGATACAGACACTCAACGCTGGAGTTCAATTTTTTTTTCAATAGTTCTAATATTTCTCGATTATTCCTTTCACCTGACGAGGCATTGAGGTCTGATTGGAATTATTCAATCACCTCTATTTTTTTCATGTTTTTTAAAACACATGACATTATATTATAATATCTTATATCATAACGATCAAAAGTTCTCAATTCAACTTGAAGTTTCTTACACTTATTTTGAACTAA
The DNA here is from genome assembly GCA_907164805.1 of Brachyptera putata. Lineage (NCBI taxonomy): Eukaryota > Metazoa > Arthropoda > Insecta > Plecoptera > Taeniopterygidae > Brachyptera > Brachyptera putata. Next base: position 37,337,664 of record OU015462.1, read on the forward strand.
TAATTTTAATATTATCAAGAGTATAAGCACTCACCCCAAATTTATGCATCGTGATGATTTTATTTGGTGTCTCTGAACCTAGAAGAACTCGTGTCAAAGATTGACTGATATTTTCGAGACTCTACACGGCAAATAAGTACCCTGAGATTGTTGGTATGTTCCTAGAATGAATTGGTTCGCTCGATACCGCCTTCAGCGTTCACTTAGCCTTCACATTACAAGCTAGAGATTCATTTCTTTCAAGATATTTCAGATTTTCAAAAACAATCTACTTTCACGATAATATTATTTATACAGAATGTATTATTAAAGTTTATTTTTCATCGCGCGCGAAAAATTTCGCGGTTGTTTTCCTGTATTGTGACGTGAGTATATACTTTCATGATATAAGCACACTTGCGGACAGGTATATCACAAGTCACATCAAAATGCATACTGAAAACAAAACACTAACGATATACGCAATAAAACTAACAAACACTATCTACGTTTAGTCTATGAAAACATCAGTATAGTAAAATATGATCAGATTCGAATGTAATTTTACTTCTTATTTTGGAAAAGTCATTTTACCACGTCGAGGTAATTGAGTAATTAGTTACTTATTAGGGGAGTGTACTTGGTACCACTTTATTTGCAACCCCGATTATTCACTCTTTTATATTCTAAAGAAATTATGAATTTGTGACTGTAAGCTGAATGTAATATCCATGAACTGTTATTTATTTGTTTAGGAATTAGCGAGTTGAATTAATATAATAGTAGGACAAATTAAAAAACCCAATCTAAATCCCCATTCCCCTTCAGCTTTGTAGTTAATTATTATGTGTCGAGAAAGAAAGAAGTGTTAATGTGTGTTATTGATAACTCAATGTATTTCCGAAAGTTTTTTTTTAAATGCTGTTTAACAACCCCACCAACAGCTAGGTTATACGGGGGTACGAATGAGCGGATGATAATGAAACGATGAGGTGATCATAGGTGAAAGGACGATTACAAAAACCCATACCTTATGCGGGACTCGAACCCACGCCCAACTTGTCAATCATTTAAAAATTTTCTGAAGATTTTTTAATAGAGTGTCTTGAAATATTAAACGAACTAATCGTGGTTGAATCGTACTGGACATAAATTTGAAGTATGGATATTCTTATATTTCATCTGAATTCTGTATAGTCTCAAAACCACATAATAGCCGCATTAATCGTAGGATTAGTCCTAATCAGTACTAATAATAGTTGTAACTTCAATGAACGAAGCTTAGAAATGCTCTAAAAAAATCGTATATAATTTTCTCTCATGTATCAACAACAAGAACTAGACCCAGACTAACGTTTCGCAGTTGAGAGTCAGTCATGACTTCAACGCACTCGATGAAATGTCTCGAGTGAATGAAAGAGGAATTCTAGTATAGTAATCCAATGAGATAATATACAATATGAAAAATATATTTTTCAGTAATAAGATAAGATCTGCAGTGTCGTATTATTTTGTTTACACTTCTGGGTTTGTATGGCGAGTCGTCCTCACTTCTGGGCCTGCCTCATGGCGATTGTCTGCCTCGTTCTTGGTGCCGCTAAGAGAGCTGACGAATTGTACTTCTGAACAGGAACGCCTGATGAGTTGAATCTTCTTGCGAAGGCTCTGTCTGGAGAGTTGTCCCTGACAAACCGCCCCTCGACCTCCTCCTCCTTCTCCTCCTCCTCCTCCTCCTCCTCCTAACTCTTGGTTTTCCGTGGTTTCCCTCAGTCATACAAGTGAATTACATGTTGTGAATTACACATAGGCATAATAATTAGGCTAAGATAGAATTAATATTTGAATGAGAAAAACGCATCATACTTATTGTATCTAACTTAATTGATTTCACTCGATTGCTCTTCTTGATAGTTTCTGTAATAGCTTCATTTGTCGTACACAAATACATAATAAGTTACAGTTTATTTTCAATATGGCTCATCCGATCTCTATAAAACTTCTGAATTATGTGTGCATTTCAGTGTACTTGTCTTACTTGAAGTTTGTATTTGAAATGTTGATGGATTCGGGTGGATTTTGTTTCGACATTGCACTGTCAAGCAGAAGAAGATCGAAGGAAGAGAAGATATATACAAAAAGTGGATTGAATACTCTCCCAAACACAGCTTTCGGATGGTTCTCCTTTCCTCATCTTATCCCCATACTTTTACAATTTGTTGAATGAGCTGTATAATATGCAACTGATACTTCATGGTGGTAAGATTATTCCTGTGGTGCACTTCTCAAGAAATCCTAAACTGTCAGCCTCGTAGTCTCAATAGGGAAACAGTGACTTAATGTCAAGTTTCTGATGTTGTCAAAATGTCAAAATCCATCACATCAGAAATTGTGTATATGAATTATAATTCGTATATCTTAATTATATAAATTATTCAATTTAATTTATCATTCCATTCTGTGTGCTGAATACTAAAACATTGTATAGCTCATTTCTTGAAATAAATCAGGAAGGTTTCAACAAATAGATGGATCGTAAAAACATTTTTGGCATTCCCTATGAACCATTCACTCGAAGAATTTTCATGAGTATCAATAATTTGTGATTTTTGTGTGTAAAACTTGAGAATTGTGTCAACCGAGTGTGAGAACACAGTAACTATGCACAATGTGGAGTGCAACTGTGAGTACGGCAATGCACAATCTTATCTAGAACAGTATGATATGCCTTATCATTCATGTTGCGTTGGTGGTGTAATGGTCAGCATAGTTGCCTTCCAAGCAGTTGATCCGAGTTCGATTCTCGGCCATCGCACTTTGTATTAATCCCTATAATAATGTGGGAAATCGTTTTTGATCTGATGTTATTCTGTAATCAGTAGATAGGCTCCATTCAGTTTGTATTTTCTCTCTATTGATTAAAAAGCCACATTACAATAATCATACTGTTTTCAAGATGTATTTTCGAGATGTAGCCTTTTTCTCCGTATCCGAAACATCATTCAGATCAGAAAAAAGATTAACTGAAAAATGAAAACATTCTGAGAAGAAAAGTGAGTTTTGTTGGCTTAATTATGATGTATTAGCTTATGAAATGCGGCTAATTTTTCCATGTAATGAATAGACTTGAAAAATCTTCTTGAAATGTTCATCTGATTATATAAATATTTCTACCGTACTATTCGAAAACTTTCGAGTATATTCATTTTCATCATGTCCTTCCGAGAACGATTATCGAACCTTTATACTCAATTGTTATAAATTAGTATCCTATGGTACATACTTGAACCTTTCATGAAACCATCTAATACTTGTCTTGTGAATGAACAACCCCTTCTTAACCCCGAATGACAGAAGGGGAATATGCAGCCTGCAATACTGGTATGATTTGAGTAATCGTCCCGTTTGAAGACTTCAACTATCTTTCGTCTATTGTATACTAAACGCGTGTCTATTGATATGTAGCACCTATGAAAAAACTTGTTATTATATAAATATACACCTGATTAACCATGCTACTTATTTTGACCCCAAAATGTCCCTAACAATTTTGTGATATAGGTGCTTGGGGTTTGGCCCGTTTGAGAAACCTATTCATAACGAGTTCTTACCACAACGCGTGGCTCTTGGGACTCGATGAACACATTCCATCAACATCGCGCAGACGATTAGACCCTCTTTACTATTTAGTAACAGTTATGCACAATCGAGCCACAATATCAACACTTTATCATAATATGAAGGTGTACCGATTCCTATACTAATAACATGGCAGGGATTTGAGGTTTCTTGCGGTGAAATCAGAGTCAAAGTCGCTCGCAATATCGCGACGCGATGTCTCACATATGTCGCGATACAGCGGATTCCCTTGTGCACTAGATGTATGAGTGGCTAACGGTACCGGTGACATTGTTGAACTGACAAAATGTTGAATTTTCGTCAAAAACAAATGCCACCTCCAACATAATAATTCTACTGAGCCCTACATAACATTGTTGAGTATTGTCATTGTATATACTTTGATATGATTTGATTTGATTTGATATGAAAGTGATAGCTGTGTTACAGGCAAATGGGACCATGGACTCAGATTCTGAATCTGGAAATATTTATATTCGGAAATGATCTAATTCCACTTGGAAGACGCGTTTCACCTTCTTATACCTTCTTCACCTTCTTTATATTATGATGAAGACAGTTGGTAACACTACATCGTGATCGAGCTATCAACAAACAGTTGAATGTGTTTGAGTATTACTTATTCCAGGTGGTGCTAAAAATGTTGATTCTGAAAGGAGAGAAATTCATCTTCATATTTCTTTCTACGAACAAGTGTTCTTGAATGAGAAGAATATCAACCCCAAGATAATTTCATACTCACTGATTAATTCCACATTCTATTTTTTGTGAATTCAGTCAGTTTTAAGATCATACGTCAATGAATTTCATCAAATTGTATTCATTGACGTATTATCTCAGAACTGATTGATAGAACAAGAATAGAGTGTCTTATCATTGAGAGAGAATGAAATTATCATAGAGTTGGTATACTTCTCATTCAATTACACTAGTTCGTAAACAAAGAAAAAAATAGTGAAGATGAATTTTTATATTTTCAATAGGCACCGTACATCCACCCCCATCAATATTGATGTTAAAAGTGTCCCTCTATTATTTTGGGTATTTGTGTCCCCCAATTGTTGCTGATAGTAAAAGAGTACTGATCTTTAAAAAAATAGGGAAATTCCTAGAGATGCATAGTCATTACAACGTTATAAATCTCACATTATAGAAAAGGTTATCATGCTGCATTGATACTATCTTCATTCCGAGAGGATCATTCTAAACCCCAAAAAAAGCACGATGAAAATAATACAAACAGTTTACCCGAAGAAAAAAAGTATGTATGCTCATACTTCACAACTCTTATTTTTAAACTAGGCAAACGCGGAATACGCGTTGTGAGATGAGAGAAACTCTACACACCTTGATCATATAAAATGAAATTTATCCGATGCCCAGGGAGCTGGGAAGCCGTGGATTTAACAATGCAATATTTTTCCACTAATATTTCTATATTTTCTATTAATAAGAAACATGTATTAAATTATTTTCTTCGAAACGGCTGGTCCGAATTACACGTCAATTTTTTATTAATGTGTATTATTTCTCTGTTCACATTTGAGTAAAATTTGGATTATATTGGAGAGATTTTATTTTCAATTTTTTCTGCCCAGGTTAATCTTATGGGGTTTTTAGAAACTTTGAAATAATGTTTCTCAAAAATGGTCCAACTGATTTGACCCCAAAACTATACAGTTCTAAGTTGGATAAGTTTGCGTATATGAAAAAAGTTTCATGTCAATCAGACAAACCCTGCGACCTGTGCAGTGCTTACAAACAAACAAACAAACAAACAAAAAACACAGACAAAGCTTGGTAAGAGTTGCATGGAAATCTTCGCTAACGCTCATCTAATTATTTGCATAGATAATTATGAATGATCAAATTGAATCGAGTGAATAAACTAATTGTTGAAACATGCCAAATCTCCAAGAAACTCCAAGAATCTCTAAGAAACTATCTACCGCACATCGAATTATCGAGTCGTAGGCGCATCGTTAAACTCATCCTTGCATTAGTGGCCATGCACTTCCCTTCCTAAAATATCATTACGCCGTTTCAATCAGAAGAAAATTATAAGATGACAGTGAAGACTTGACTTTGAACTTGTGAAGAATAAGCACTCTTTTTCTGTCAAGACAAAACACGAACTGATTGTTATTTGAACGTGATTGTATGACGATGAAGACGTGTGTCGATAATTTTATCTACATACTCACATGCTTGAAATATCTTTATTTTCAGTTGGTCTCAGAAATCTTGGGCCCCTGAATCATTTTCAAAACATAACAGCAACACGAAGAAAATGTCTAACGTTTCTCTATGGTATGGTTTCGTTAAGCAATGTGTTGATCAGTACGCATATTGTTGTTAATAAGCCTATATGTGTATGACAATATGAGAGAGGGATTTGAGATCTGGTTATCGGGATAGTCAGATAGGAAAGAGTATATATCATATACTTATAAAGACTATTCCGTTCTAGATACAAATTTGTAGCACAATTTTGAAACAATAAAATTACACCACATAGATCATAACTGTATGAATAATGAGGATATCGTGTTCCGAAGCTATGATCATAGTTTGAATCTGATTTTTTCAATCCCAATAACGCAATGATTATTTTATTTTATTTTTTTCGATATTCAATTGAGTATTCATTATTTAGGCACTATTTAATTTCCAAATTTTCGAATTATTCTCATTACAACAATCTTTTGACATTCCTCAGGGAACAGAATTGAAAAATGTGGAAACCATATTTCGGACGGAATCGAAAGTAACAAATCTATAGTGGAGAGGCAAAACTTCGTAAGCGCCATTTCGAATATTGTTTACAGGAAGTTAAAAATGTTTAATACATTCAAACTTGAAGATATAATCCTCGAAATTTTCGTATCATATTTGTGAATACGTTTACAGATTGTAACAACTTCTCATGAAAATTCATATGCTTTAAAGAACTTGTATTTTTAATTGAGGAAATAGCATCTAGCATATTTGGCCTATATTTCAAATATTGGTAGTATAATAATACATATATAAATAATACATATAGGCCTAATACATCGAATATTCATACATACATTTGTGATCACTCAATAACTCTTCTGAATAGCAATGCTGCGTATTTGTCGCATGATGGAAGACTGACTTCTTGTGAATATTGACTGATATCTTCAATTAAAAGAAAGTCAATTGATATATTAATTCATTCTAGAAACGGTTGACTTGCCATCAGAGCTTACTTCTGCATTTCATGGGATTAAATCACCCAATAAATCAAAAACTGTTCGTATACATTTGTTCCGCTGATTGCAGTCTTATGGATAACCTATACAGCGATTTATATTTTAAATACCATACGTTAAATGTTCACCCGATTTCACTCTCAAGTTTTGTTGTTGAATCCATTTGGCAAATCGTCTGCATAAACTGCTTCTCACTATCACCACTCTTACGTTCTTACATTCAATGCTTTGCAGCAATATTATTATTATCATTATGAAATAACCTTTAAATATACCATTCTTAATTGCTTATGAATTGCTATTTATCATCATATCTAATCTGTGGTGTTATTTATACCAACCATAAATGGTTGCAATTATCACTATTAATTGCGTGATGATTAGGCCTACATCATTTCGATGGTTCACAGAAAAATTCCGAGGCACTGCAGCGCTTGACTGATGAGAACGGGCTCTTCCAATGTCCAGTGTGATAATTATGTTAATCTCTGTAGACCTCTACTGAACCATTGAACAAATAATGATTGAACAACTAATGGGTGGGCCTGAAACAAAAAACAATTGTATCAATCCGTGATTATTATATTTGTGCATATTTGTAATAATAAACGATGTCTCGAGGCATACACAGTTTATGATAAACTAGGAATGTTCCCAACAGTATCCAATTATCAAGTTTTCATTCATTCTCATTTATTTTATAATTGTGTATTAACAGAATTATTGTGAAAATATTCCGAGTAATTTTTAATTACGCTTATGTGAATGTTATTGTATAATTCGAATGAATAATTCGAACCCTGTACTCGATCACATGATATTATATCATTAATTGTATTCTTATTATGCACGGAATTGCTGTGAAAGAAAAAAAAAAAATTAGATGTTCAGAAAGGTTTTTTTGAGGAGATTATCAATATTATCTTTGCGGGTCTACAAAATTGTAATCAAAACATGAATGAAAATCGTTGTATATATATATATATATATATATATATATATATATATATATATATATATATATATATATATATATATATATATATATATATATATATATATATATATATATTTATCGTCATACTTTTGAGAGAAGAACTGTGTACTATACAAATATTGAAACTCAATGAATTATAAAAAAAAAATATAAAATATTCAATCAATGTGTGTATATTTATATATCTAACGTTTCTTTAAATCACTGAGTTCTAATATTTGTATAGTGCACAGTTCTTTTCTCAAAAGTATGACTTCATATACTAACTGATGTGAAAGTTTGAAAGACCCAATATATAAAAGATATATGAAAGACCCAAATATTCATATATATGTATATATATATATATTGAAATATATATATATATATATATATATATATATATATATACATATATATTTATATAAATATAGATATTGATATTGATATAGATATAAATATATAGATGGATATTATTATATCAATCATATCAATCAATCATATTGATATTACCAATTTTTTTTCCGGGAAGAAATAGAAAAGGAAAACAGTTTTCACATAGAAGTGTGCGAATATCAAATACAAGTGTGCTATATGCAAAATGAAAGATATGAAAATTTTGAAAAATATAATCTCAAATTCCATATGGCACGTCACTGGCTGGGTATTTGTAAAAAAATCATTCTGACCAACATTACTTCACTCAAGCTACTCTTACATTTTAGAATTGATTTTATGAAATACCTGATGATTTATTTTGTAAAATCAAATATTAATTAATTAGTGAAGTAGGTAAAATGTTCCGGAATAAATTAAAGTTAGCTTCACTGGTATTGTCATATCAAATGTGAAGTACCCGTCCATCCGTCTCCGCTGTCTGTTAGCTACAACGATCAAGAGTGTCGAGCTGTCAATAATTGAAGATACAAGTGGGCCCTATCATAAATGTTGATCAAGAATATAGGCCTACATCTACAATAAGTGATCAATTTGCCTCAAAACAAAATTTCATAAGAATTTTCCCATGAATTTTTCTATTTTCCGAAGAGAAAGTGGCTTCTGAATGTAACGAAAAAAATCCTCACCGCTATACCTACATGAAATGTAATATACATTATCTACTTTACTTTACTACGTTATCATTAAATCGAAATGAATGAAACTCTCCATATTTTTGGATTAAAATTGAATGGTAGAAATCTTCGGAGATTAACATGATTATGAAAAGGTTGGTCCAATATTGCACTCAAATCTTCAATGCAAATTGAAGAGTGCAATTTTCATGTATTTTATATTATATCCATACCGGTACATTAGTAGCAATTACATCATTGATTAGGTATTATTACATTCGATCTGGAAGGTTGGTCGATTTTATATACCAATAAATTATTATATTCTGTCATCACTTTTATATGAATATTTCACCTAACGTTGATCTTGACTTCGTCTTTTCTCTCTCTCTCTCTCTCTCTCTCTCCCTCTCTCTATATATATATATATATATATATATATATATATATAAATATATATATATGTGTGTATATATGTATATATATTGAACATATTATCATATTAGATTATATTAGACATATGAGATATATATCCAATTATTTTTATTCATTGTACATTTTTTGCTATATTTTTATTGCAAAGTGTGCGCATTTTGCACTGTATATATTTTCAACACAATTCAACAAAATTAACGTAATATATAAAAAAATGAGTCAATATTTTGGCAAACACCATATGCATATTTACATATTCGATTCAGCACTTAGATCTCAAATGATTGATCACTGAATTAATTCAATTGCATCATTGATGCTTGATTTGTTATACCTCAATATGTTAGCATAAATCTTCAAGACATGCGCTGGATGGTTGATGAAAGACCGTGGGAGCCGTGGCACTAGGGGTGAGGCCCCTTTTGTCCCAGCTAAGATCATCTCTGAAAGGGAAGAGGAAAGAGAGGGGGTTGCAAAAGACCTGAACGAGCCTTGCTGCTCTTCTTTGCCCGGGACACTTTGCTTTCGTCTACCCTATTTGCATCGTCGCAGCTACATCATAGAGTTCCTCGAGAGAGTGAGAGAGAGGGAGAAAAGAGATAGAATGGCGGAGAAGGGATGATGATTAGATGAGGAGTGGGGAGCGGAGGGTGGCAAGGGGTAATGTAAGCTCGGTACAATCAAGGTGTCAAGTACTTGGTTCTTAGTATGTTTCGTTGTATCAAGCGATTGAATAGAAAAGTGTATTCATGATTCGATTAATCGATTGAATTGGATGTGTCCACAACAAAAAATATCGTCGATTGGCCAATAGGTGTTTTGATTTTTACAAATTTCGATCTAGGATCAATTGTATTTCAGTTATATATTTACGTTGAACTGTGATAGAAACAAAGTTTTTCCTGAAATATATGTACTTATTATTTTCGTGTGTTGTGTCGAAGTTCGAAGGATGAGACTTCTGGAATATCCACCATTATTTTCCAGACAATTTTTGTGAAATGTTGATGTACCAGTATTGAAAATTTGGATATTTTTTAACTTTTTGAAAAATACAGCCGTTTCGTCATGAAGATTCTATTTGTACGTATGATTTCTGTTTTTATTATTTCAAGCCTTAGTTTCTATACTTATAGATATATTATTGTGTCAGATCTTAAGCCTATGCACCACATGTGATTTGAACCAATGTGTGGTGGTGTGTAAGTATCATTTCTCCTGTTTTTTTTTTGGTGATAATTTTTAATTCACATTCAACGTATACGTAAGCAATGCATAATCTCGTTTTGAGTGATCAAACATGGAAAATTTATAAATCTTACTGGTTTTAATATAGGCCTATTATTTCACTTGGTATAATAAAATATTTATTTGAATTTTTTCGAAATTACAGTATAATATGTATCAACGAAGCATTGTTATTGTAATGCCATTGTTGAAATGATTATTCTGATAAATATTTTGTGATGCTAAGAAATAGTTGCTGATGACAGATTTGCACTTCAATTCAAACCTCGGTTGACTTATATTTCAAATATAAATACATGTCGAAGATAAATCAATTTTAAAAACTTATTCATCATATCCAATACAATTCATCGATAAATAGACAATTGATCTTATTGTCTATTAATACTTCCAATCATTACAAACAAATATTCCATTATAATGCGTAGTTACATCACCATTCAACTTATTATATTTGAGATCGATGATGTTTGATTATATTCGGCGTCCTTTGAAAGAAAAAGTGTATAGGTCTACAAATATTCAAGAAATTCAAAATCTGATCAACGAACAAGTATCCATTGATAACTTGACGAACTAGATATATTATTGAATTAAAATTGAATATTATTGTATTTCTCTCTTTTTAAGTGTCAATCCAGATAGGCATATTTGGTGTACTCACTTATCTTATTAGAACGAATAATAATGCAATAACAACGAATACAAAATGTGTACCAAGTAGCTTCTTATTTCAAGAACCAAGGCCCATAGTCTTTTGCAAGGTAATTGTACTTGGTTTTTTTCCATATTACGAAGAGCGAGAGAGAGAGTGAGAGAGAGAGAGACGATGAAGTAGATAAGTCAAGGGGGTTGGGAGGGAGGGGGTGCAAGGGAAAGTCGACATTATCAGGGCAGGCTACTTGGGGGTGGGTTGGGGGTGGTGTGGGGGCCGAATACGGATGGTGTGTGGTCACCTAGCCCCTTCTACAGAGGGATGCTTTCCACCATATATTATCCGAATAGGCAACCTGCAACCCAGCTTGGCATAGCACTTTATATACCCGACCAATATAGAAGTTACAGGTTCAGAACACCAATTCGTTCAAGCTTTAAGATACACCGGGGCGGATTGTTAAACCTTCAACTGCTACTGATTATAATAGGCCCTCATGGAATATTCACTGGAGTACAGATATCTGCACTGGCGCCAAATACAATACTTAAGGTTGTGAATTGTGATAGAAGGGATGAAAATAATGGACGAATAGCTAGAGTGAGCGGACAAATAATAACGTATCATTATAGATAAGCACTGATGTGAAGAGTGAGAAATGTCCGGTCAAATGTTATGTTAAATACTATGGAAAACACCATAGTTCATCAGGTTTGCTGTAGAAAAACAGAACCAATAACAATAATATTTCTTTAAAACTTGCCCATACAAACAGTATCACTTATTGCTGCAAATTGACACACGGAAATATAATAGAAGTTGGTATTCACCAATGAGATCATTTGTTTCAGCTAATCGCACTCAATATATTTCTGTCACATGAAACAAGCAAACACTCGAAAGAAAGATATGAAACTAATATCCCTACGACAACGCGATAGTTCACGTGGAAATCCACCATTTTTTTATATCTCTATTCCTCTAGCTTCATCCTCCAACAACTATGAAAGAACAAACTCTTAGTTTGCTATCTAAGATGGAACTGAGTGCGATGTGCATTGCATCCCCGTTCAGGGTAGAAATAGTTCAACAGATATTAGGGTAACTGTAACAATTACGATGACCCTTGTAGATGGGTAACTCTATGATCTTGAGGGGGTAGTATGGGGGTCATTGATTGTGTTGATCCCTAGGTAAAGTATTCGGATGTCCCCCCTTTGATGACGCCACTACATACAGTATTGTAAAAAATGGCATGAACATTCATTATAGTTTTACTATTTTTCACCAAAAATGCAGACAGCAGATATATGAACTTTTCTTGGAAAGGAAAGTTCAGTTTTTCACTTTCAGTTTTTGCACTAAAATAAGTTCCTTGATCCAAAAAGGAACAGATCCAACAATTTAAGGCTATTCATCTATCTAAAAATGAGAATAACTACTTATGACAAATTATGTTCTGGATGAATCAATGCAGTACCACTGCAGTGAATTTGCTCATGAAAAATATTCAAAATATTTTGTCCCGTTTTTTCCTGTGTACCCACAAAATGATTGAAAATGTTTGTTTTATACGTTAATTCCACAGAAATGATTGTAAGCACTTGAAATTTGTCACAGTTGATTGATGTTAAAACTAATGGGCATGCCATCAGATAATTAAAATTTTCGCAGTTCTATATTGATACAGATTTATTCAGAATACCATAAAATTTTGTAAAAATGTCTTAGCAACTGAAATAATAATATTATGCAAAGGACAAGTCTTACGGAAATTATAATTCCTGATGTTATGCCAATTATAGTCTGAACATCAACTGTGAGAACCAGTGTTCAGAAGTTAATATTGAAAGTAATACTCTCCAAATCTAAATCATATTAACCTCTTTCAACGTATTCAGAAACAAATGTTATAAGCGTGAAACAACTATACATTAAAAATTCGTGGGCCATTGGATATTGCATAGAATATTTAATCAAATTCGTACACTTACCAAATTATCTACAATCAAAAAATAATTCTTGAATTGATCGTAACTATTTATTCCTAACAACTTTCCGCATGCATTTTGGGTGTGCTACTTATTCACTCAAACTAACATGTGCGTATTTCCTCATCCATGTATCATTCCTATTTTTTTTCGGATAATATTAATTCATGTATTATGGTTTGAATTCATTTTTTTTTTTAATTTTCTCCAAGCTTAAACTATTGTATTTTCATCCATCATGTGTGTTTGAATATTTTCATCAATTATCTCTAGAAATCGAGGACGGTAAAAAATTTTCTAGTTTCTCCAATATAAACACAAATATTCCATTTCAATGGTATAGCCCGCACATAAGATTGAGTTCTTACACGGGCTTCTTCTTTACTTATTTATTTTCTTTTGATCTTGCAATGTTAATTTACAATATTTTGTTCACTGTGATACTTTTGGTATTGTTCACTTGTTCTCTTCTATGTAAATAAAATTAAGAATAAAAAATTTACGAAAATTAAAAAAAAAAGAAACCTATAAAATGAACATTTTCAATTATATCAACGGTTGGTACACGGAAAAAACGAGACAAAATATTATGAATGATTTTTCTTGAGTTTGATGTCAATTCATTTCGCTGATTATGTTGTGTGATTATGTAATTATCATTCTATTTTTCGGTCAATTATTTTGTCATTGATAGCCGATCAGTTTTTCATTCTTCTACCATGTGAAATAGACTCTATATTATATAGACTTCTATCCAATCCAATAAATAAAACGAATACATTTCATTTGATGAATGAAAACATCTTACTCGAATGAGAACTGAAACGTTCATCGATGAGACAAAATAATAAATTAATATTGGAACCAGTTCGGGTCAGTGAATTCTGTCTGAACCGTGAAGATGGCAAAAAATTACATAAATACTTGGAGGCATATCCAGTACGTCTAGTAGTCCAGTAGTATAACTACTCAGTTTATAACATTTTCAGGGCCTTAGTGTTATACCAGAATACGTCTCAATTGATTCTGAGACAAATCATTCCAATGGATTATACGAAAAAAAATGGGAAAATTTGGAAAACTCTTATGAGAATAATAATGTGCTAATGTGCAGAGTTTTCAAATTTTCAATTTTTCCCGCTCGAAATTGAATTTAACAGTGAAAGTTATTGAATTTTCATTTTGTCAACAATCTTGTTGAAAAATACGCCTCGGCCGGGACTTGAATCCGGGACCACTACATGACTATTATCATATCCCAAATATCTCGATATTGGATCGTTTCTAGGAAGTTTATTTGATGAAAAAAAAATCAATATATACATATATATATATATATATATATATATATATATATATATATATATATATATATATATATATATATATATATATATATATATATATATATATATATATATATATATGATTATGATTATTTTATTTTCTCATTTGCTTGCATTCATACAATATTGAGCATCGTCAGATTATATATAGTAAATATGGAAAGTACGTATAAATAAAAATATAAATATAGTGAAATATTACACAATTCCTACCAACAGAACCTATGAACAATTGAACAGTCACACACAAACACTACAAACACATGGAACCTTGCTATACATTTAAGAGTTCATTATGTTGAAATTTTATTCTATTTTTCTTCTTGTTGCGTCAAAAAATTATCGAAAGTATAGAAACATTTTTGTATTAGATATGATTTGAGGGCTAGCTTGAATTTTGGTCCCAATTGACTTTTAATATTAAGAGGTAATATATATATATATATATATATATATATATATATATATATATATATATATATATATATATATATATATATATATATATATATATATATATATATATATATATATATATACAACGAGAGACAGTCTGTTGAAGGCTCTTCTCTTGGTCGGCACAGATGAAGATGGTCGTAATTCAGGAATTGAACCAAGTATGTGGAAAATATATATATTTTTGTTTCTTATTATTTATCAACGCGTTTTGACAGGAGTCTACCCCATCACGAAGATTTGTTTATAAATGTATTTGATTGTTCTCATCGCCGTCAGGGACACATACGAAAAATCGAAGTACAAAACGTCACAGTGAATAGAAAAAAATTGGAAAAAGAAAGTGTTATCAAATGAACCGATGAATGGGCACTTCGACTTGAAAACTAGATGGCAGAAATTATTCCAAGTTCACATAAAATAATCAACAAGGGACGAAAAAATTACATCTCAAATAAATTAGGAGAATGGAGAGGGCCGTCATATATGAAACCGTAGGATATTGATGGCATTAATAATTTGATGATTATTTCAAAATAAAGGAAGGAATGGAGGAATTGGAAATTGCACATCATCGTGATGAAAATTACACCAACGACAATATCAGAGAACTGAGAGGAACAATAACAATACAAACTGAATGGGATATGTTATAAAAAATGAAAACAACTTTAAACTTGTAGTTTTTTGCCTGGTCCATAAACTACATTTTGTTCGGGACCATTGCCAAATATCGTTCTCCCAAATATATATATAATATATGATATATATATATATATATATATATATATATATATATATATATATATATATATATATATATATATATATATGGTTGCAAATTGAGAAAAATGCATTAATTCAAAATCCAAAATCATTCGAAATTATTGGTATTGGTTACAAGGTATTGGTATTGGTATAATATAATTATAAGGTATTGGTTTTCAACCATCGTTATATATATATATATATATATATATATATATATATATATATATATATATATATATATATATATATATATGTATATGTTTATATTATCATCAATTATTATTATATTTTCATTATCAACATGATTTTTGTGTGGTCAAATCGAATTCATTTATCCATATTGGGTTCAACTACTCACTCCACTGATGACTACGATCTATTGGCGTCGGTGAATATATATGAGATGATGGGATGATGAGTTGGAAGATTACTTCATCAGGTGTCATTCGATAGTGGGAAGGAATCGGTCATGGCCTGTTATTGAGAAACCATCCTACTATTGACCTGAACGACAGGAGAAAAACACGAAAAACCTCTGTCAGGATGGTCAACCTGATGGGAATCGAACCTTGGTCTCCTGAATAACGGTTCAGTTTATTTACCACTAGACCACACGCCTCAGTAAAAATTGAATATAATGAGAATAAAAAACAATGTTGAAAATATATACATATGCTGCTCGATCTCAATTTTTTTCATCTTTTCAATATTCTAGAACTTCGATTCGATATCGAATTGGAGTATTCGATACTTGATCAATTCGAGTGATCGATTTCGAATAAAAAATCGAGATTCATAGTCGGGGGTTGGAGGAGGGGGTGTTAAATTTTAACCAAGTGATAAAAAATTGTTATAATGAACAATCACTTTTCCAACCAAGAGTCAATAAAATTAATAATAGAGCCTAACAATAATAATCATAAATTACCAATGATTGAATTATAAATTTGAAGATCAGTGAACATTGAAGATCGAATGCTTTGTTTTCTCGGAAATCGTGTTATGCAAGTATGAGGCATACTCTCTTGTTATTGAATATAACATTCTGTATTCACGAGAATTCCAGTTATATTTTATTTAGAGAAAATACTTGCAAACATGTCATTTAAAGTACATATAGCTAGTTGAGTGTGTGTAATAAACAGGGTAGCAATGCATTCATTCTATATTATCGAGCCATTTTAATTATACAGAAGACACGTGATATTTTTTAGGCGCACTTCATGTTGGCCAATGTTTTGCGAAAACTTTTTTTCAACTTTCTCACGTATTATATGTACAGTTGTATGGGCGTATAAGCAATACATGTTAAAATAGCCCTATCACATTGTCCCATTTATTTAATGAAGAATGAATAAGAAATGTGAAACGTTGATCGCATAACGTGTTGACTATGATAATTTATTTGTTGAATTTCAACCATCAAATTTATCACAATCCTTTTTCTATATAGCGTGTATAGCTCATGCATATCGAAAAAAGTGGAAAGAGTGGCTAAATTTAGTTTAGCAAACTGGTTTTTATGGTTTGCACGGGCTACGTGTACACTGTATTTGCATAATAAAAATGGCCGACTAATGCAATTCTCCGTACTAACCGAAATCTTCACGAATGCACTTTGTTTTCAATACATTTATCTCTAGCGAGACGATGTGGACGAGTTGTTATGAGAGATAAATGATCACTAAAGAGAGTTAAGATCATATTATTATATATCTGGTTCATAATGATATGAAAAATTCACTTTACTCTTAAAAATCCATCCGTGTATGCACTTACATTAGATTGAATTTGTATATTTCACCTATCCAGAGCTTTATTCAGATTCTTATCTGGAGTATAAGTTTAATTGCCCTTATCTGATAATTTCATTCTCGATGTACTAATTGTCTCAGTCAGCTATGGTCATCATTGAAAATTAGTGGATCGTCATAATATGGGAATAACATGTAATGAACCCCATAACTATTCAAATCGAATCAGATCTCCTGCTCATATCCTATCATCAACTTAGAAATAGAAACTTCGGCGAATGTAATTATACTAACTGTGAAAAAAATATGTGATTGAACTGAACCAATTATTGTAATTTTTCAAGTTATCAATTCTAGAATCAAACAATATATCCTATCAATTGATTTCAGTAGGCCTATAACTTATTCAAAAAATCGGTATAAATTTACTAGTTCATTCCTCCAACGTATTGAATAAGTGGAACCACGCACTGCTATATATATATAAACTCAAATTTAAATACAACAACATAGATTTTGCAAACAGGTATTTTGCGATGACATTTATTTTTCTCAAGACTCACAATAGGTGCATCTAAAGAGTCCGTTACGTCTCTAAGTCTCTTCCCCAACCCCTATTTCTTCATAGATATAATCATTAGATAACTTAACATAATGCGTGGTATAGGTAACGGTATTTGCAAGAGCCCTGCACTATTTCTCTCTCTCTCTCTCTCTCTCTCTGTCACATATAAACACACATCTCTCTCTCTTTCTCTTTCTCCCTCGTACACACGTTCTCTAGTGGGGTATTCGCATGGATCCACCCTAGCCCCATAGCTTGCATATCATTAGCACGTAGCTCCGTCTCACTTGCACACGCGTAATACTCCCTCTATCTGTCTCTCTCTTTCATGCATAATCTCCCTACAGGCTGGGGAGTGCATCCTTTAAGATAGCTTGCAACGAGAATCTTTGAGTGCAGCATTGAACAATATCACCGTTCCAATTATTCAAGATAGAGGTGACGACAACCAACTCACAATTATGAGAATAACTCTTCTACACGAACACTATACGCGTGATGATTTAACAGAAATACATTATAGTCATGGTGAAATTCAATTATTGGGAGGAATGGATGTTCGAATTTTCAGCGTAAATACGGGAATTTACAAATATTATTACTCATTGCTCGCCCTAATACACTGAAGCCACCCCACAAAGCTTGATCAGCTAGAGCACTGATATATTTGAACTAATGTGCATCTCGGGTATATTCGAGTCTTGCATAAGACATCGGTTTTTTAAACGTCGTTCAACTCATTAGTATCCCTAAATAACCAAACTGTTACTGACACCGTTGAGAAAAAACGAAAATTTGGTGAACATGTTTTAATTCGTTACAGTGTCCAAAAAAACAATATCGATACCTATATATTTTTTGACATAATATCACTTCGAAGTTGAATAACTGTGTATTTAATTAGAATATATTTAATTTCTATCGAAAGTTGAAAATTATTAGTTCTGGAATATATGAAGAATTCTATCAAATATTAAATTAATTACACATATTAAATGGGTGATAACTTATTGGTTGATTCTACTCATTTCATCTAAGGACCGCATGAAAGAAATGCAGAAAATTCTTAGAGAGTGATGTATATTGAATATTGAATCCTCTGAGTTGTGTATCGAGCACCTGAAGTGTTGGGAGGATAAATAGTGAGTACGGAATTGAGATGAGACGTATAATTTCAACAGTGTTTATTGAGATACTTTATTTCCTCTATGATGGTCTGTTAGAAATAAAGAAAATAAGTTTATTGGATCGGTACAAAAATGTGAGATTATTTCTGACGGATGCACAATTTATTACAAATATGAAAAATTATATTTCTGATATAATTATAATAGAATCTTATGATCAACCCGAAACAATACAGTCTGAGCTATTACCTAGCTATAACTCAGCTATAACGAGAAATAAATAATTGAACTAGGAAAACGCAGCATATTATTCGAATTGAAAGATGAGCGATACAGAGGTAACCATTAAGTGAAATATTAAGTGAAATTTCAAAACCATTAATGCACAGCTTCCCTGTTCTACTTACTGATAACTGTTCAAATCTTTTCACGTTTCAGTTGGTTTTACCTTTTGATATTCTGAATAGCATATTAATTGATCTTAAAAAGCTACATTGAAATTATTTTCTATAAATCAGTTGATTTAATTCAATTGAAACTTTGGATTTGGAATGATTGTAATGAAATTATCTCCTATGGGTTATTTTAACCAGGCAAACGCAGGATGTGCGTTGTACGATGAGCGAGATGTCTATATAAAGTATAATCGAAAACTACAAACCTTGATCATTTGAAATGAACTTCATCCGATGTCAATGAATCTAGAAAGCCGTGACTTCGACAATGCAACATTTTTCAACTAATATTTCTATCTTTCCGATGAATAAAATACATTTATTATATTATTTTCTCCAAAACGGCTGGTCCGAATATCAAACCAAATTTTTATTCATATATATTAATCTTGTGTTCACATTTGTGGAAAATTTGAATCATATTGAAGAGATTTCATTTTTCATTTTTTTCCGCTCAGCCAAATCTTATGGGGTTTTAGAAACTTCTAAATGATGTTTCTCAAAAATGGTCCAACCGATTAGACCTCAAAACTATACAGTTCTAAGTTGGATAAGTTTGCATGTAAAAAAAGTTTCATGTTGATCGGTCAAACCCTGCGACCTGTGCAGTGTTTACAAACAAACAAACAAAAAAAAAACGCACAGACAAAGCTCCGTAAGACTTGAGTGAAAATCTTCGCTACGCTCATCTAATGAGGTATTTATAATTTCATAATGATTTTTCTAGAAAGTGGTGAATTAAACTAAATTTAATAGTATCAAGTCAGGTGATGTTTGAGCCAAGTTTCAACAGTACTTCAACTCCCTTTTGACCTGTAAAGGAGACCAAAAAAAAAAAAACGTTTTTCCGAGTACCTTAATTACGGTACGGTAATTTTGAGTTTGGTATCACTTATCCAATATTCAGTGGAGATTTCATTGCCTAGAGGAATACTTACAAACTAACATTTCCACTATCATAGTTTCCTGGCGAGTATATGTATTCCAGTTCAAAACTACCCAATGAACAATAGACCTGGACTTGAGAGGACGAAGCACAATTTTCCATAACTTGGTAATTTTCAATTAGTCAGTAAGTACTAGCGAGTCATTAATATCTTTGTCTTCCAATTTTCATAAATCCGATCCTTCACATTTTATGATAACCTGTCTCTTACACACCTTGCTTCTCGACATTCACACCCCCTCTTCCACCCTCTCCAACCCCCTCCAACCCTTACCCCTCCTCATAACTCTTTCTTTTCAGCCCCGCGCGCGTGTTCACTCCCTAACGCTAAACTCTCTTTTTATTTCTATAAAACTTTCTCTCTCACATACACTGTCTCTCCTCTTTTTTAAACCCTCTTTGCATTTTATATACGCCCTTCTCACTTTTTCTCTCTTACTTCTTTTCACTATCACTTTCCTTTCTATCTCGATCCTAACTTCATCTGAATAACATGCAGTGTTTTTCACCTCTACATTCATTCACCATATCTCAGTTCTATGAACATATGATTTCATTTATAATACATAATTCGAATATGTAGATACGACATCAGCATAAGTAATTTGCTCATAATATTATTAAAAATGTATCTTCAATTTCGCATTCGAATCAACATAAATTATACATAAAAATTTAAGCATATCAAAACTTAAGAGTAGAAATAATGTGAATATAGACTATGATTTATAACAAATTAGGATTCAACTAATCAACTGAACACAACATATTACTATAGAAAAACGAATGTATATCACTGACATTGACAGTGCTCGAAGAAAAATCAGAGACATTATCCAACATTCTACTAACTCTGACTTCCTAGCATTTGAATTTGATGGAATCAGGAAGTTTCGTCACGTTTTATTCAACTTTTCCTTCTAATTACGACTATCACATCTCTTTGTTGTTTGTATTTCTCCATCTCATTCTATTTCTCTTTCCAGTCCTCCCCTCCCGTTTTTCAAGCCTGGTCTCATACCGCCAGGCCAACCACGACTCGTTATCTTCTTTCTGCTCTATCCATCTCCTTCTCTTTTTTTCAGTTTCCAACCCCTCCGTTTTAATGTTCCCCTTCTTCTTTTATTATCACTCTCTCTGTTTTGCTAGCCTTCTCGCTCCATCTATATTATCGTCTCATATCATAATGATACCCTCACAATCTCCTTCTATTGATATGATTTTTTACACTGAAATAATTAATTATTTCATTTCTTCCATCCATTATCTGTATATATTATGCCTTGTTCCTTGAATATCATTAATTCCCTTCAAACGTTCGAGAATAATTACGAGATTTAACTATCAATATTAAAACCAAAGAAAAATTCATGAGAATTCAGAAGAATTAAATTAAGATGCAGTGAGGGTAATTGCCTAAGGTTCGGGCAGAGACATTTATTTAATATACCACCTGGAAAATTAAAAAACTTGAATTGTGAAACACATGTGTTGTAGGGTTTCAGCAAGGAATTGATGGAACTGGAATTTGGTAACGGATGGATATAATTCCAAAAAACTCTCACAGTCGAAGTTCAAAAACTTCAAAGTTGGCAAAAAATGTGTGAGCTCATTTGCCATGGAAATTCGTAGAAACTGATCATGTTACTGCCATTAAGACACATATTAAGCTAGACTTTCCCGAACTTCATTTTTTTTTACTTTCATCCATAGCCTCAATGGGGGAAAATGATAGTGTATCAAGTTTCGATGTTATTGAAAAAAATATCTTCATTAAAAAGAAGTCGATGATGATTGTCACGGATCAATTGCACTTTTTGAGAAAGGGTATTTTTCCTGCATTTTTCCTTCTGGGATACCTTGCAATCGACTCCCTAGTTCACTTGAAAATAACTAGTATATCTTGGTCAACTAGTAGTGCTTGAGAAAATGGTTCGAAAATCGAAAATCGATAGTTTCATCGATTTGGAAAATATATTCATGATGGGTGAATAGGTTACTTTATTGGAGCTGTCGTGTTGGATTTTTCATTTTATGTGCTACTTAATTCGGACTATTTCTTTGATCACCATACATATTATTGTGGAACATTTCTGTATGCCTAGTTTAGTACATTTGTTTGTATAACCCATATCTACACAGTTTTCAGGCAATTCGAATTCACCGGTTCTACAAACAATATACTAAATTCTGAAAATATTTTCTGAAAATTGGATAGTATCCCTTTTTCTCAAATCCTGAATTTGTCCATGTCGAAACGACTATAACACACTTCAGAATGAATCAGGCCAGCCAAATTCAGGCAAGGAAATTAGAAACATTTTCCATGGATAAGATTTTGTTGAAAATTGAAAAATTTCAGAAAAAAGTCACTGAGAATTTAAATTATCGCTGAGGGGCCTATCTTAAATATACTTATAATGCAGATCATAACAGATTTTCACACATTCCGGACCAAATATGTAGAACAAAATTATTTATAAAATCACTTTATCGAGCGAATGCTACGCAAGAGTTTCAGTACATAGGCCTACAAAGACAGACAAATATTTTTAAAAATGAATATATTCATATAGACAATAGTTGGAAGACAAAGACAAAGACAGGGACAAAGACAGGGACAGAGACATAATTATCCGACTATATGATGAAAATAATCGAGACTAGCTTATATATTTGTTATTCTTGTGCACGTCATAAAGGTCGAACAAAGTGACCAATTGTCTCGGAAGTTTTTGGAATTCGAATTCTAGAAACTTGAATTTTTTGAAAAATCTGGTCTGAAGGATATTTAGAAATCGATCGAAAAGCTCCATGAATAATAACTAGCATTTGGGTGCATTTTCAATAATCTCATCTCATTCGACTGAGATGAAATTTTCCCAGTTGTTTCAAATTATTGTTTCAAAAAACCTCCCTTCCAAGTTGATGAAATTTCATTCCGACATTCCTGAAAAAAATGTACTGTGTTGGAAAAAATTCGAAGTCCATCGAGTTACAAACTAACTACACAGCAGCGATGGTTAAAATTTCGAGTAAACTATTTTTTATAAAGTTATCTCTCTGACCTTATAATGCTGCCTTTTCTAGCTATACCATGGTTAAACCAGAATGAAAAAATGGGCATCTATGTATAATTTGGGAGCTAAAAATAAAATAATCTTAATATGTCACCTGCCATATTTCTCAGTGACTTCATTTTCTGAATATTTTCAATAACGTTTCGTAAGACAATATGCAGCTATGGTCAATTTTGTGTATATTTCTAGTTTGCGCATAATTCAAATATGAACGTAGATGATATATGCGCAAAACATTTGATAAGTGACATGTTACTCAAGTCTTCGTGATTATGTCAACATTTTGACGTATAAGGTTTCTCCATAAAGCTGCAATTATCCATGACAATTTTCAATCGAATTGGCGCTAATCAGAAGGTACAAGCTGATTAGAATGACAGTAACTCATGTATATGGAAAATGATAATTGTAAAAAAGAAACAATGATTGTATATATATATATATATAGGCCTATAAGGATAACCCTCATTATATATTCATGACTATTTTTATATACCATCCTGTCATTTGCGATGCATTTCAATTATCTAAATCGACCCCTCCACCTACTTGCAGTCAGGGCTCTAAGTTAGCAAGCGGATAAGAAAGTACGTACAAATGCATAGGTGAGTATAAGTGATCACTCATTCGTCATGTACTGAATCATTACTCATATACATGTCGCAGAAAATTCCACAATTTGAAATATCACTATCAGTATTATACTCATATATTTTTCTCCTGTAATTATAGGTGATATAGTATGGTCTATATAAATATGTGAATATTCTTATTTCCACTGAGTATCACCTGAGTTGGATGTCGAACAAGTGAGTGATTGAAGTGTCAGGTAAAGTTCAACTTTACATCTATATTATATTGAATGAGTGTTATTTGAATTGGAGAACGCAACACATGCATTTTTAGATGAGCGATATAGCAATATTTATATGAAATGTAATGGAAAGCTATTGGGTACTTTGAGTTCAATACAATTATGTAAATACTGTTTTATGCATCACTCATTTTGATCGTATATCATACCAACAGACTTTATAATGATATAAAGAAGGTGTACCGAATTCCATACTCATAACATGGGAGGCATTTGTGGTTTCTTGTGGTCAAATCAGAGCCAACGGTCACATTTCCCTGTCACGATTTAGCGGATTCCCTTATGAACTAGAGTGGCTACGGTACTGGTGACATTTTTGAACTTATGAAATGTTTAATTTTTGATAATGAAATGCCACCTCCAACATAATAAGTCTACTGAGCCATCATGTATAACATTGTTGAACATTGTTGTTTTGCATAGTTCGATATGAAAGCGATAGCTGCGCTACAAGCAAGTGGGACCATGCACTCAGATTCTGACCCCGAAATACTTCACTTGGAAAACGCGACTTTCACACCTTTCACACCTTTCATATCATGATAATGTCTGGTGGTATCACTACATCGTGGTCTTACACTACAATTAGTTGAACTCAATTGTTCGTCAAATATATGATGGATTTCTTAGCGTTCAATGGTGTGGAAACCTGAAAGTGGTAAATGCACTCGCTTCATGTGATCCGGGAGGTGAGAGGAATTTCGAACCCGGTTCGATCCCCGCCGCCGACCATCTTCACAGGTTTTTTTCGTGGTTTGCCTCTGGAGTCCAGTCTAATGCCGGGATGGTTCCCACAATATAGGATACAACCTCTTCCTTCTCACGGTCCTTCCCATTACTCAAGACACATTCATCTTATTATCCCATCATCTCATTAATCATCCATCCAACGCCAATAGATCTTTGCTATCACAACAGTACGTCAATAAACCCAATATGAAATAATTATGTGAAAGCATTTCAGTATCGTTTTTGTTTTACTCAAACAACTGGTTCGATTCATGTGAAACTTTGGAATAATGTGATTTATATATTGGTTATTTCATATATATATATATATATATATATATATATATATATATAATAATATATATATATATTGGTTATTATATAACCAGAATAATTCTGATTAGTCTTGAACTTCTGAATGAGTTTTCTCGGAGTTGGTAGAACTAATAATTGTGGCTCAAAACTCAACAGTATAGATTATAGAATTAAATGATTGGAATTGTGTATGCCAAGAGTCAACTAGCTGAATATGTAGGCCTACATAGCATGACTTTTCTGTGGATCGTGAAAAAAAATTAATAAAACACACATGACGTCTCATTTGACTTTCTTTGGAACGCGAAAATGAAGCTTGAATGAAGCACACATATCGAACAATGAATATGAAATAAGTTTACAATGGCTGACACTGTGAAACATTATTGCGTTATCCCGTTATTCAATTCAGATATCTGGAGTATAAGAATGTATAGGTATATGTTGGGATCATTCATACATGAAAATATATTCTTCATACACACACTTCATACTCCGGTTGAAATATAATATTCAAAAAAGTATAAATATATTATAATATATAATTGAACTTTTAAGGAAATATGTATATTCTTCCATTATATTCTATAGAAGTAAAATTAATTTTCATCAGCAAATATTATTACTGGATGAAAATGGACGTACTATCAGTAGAATGATATATAAATAAAGGATACACTTACTATGGGATCAGTCAAGTGCCTATTTGTCCAAAATGAATTAAATAGTTAAATTTTTCTATTCAATTTCGAATCAAAATATTTAACGAAGTCATTCACTCATCTCAAAATTGAGTATACCAGCGTTCGTTCGTCTTGTAGCTGAAGATTGAATAATATGAATGTATTACTTACTCAAATATAGATCAACAACGAGAATAGAAAGTTAAACAGTGAGTTGATAATTTACACGTAAATGTTGATATCAGAGTCACCTAACCTGCATTATAAGCCTGCATTATGCTACCTAGCTTGCTACACCGTTTACGTCTTGGATGTCAATAGTGCGAAAAAGTCTTCGTTGGGCTCATTGGGTTATTAGTTGATGCAATAATAATATAATAATAGTAATGATATTAATACATTTTTATTTTAACAGATTGATCAGTTTGCTCTACTGTCTTAACATGCCCATATATAATTCAAAATTCGTCTCATTATTCCAGGAAAAAAAAATGAAAGAAGAACCTGAATTATCAAAATATAGATTGAGATGAATACAAATATATCTTCATCACAACACATTTTTCAACTGGTTTCAGGAATTTCAGTAAAATCATTTGTCCAATAGATATTTATTCAGAACCGCCTCAAATAACTGGTGATTTTTCGACAATAATTTCATGCGTGCCGGTGATGCATTATACAGTTTTATGCCAGCAGCAATAATTGATACTTTGTTAAAAACAGAAGAATGTTTGTCAATACTTCTTAAGAACTTACTTTTTCCTGTTATCATATAATGATGTATATCTTGATTTTCTATAGTTAGATATGAGTGATCAATGATATAAAAAATCAGGTACAATTTAAAAAGGAAAAGATAGAATTCCTAATTTAACAAAAATTACTCAGGTCCCCAAGGGTGATAACAAGTTGAGAGCAGCTCAGGTTCCAGTGGACTGTTCACCATATGAGCCTTATAGTTTATCATAAACTACCCGCCCATATAACCAGCATTACCAAACTTTCATCTTTAAATACAACCTGAAATCTTTTCTACTTCAGAACCCCTTCTTTGATCTCAATGAATTTCTCACTTCAAAGCTACACTAGTCAACCATTCCATCATCTTACATCTATTACCCGGTATCTATCTTTTTCAATTATCTCTTTCTGTTTATTCATTTTCATTTCTAGTTTTAAGTTCTGATATTTTCTATATTTGTATTATGTGCAAATCTCTGAGAAAATTAATATAAATCTAAATCTAAATTTGAATCTGAATCTAAGTGATCCTGACTGGTTTACATCGGTGAGGTATCTCTGGAGCTATTTATACGTATTATAAATTGATTGATAAGGAAAATTAATGGAACCCAAAAATCAACCATAAAGATACCAAAAATCTAGTATGTCCTAGAACTTTGTTACAATGATAAAGATTAACAATAGATTTAGTATAGTGATGGAATTTCATGAAAACCTCACCAAATTTGAGAAAAGTACTGTATAACATGAAATTCAAAATCAAAAGTTTCTACCTAAAAATATGGTAATTTTATAAAAAGTGCGATGGCCGAGAATCGAACTCGGATCAACTGCTTGGAAGGCAACTATGCTGACCATTACACCACCAACGCAACATACCTATTTTTAGAAC
The DNA here is from genome assembly GCA_907164805.1 of Brachyptera putata. Lineage (NCBI taxonomy): Eukaryota > Metazoa > Arthropoda > Insecta > Plecoptera > Taeniopterygidae > Brachyptera > Brachyptera putata. Next base: position 37,365,636 of record OU015462.1, read on the forward strand.
CTCAATGTATTGGAGAAAGTATTAAAAGTAACAACTAGTTTAAAATAGTGCTGATCGGTTTCCCTAGAGGAAATTGAAAATGATGACTGGTTATTTGTAGGAATGCCTGCTAAGATTTGCTTGCTTTTTACGGTTACAATTATCACAGCGATGGTACTTTGCTTCACAGAGATGTAAAATATGCATATCAAATCAATACGCAGTTTATTTGTGTATTTTATTTTTCATTTTTGTCCTCTAGAATCAAGTTTAATCATACATAGTTTTTATTGTCAAATTGAAAATGATGACTGGTTATTTGTAGGAATGCCTGCCAAGATTTGCTTGCTTTTTACGGTTACAATTATCACAGCGATGGTACTTTGCTTCACAGAGATGTAAAATATGCATATCAAATCAATACGCAGTTTATTTGTGTATTCTATTTTTCATTTTTGTCCTCTAGAATCAAGTTTAATCATACATAGTTTTTATTGAATCATAGTTTTTATTTCTTTCATCCCACTCGTTCGAGTGTGATTGAGAAATGCTGTCCGTGATTTAGGCTCCTGGGGCTTCAAGATATACAAATACAAACAAACATTTTATTTTTATGTAAGTTTGTATCGGTCAAGGATAGACTGATTTGCTATTTTGATATTCTCGTTTCAACCAGAGTTGGAAAAATCATAATCATTTTCTATATACCAACTTATTTGGCTTTCTTCTGTGAATACTCTGCAAGGTAATTGTTCAAATATTTTGTTTGAATTGATTTTCGGAACAATTTGGAGTTTTAGTTTGTAGATTTTATGTCAACTTCGAAAACATTTCGCTTATAGTCCTACGTAGTACACTCATGAGATCATATCATCTAGGCATATATAACTCATAGGAATGAGTATGACTATATTGATAGAATAAATCCCAGAACTTACATTAATAAGAACCAGTATTACCAGGCCATATAGTCTTATTGATAACAATAGTGATATAGTAATCAAATAATAAAACAATATGATATATGAAACAATATCAAACAATAGTAAATATAGTGACTGATTACAATACCTGTTTGGTATTTGGAACTATTCCCACGTTTATAATTCTGGCACGCGATCATATAAACATATTTTTACCCAAACTAACAACCTTAAACTCCATGAAAATTCAGTTTGGTATGCAGTCACTTCAGTCATAGAGGTTACTATGGTATGCGGTTAGCCTAGAACTTTGCAAATTCAACATCCACCTACCGGCACATGCTCGCTTCATGTGATCCGGGTGGCGAGGGGAATTTCGAACCCAGTTCGATCCCCACCGCCGACCATCTTTACAGAGGTTTTTCATGGTTTCCCTCTGTATAGTCTAGGCTAATACCGGGATGGTTCCTACAATAAGTCGGCCATGGCCGCTTCCTTCCCACTATCCTTCCCATCACCCAAAAACCTTCATCTCATCATCCCATCATCTCATTATCCGATCCGACGCCATTAGATCTGAGCTATAATAACAGTGCGTCGTTAAACGCAATACAAAAAAACGAAAAAAAAATGAACGAGTTCTAGAAATATCACTCCGTTTTCCGTTATTTCGTTTCTACAAGTATGTATTTCTGAAAGTGGGGAGCTGAAAACGAAATACGAGTTTCTAAAATCTTGTGAATAACAGTCATGCAACAAAAACCTCATACTAGATCTTGCATACTACGTGGAATTGAAGAAATTAATTTGGCATTGGAATAAGAAATTTGTTCTATATAGGCCTATAATATTTACATTTTATTTCCATCACTATTATCGATGATTCGAAAAGTATATTGATTTTTTTTTCATTGAATTGACATTATATTATTAATGAGAACTGATTCACATCTCGATCAAAAATACCTCGAAACCTGTGGTATTTAATTAAATGTTCTCTATAGATATTTGAAGCTTCTTTGGTACTTGGATTCATTTTATATTAAAATTTTTATTCTATAATCTGCATTGTTGACACGTCTTTTAATATATTGATGATCAACTCATTTCAGATAGTTTTAGAATCTTACGTCTGTTGTTATATGACACTCTTATGGGATCTGCAAAGTTGCTCGGCTAGCTGGAATGAGTGTTCATTGCATAAGACCTAAATTCACACTGAACTTGCACATGACAATGGAAATCAAAAATATTATTCAAATTCCGCATTTGTATCATGAACACTTGAAATCATATAAATGGGCCTATATATCATAATAATGAATATATTTTGTGTTATAAATTATTCTAAGGAATTAAATGAGAAATGTTTCAACTGAAAATTGCTTGCCGTTGCTGATGTCCCAATTCAAACTCAACATACATTCATATGAGATTCGAATAGGGGATTGGAATATTTATATAGCTGTAAAGTTACTGGGCAAAATCGGCCTGACTGCTTTTGGGAAATTCATCGACCGATTTGAAAAAATACGAAACCAATGACACAAATGGGATATATTATAGATGAAAAGAACTACTATACCCTATATTTTGATAGCTTACACTGAATTCGATGAAAATAATGAATGCTCATGAAAATTTGAATACGACTCTAACCATCATCTGAATCATTCATTATCTTTTTCTCATTCTCAAATGAGTTATTATACAATTATTAATTAATATGAATCTGCTAATTCGCCTCGATGATGACGTCTCCCGAACGACCAATTGTTATTCGATACCTTCATTAGGGAACAATGATTTTATTTGTCGTTCCCGATGTTGACAAATAAAACAATACCAACTATGTGGAAAAATTGATGGAGAATTGGTTTCTGGAAATCTGGCTTTCTTTCAATATAATAATAATATAATTATATGATAATAAGATCAATATAATAATTAGAGGTGCATAACAAATAGCTATTCTCTCTCATACGTAAAAAATTAATTACATTCAGAAGAACGAATTATTTCAAAATATCAAAATTATAACAATAACTTATTTGAAAGAACAATGGCGTTACAATAACAGCCTACTTGGTTCTAAATCCAAGAATTATGACGATGATGATGACACGTCAAATTGAAAATGAAATAAATAGTGAGTATAGAATAATGATAATAAATAAATGAATAGTGAACAATGATTATGAGAATTTTGATATGAAATTCAGAATGAAAACGTGATCAAAATGTGATTCAAAAAATAAATAATGCCTGATAAATTGAATCGATGATGAATGCTGCAGAGCCTGTAAGATGACATTGTAGAGCACACATCCATTGACGTGAAATTATAATTGATAGGATCTTGACATTACAGAAATAGCTTACGAAATTTAATATAATGTGACACGTTAAAATTTAATACGGTGCTAAGACTGGTGGCCTATAGTTACCAGCAGTCCTGGTAGACCAACTGAAGTAGACTTTGAGTAAGTCTTCCTGTCGTGTAGTTTCATACCGGAATTTATCCTCAACTACAGGCGAATTCTTCTCACTATCAAAAAACACCCTATAAAATGACCTATCAACTAATTCATAATTTTCTGACGCAAGAGATCTTTGTCATGAGTTTAGTGAGTCGTTGAACCAAATATTAATAAATAGATGAATAATACTTCAACACTCAGAAACAATATATTCTCAATCAATCTGAATATTCAAGAAGAACCAAAACTTTGAGAGAGACAACTAAATCAATTCAGGATGAAAAAACTGCTTCAGTTTTCCGGAAAATAGGCAGAGATTGGCCTACCCACTAACAATATTGGTCGTAAAGTTCGAACAGAAAAAACTACAGACTATAGTTACAGCTCAGTGATTGACTGTTAGGATTTCGGTATAATAGATCACAAAGTTCATCTATATTTGATAGTTCATCACAAAATATAAAAGAAAAACTTGGGCCCACTAGGGGATTCACGACTTTTTTGCGAGCAAATCTGAGTATACTTATTACAAATTACCTATAAAAGAATATATTATTTTACGATTGTGATGAAAATTGATGTTTTCACTTGTAAATTGAAATCAAAACAAGATCCGGTATCATCAATTGTATTTTGAACATTATAGACAATTTTTGGCGATAAAATGGCGATAAAATGAAAATATCGTAATATTCAGGAAAACAAAATATTGACATGGATGATTTTTGTATGTAATTGTGATTTTTTATATGATTTTTTTGATTCACTCACAATCATTATTCGATGTGATTCACAGAATGATGATCAGTATACCTGTGGCTGTGTCTTGATGGAACTCGAATGTAGGCCTACTATATCTCCTCTTCATCAAATATATCTCTCAAAATTTGAAATAAAAATAAAATAAACCCATTCAAAATAAATGGGTTCTCCACAATTCGATTCATTTCTAATATGGAGAAAAACTTCCTATCAAAATACAAAAATGTTAAACCGATATGCTGAGAAGAACACAGAATGATGGTAGGCGTATATCAAATCAATAAAATCACAATAAAATCAGAATTGAAAACTGAAATAGAAAAAAATAAAACAATATTTGAATAGATTATTAGTAAAATTGATAATATAACCAGAAATGAAAAATGAGAGAATAATGAATAGTAAATTGAGAATATGAAGGGGGGGTTATAGGAATTTATTGTACGACATGTTCATACCATAGTGATTGGTTATCAGTATTTACTGTGTTTATCAGACCTACCTACAAAAAATGAGAGTTTCTTCCAAACGATTTATTTTTTAATAATATTCATTTTAAGATCAAGAACAAAAAATTATAACTGAGACCAATACTTGAGACGCTGTCCTTACTCCACGTATAATATTGTTCAATTTGATATTTGGGCAAATACTCAATGAAATGTTCTTAGTGAAGGATTTTGAAATCAAAATATCTGCATTTCCTAATAATTGAATTCATTCAGCAATATATATACATATATACGTTCCATGATGAACGGAATCATATAATATGATTCTTATTATTTATATTTCAGATGTGAAAAAACATTTCATATTTAACTTTATTCAAATTTTCCGCGCCACAGTTTGATTTTCGCACACATGCCACACATGCTGCAGTGGGCGGAGTATATGAGGTATGTGACGGGCCGCGGGGGTGGTAGCAGGTTGAAGGGGGGCTAAAGGAGGAATAGAGGGCTGTTTTTTCATCCCGTCAAACTGAGCGCTATCAACTGGGATGAGAATCCATCCAAACGAAAAGCGGGAATTTCAAACAAATCGCTGGGACTTATCAAACGATAATTTACGATAGTGGCATGTTGATATACTTTCCCCCGTCGTTTAAGATAGAGGTACGATCGCATGGTTTCTCGTATAGATTACAATTGACGATTGAATGTTTTGAACCGTCCAGCTATGGTGTTGATACTCTCAATATTCTTGTTCCTTGCGTTGGTGGGTCTGTTTAAAGATTTATTGCCTATCGCAATGAGAGGAAGACAGAACAAATATTTCACACTCTTTTAACGTGATGTTATAGGTTCACTGTGTGGACAATGAATCTTGCCACAAAATACAATTTTAGAAGAAAATTCGATAGCTTGACTGTCTGTATATAGAATGTACAATGAAGAATGTTTCAGCAATTAATACTAATTCAGGAAAATATTACACAATTTGTATATATATATGTGTACACAAAACATACTTTTTATACTTCACACAAGGTCTTACACTTTCCATTGATTTTTTTTTATGTAATTCATGTCAATTGCGATTTTGTTTTTTATAATAATGTTTCTCATGATTCTTCATTTAATTCTTCGAATCATGCCTAATATCATTATGAAGTTGTGTGGAATAGTTTCGCCTGAATATACTTGACTAGGCGAACATAACTATAACTATAACTTTTAACTCGATAATACTGAAATACTATGTATAATATTAGTTTGATTATATTGTGATCATTGGTATGTTATTATTTCAGAGGTGCATTATTATTTTATTTCCATTGTGTTTTTTCAGTTTTGCTCAGTTTGTAAGTTTGAAATAATTTTGTTGTCGTTCAGGCAGTCAAGTTTTATTTCACATTTATTACACATTCCACTTAATATATATATATATATATATATATATATATATATATATATATATATATATATATATATATATATATATATATATATATATATTCCAATTAAAATATCATCTGTTCATTGAGTTGGCAGAAATATGCAATACATCAATTATTTGTCATAGGTTCAAATATGTAGTGTTTTTAAAAAAGGATTTCACTGATTGAAATCATGAGTACCAAATACATATTCAGGACGCAATGAGAATTATGAGAATTATAGCTATTTTTACTAAATTATAGCTCTAATAGATCTTCTAATTTTTTTTTCTAGTGTTGCTTAACGACCCCACCAACAGCCAGGTTATACGGGGGTGCGAATGAGCGGATGATAATGAAACGATGAAGTGATGATGAGTGAAAAGACGTTTACAAATACACATGCCTTATGCGGGACTCGAACCGACGCTCAACGGTATCTTCAGCTTCTACCTCTAGCGATAGTTGACTCAAGTCACCGGGGCGGCAGATCTTATCATTCTAAGAAGGTTGATGACATTTTGAACCAATCTTATTGGCCAATAATTTTTCAACTTATTGAACTGAATTATTGCACTTATTATTGAACTGAATTATTGCACTTATTATTGAACTGAATTATTACACTTATTATTGAACTTGATTACTTAAACTTCAATTGAAACTTATTTGGAAGAACTTATTCAATTGACTATATAATGATCTCTAATAGTGAAATTGATTGACACTTAATTGGAACTGTCCCGCAGAGGCTCAGGAAAATAACTGCACATCAGGTAAAAATGATTCGAAATATGAATTAATCTACCACTTTCGTTTTCTTGTTTTTTTGACGTAACATAACGAAACATCGAACCAAGTAGGCTTTTTATCAGGGGGATGTACGAAATATATATTCAAAATTTTCGAGTTTCATAGATCTAGGTGTGGCTGATTAATCTACACCACAATCACTGAAATTATTTAACGTTATTCGTTTTATTAACAGATTGAAAGTCGTCAAACAGTCGTCAAAGTCGTCTCATGATCTGAGACTGCATTTCCAATTGATTAGAAATTGATAGAAAAATTGATAGAAATCTATCAATTTCGCTGATTATTAATAAAGGTACAAAAAATCATCAGTAACCAAGGATGATTACGATCTAATCCGCTAATTATCGCTTGAATGACACTCACACACACACATATATACATATGTATATATATATATATATATATATATATATATATATATATATATATATATAAATAAATATATATATATATATATGACTAATTAATATTAATAATTGATAATAAATAATATGACTGATTGTCATATTTTTCAATTGATTTAACCTTGCACGGTGCTAAAAAATTGTAGATATGATCATGTGAGAAAATTGGCACCATGATAGCATGAGAAGAATCACCTGCCGTAAGGGAAGGTGGTCACATTTTCAAAGACACAACAACTATATCTAATGGGTTAATAATTGAATTGGTTAAACCCAATGTGCATCATTATTCCAATGTACCTTGATGTATTTGATAGTAACATACTACAGAATTAATTGAAAATATATAATTCAGAATTAAAGTGATACTAAGTAATGTATGTGTGTTTTCTAGCGGATACGTTCCTAACTGGTACCTTTGGATAAATTATACAGTCTACTTCGCAATAGACAATTATACAATCATGTACCTATGAATATAAACAAATAGGAATACCTCGAAGTATATTGATATACGATTGATATATTTGATTTACCTCATATGCCGTGTATAGATATGTTACCTTACATACTCCTTACATTGATATTGCAAATAAGGTGCAATATTATGAACAATACTAATAATTCATGCCAGAGGTATACGCATATATTTGTGAATCTATAGAATTTTACGGCCTATATTGAAAACAACTATTGCTCAAACAATCACTCCAATATATCATGTGGACGTGGTTTTTAATTTCTCACATTTGATATTGTACGTTAGTATTGCATATGCCTATATATTGTAGTGTTGATACTGTGTTTTATTTGATAATCAATACACCAATTTACTATCGCTAGAGACTAAATTCATTTATGCACATAGTTAATAATCATTATTCTGGGTTGTTGAGAAAAAAGATCTCTGAAGAATGTTGTCCTCGGTAAAAACGTCCCGACTAATTCTCCAAATAATTGGTTTTGTGTGAGTGCAGAAACAGGATTGTATCAAGTAAAATAAAATAAAATATTCCAGAAAATTTCTAAGATTATAAGATACTACAAGATTCAAGTTTCTTGACTTTGTTGAGTCCAAAAATGAATGTTGAATATAATTGACATTATCACACATTATAATACATGTTACAGTCCCTTCAAAAGGTTTAAAGAAGGAGAGAAAGCAAATTAAGGAATACATTGGATTAAAGTTATTAGAATTAAAATCGAGATAGAACATTCAAATGGAGAGGGTAACCAAGAATACGATCTCCGATCAATATGTATATTTATGTAATATGAGACATAAGTTCCACCCTTATTAATTCATCAGAAGTATAATTAACTCGCTATAATTTAAATTGATTTCCGCGATCAAAACTCAAATATGAATGAAAATTCTGACACAAACCAAATGAGAATGTAATTCAATCTTATAGTTGTGTCCACGGAAGAAGGCAATCTAGCAACACAGCATTTTATACCATCGTTAATTTGGTATTGCTTTTGTATTATACATTTTTGTCAGTTTACTATCGGAATGTTATATGAAAAACGGAAATACATCTTTCACAAACGTTAAATCAACAAAGTTTCAGCGAGATTTTGCGATTACTGGAGCTTCAGAATGTTCTAGTTCATAGACGCCTTCCACTTTCGTAGATACAACCAACACAAAGACCCTCAATAAAACTTGGTGTTTCTAGGATTGAGGAAAATTGTGATAACCACTGAAAACCATACATATACTAATATGTATGGTTTTCAGTGGTTATCACAATTTTCCAGTGAACAGTGAACTATTTTAAGAAGAACGTAATGAAACCTTGAATTATATATAGGTATCGTTTGCCGTTACGGTCTATAACCAAAAAAAAAAATGGGAGTATTCAACATCACATAAATTGATAGTCATTAGAATATTTTCAAATTTTTACATCTATTCAATATTTTTGAAAAGATTCAGACTCTGTAGATTTATTCAAATTGTAGAATTTGAAGTTGTGTTCGAATATTTCATTATTCCTCAAAACAAGATTATCCCTCAAAACAAGGAACTCAGAAAAAGTAAAGCACAATACAACTCACAAGAAATACAAAATTATTAGGCATATCCAACTTATGAGATTCAAAGATTAGCCAAACTCACATAGAAATAAGTCACATACATAGCTGCTTACAATTGAATAAGAATATTCTGTAAATTGAGCACATTTATAAGAACGGGATAACGAATTAAATTTGTTCCATTTACTGAAAAACACTGAATAAACCGGTGTTGTAATTACAACATTGTATGTTACATACAATTTTTTGGACGGAGCATATAGCAATAGATCAGACAAATTTGTCTGAACACTCGTGTTACACGGAAATAGATAATATGGTTTCTATAGTTTTAAGCAAAGAAGTTTCAGTCTTCATTCCGGAAAGTATTGATGAAAATTTGAACATTTCAATGAGTATGACATCAGGTTGAATTATCAATTGTTCAGTTCAATTCGATTGAGATAGAATGTAGTTATTGAACTAATATTTTTTTTACCATAGAGGATTTGTTTATGGCATTTTCAGGAAAATAGATGTTCATATTTCCAAATAAGAAATGAAGAGTTCTAAGATTGTTAGTAGTCAACAAGATAACAAATTGTACTTGATGATGTCCAAGTCAATGTGCGAGTACTTTATACATTCCATATCAATATCTCGCTCATGATGCATTGCATCTTCTGCGTTCTAGCTTAGACGTACTATGGTTATTTGTACTGAGACATGTGGCTGAGTGGTTAATACACTGAACCGTCATTCAGGAGACCAGGGTTCAATTCCCGCCCTGGTCGACCATCCTGACAAGGGGTTTTCGTGGTTTCCCTCTGTCGGTTCTCTAACAACAGGCCACTACCGATTCCTTCACACTATTCAAAAACACCCAATAAAATAACCTTTCATCTCATACATCATTCACCGACGCCAATAGATCCTAGTCATCAGCAGAGTGCATCGTTTAACCCAATATGAAGAAATGAATGATTATTTGAATTATAAACTGTGTATCAGGCTTATATTCTTCAATATAATTATTTTCGTATTCATTTCACCATACACGATAGTGATGAATTTCGTACACTTTATCAGTCAGGCACTGGCTTTGGATTTTTACAAAACTTTGGGGGACTAGAGCCCCTGCCAAAATAGATATAATTAAATCATTGCAGAAATGAAATGTGCCTTGGAGTCTTGAACTCGTTTTTCAAATCTATGTTTGTATTATATCCCTCTCGACCTCATTATATTAATTTTCGTGATCTCTATTATATCAATCCAGAATGTATGATGCACATTTATATAAAAATCGAAAAGTCAACCATTTATTCCACATTTTGGCCTATCATTTTTTTTTAAGTTGAACATTTTGTAAAATTGAATATTGCCGATAGGTACTTAGTTCAAAAGAGAAAAATATCAACATTCTTCTGTTCAGTGCACGTTTGACCAATATTTATCCTGATGAATGTCGGTATGAACTTTGGAAAAGTGGGAGAGAGTATTTGATATAAAATATTCTTCGAAAGTATGTCTACATTTATTTACTGCATGAGCAATATCTTTCGGCGATTTTCAAGCAGTTTTTCGAAAGACCATGCATAGGTTTTTACTGTGCAATACTTATGTAATAATGCTAAGCTACCATCCGTGGATTATTTGGCCGGCCTCTGAATGTTATTCTTGCAGAACAAATGTCTCAAAGAGGAAATACAAAATACTGTTCCATGTATCTTTTTTTTAATCCCACCTTTTTCCCCCTCACTTCATAATCAATTGAAAGAGATCAAATGGTCGTCCATTTGAAAAATTTAGAATATCTCAAGAATTTTGATGTTATTTTTTTATTTTTCAAGTTTTGTAGATCAAACCAAGAAAGTCTACCACGTTCAAGTATAAATTAATAAAAGTGAATTGAATACCAACTAACTTGAAGTGGGTCTCTTTGTGATTTTGTTGATAATGGAAAATGATTTGTGGCAAATGGAATTGCTTTCCCCATTATTATATTGGAACCATATTATTATATTGTTTGAATTTAGCTGAAAACAAAAAATAAAATACTGATCAGGGGAACATGAAAAATATTTCCATTTATTCATGTTTTATGATTTCTCTCGAATAATAAAATATAACGTTTTGAAAATATTCAAGGAGGGAACGAATTGATTACTGTTGGCCAACATCTCCACCTACAGTAAGGAAGGGTAGGCCCACGATTCGATGAAATTAAAATCACTCAATGGTAATGTCTTAGTATATTCTACTTTCATCCATAGCCTCAATAGAAAAACAATGATTTTGTATCAAGGGTCGATGTTATCAAACAAGAAAAACTATATAGTGATGGTATCAACTGTTCGAAAAAAGACCAGGTCAAACCAAGAAATAACTGGAACTAAGACAAAAAGTATCAGTTATTAAAACTTTTTTCGGCGAAAGTAAGGGAAACTCGAGCTCCCAAACGTATGGCTATATGGAGGCTATATATTATATGTGACTATCTCTTCGAAATACCAAACTATATTAGTTTGAACCATAATAATATTGGATAATTATTCATTTCTTGGGAGTAAGTTTGCCCTATCCAAGTTCCCTACCTTCCTATAAAATGTATGACATATAACATGTTACTATATAAGGAGAAGCTGGCACGCTCATATACTCATTTTCATTCAATTCCCGAACGGGACAGATAAATTATTTATATATATATATATATATATATATATATATATATATATATATATATATATATATATATATATATATATATATATATATATATATATATACGAGTCCATAGAAAGAGTATATACCCCATTCTTCCCGAGGGTCATAACACCAAGTGCAGTACAAACATAACCTTTCTCAAACCCATAAAGATGTTCTCGCACCCTTTCCTAAACGGGACGGTCACGTTCTCATCCATACACACCTGTTATAATGACAACCCCATAACCTCATGTATATCTTGTGTTATGGGATAGGGTTCAGACTTCAAGTTGTTTCATTTATTCAGTAAAGACACGCGTATTTCTCATAACATGTTCTCGAACGGGACGGTGCGCTTTAGAACAGGACTGAAGTGTACTTATTTACAATGCTAATGCACCCTTCACGCGTTTATTGTGAAAAAAAGTAAAACCTGAATTCAGCTCACAGTATCCATACATAAATAAGGGATTATTTTGGTGTGTTTTTTGTTCAAATAGACACACGCGTTTCAAGTTTTAGTCTATACTAGTTATGAATGAGATACACGTGTTTAAAATTTTTTCTTGAAATACGCTTTTCTCCAATTCAAAACCTGGAGAGCATGTATCTATTATCATGGTAATAATATAATGTGTGTGATGCACAGAAGAAACATAAATGGGAATATCTAGCTAAGAGAAGGAAATATGCTAGCCTCGAGTGCATGAGAAAGGCAATTGAATGTAAACCTTGGGTTGAGATCACAAATTTACTCCAAAAACCAATATTTATTGGCAAAAATGACCACAAAAAGAAAATCAGAGTCCCAAGATATAGAACAAACACCGGACGCTACTCATTTTTGGGAAGAACAGTCAGAGAGTGGAATGAACAGCCGTAACTGAATCGAACAAATTATTGCAACCGCCGGAAATTTCTTTGTATTCCAAAGTTGTAAATAAATAAATACAATACAAAATACAAATACAAATACCGTTCATGGTGAATATAGTCAATTATTGGTATGATGGTATTAGGCACGCTATTGCCAAGTTCATGTATAACCTTATTTCAAGAGTTTGTGAAAAAAAAATGCATGGGTGAAGGTGAAGATAACAGCTATAGGAATATGCAGCGCATGAACTGTGAGATCTCACCTAATTTCGAAACTAGTCATCACATTATTACTTCATCGTCTGATTATTCCAATCATCACACGATCCTATTGTTTCTAACTCACTTGTTATATCTGAATGTTTTTTCTCAAATGTTCTTCAACCGATTGAGTCTCAAAGCTACACAGTATCGAGTTGGATGACGACAAGCTCAATCAAAATGTAAACTCTCATTTGACCTGTCAGGCAATCACAAATAAAACTTTCGTTCTTTCAAATAATGTGAAATTGAGTTTTAGTTTTAGCTCATCCAAGAAGTTTTAGCTGCCGGTCAGAGATATATTCAAATTGGTAAATCCAGCACTTGAGACTGGTATTTCCAAGTCCAGTTGGCCTCAAACTGAGTGTTAGTGAAACTAAATAGCAATGGTAACCATGGTCATTACTTGTTTTGACTGCCAGTTAGCGCTACTCCCACGTTGGCAATTCGGACCCTTATCTAGCGTTCAGAAATGAGATTAGCTATTAGTCGACGTTTGATTCTAACGAATCATCCAGTTATGGACTTGGATGAAAATATTCAATTGTTAAAATACAAGTGGTACAAGAATGTCATTTATAAACACTCACTGAATAGTTCGCGGACGACTTCTATTGAGAGTGTGATCTTTGACATCGTCAAGTTTCTCGTTCTTAGGCTAGATATCGAATTGATTCTTGATTAATTGGTTGCTTCTGTTGCTAAAGTGAATAAGTTTATGAAAAGGAAGACTTGTGATAGTGTGTGATTTGACCAACGTCTATCCATCTTTTATTGAATTTTTAATCGATCAAACTGTTGCATTGAAATATATTTATGAATTATTAGTTACTGGAAAAAGATTCTATTCACCTCCCTAACGATAAGGAGTATTGTTTCATTCTTGACATCAAGCTGAAAGAAAACTTCATTCGATATATTCGTGAAATGAAATATAATATTCATCATGAATACACAATCATGGCTCACGATATATATATATATATATAAATGCAAATATACAATATATATACAAATGTAAGAATTCACCAATAGTCAAGATTTGTATAGGGCAATTGAAAATCTAAATATATTCTAGTGTCGTAATAACCTCCAACAGTTCAGTTCAACATGAATTCAGGTAAAATCAGCCATATCAATCTCCTGGAATTAGTTCATTCATATGAAAAAACCATGTCATGATAAATTCACACATAACTAATTACCCTTGAAAATCTATTCGTGTTATCCAAAATAAACTCTTGAATATATGTGCGCAATAATTAATTACCTATCACCAAGATTAACACGAGAATATTCATGAAATTTTCTACCAGAATAATTGTAAGGCAATGAGTTGGTTTTATTTTGATTGATTCCACTTGTGGAGAATAATATTCATCGAAAAGTAAATTTTAACTTGCACATTCATTTTCTTTCTTCTTAATATGAATAAGAATATGATATATCATCTAGATATTCAATAATTCGACGTCTTTCTTTTGCAGAAACTCAAGCATTCGAACGACGAGAACTACAGAACGGGAATTATCAATCTACATCATTGGACAATTGTGAGTGAATCATTATATATCATATATATTATGTATTTAAACATATTCATATATATATATATATATATATATATATATATATATATTCACACATATATATACATATATATCGCTTGAACGAATACATTTTTATATTATTTGATTGATTTTACTATGGAATGATTATTATTTTCAATACTATGACCGTCGAATCAACTCTTCATTCACATATAATAAGTATATATTGATACATTTTTTATATATATTTATATATATATGCGTGTATGTATATATATATATATATATATATATCATGTAAATTTATCATGTTCACGTTGTGTCTATCAATTCTTATTTGAATTGTGTTACCGACGCACAATGGATATGACCAAAAATGTTTTACCATCGGCTTGAAACATAAGACGTGTTGATCAGAGTAAATTAGCATTTAATATGTACACGAATTTAATTTTTGATCTTACCAAGCTGACCAACAAGTTCGATCATAAAATGAGTTGATCCACAATCTATAAAAAAACGTATCAACAATGCTTAGAGAATAACAGTAAAATAACAAAGAAATCCGGTTACAATTCAAGTAGGTGCCACAGGTTTCGAGGTATTTTTGGTCAAGATATGAACAAGATCTCATTAATAATGTATTGTTAATTCAATTGAAATAATAATATACGTTTTGAATTATCGATAATAATGAGGGAGATGGAATAAAAAATGGTATATAGGCCTATAGCAAAAATTGCTTATGATTTAATGTCTAATTATGTTCTTCAATTCCACGAAGTATGCGAAACAGTATAATGATTGAATTGAAATACCGTTATTTACCAGATATAGTCAGGGCTCTCCTTAACTTCTCACTTACTGAAAACAATACTCATGGAATCGAAATAATGGAGAACAGAGTGATTATTCTAGAGATCATTAAATTTCTGAATATTCGAAATTTTAATCGTAACTCCTCTCAAAATATTATTGACTCAAAATATATAACACATTTAATGAATATTAGAACTTATCAAGTAAGTGGATCTCAAGCCAAATGCGCGAAGTTATAGACTATATCCACATACTATATAGCTACTTCCATGACCAAAGTGACTGTAGACCTATATCAAATTTTCGTGGAGTTTAAGGTTGTTAGTTTGGGTAAAAATATGTTCATATGTTAATATGATAGTTATGTGCCTGAACTATCAACGTGGAAGTGGTTAGGGGTTAGGGAATAGTTAAATACCATTCAGGTGTTGTTAATTCTAAGGTTACTTATGCCATTTGTTTTCAATAAACTATTCCAATTAGACTACATGCATGGGCATGGTAATAATACTGGGTCTTATTAATGTAAGTTCTGAGATTTTTTCCATCAGATAAATTTTGTAGTTTCATAATATGTGTTATATATGACTGATTTTATATTATCATAAGTGTATATATATGCAATGAGTCATTATTGAACTATTGTCAAGTATGCATTGCGTTTTGCCTACCAAAAAAAAACTAAAATCTCTTGAATATAGCCATTATCGGTAATTCTTAATCGTTAATCGAAAAATTAATAGATAACTAGCCAAAAGTCCAATATTTTCGAAGGTGACATAGAAAAAATAATGAAACTTCAAATCGTTTCGGAAAACAAATCAAGCGGAATATAAAGTGACGTCATAGTCTGGTATGTGCTGCACTCTGGTAATCTAAATTTACAACTTCAAAAAACTGTCATCTGTCAGAATTTTTCAATTTCCTACGACGCTATTGAGGTTATGTCATATCTACATTTTAGCTAGGGCCTGTAGACCACTGATCTCTACTTAAGACTTACTCAGGTTTGAACTTGAACAATATTTATGTTAGCTCAAGCAATAAACATGAATCAAGAAATGGTCCTGGCGATATTCCATCATATTATGGGATTAATCGTTCATATTACTGTCATAAACAAGGGTAGTAAACTCGCAATCACGGCCAAATAGAATGCACGCTTAGTTCAAATTTTTCTATGGAAATTCCCAAAGTTTTTAGTAGCTTCGCAGATATGACACTTCAAACAGACTGATATACTTGAAAGTCTTTGGAAAGTGACGTCATGGTCTGGAAACAACGGCACCATCGGCGATTTAGTAAACTAAAATAAATGGACATCGGTTAACACGGGAAGCATCTTGATGGTAAAAGCAGTTGCATGGTAAAAGCAGTTGCATCGGCCGGGAATCTAACCCGGGCCGCCCGCGTGGCAGGCGAGCATTCTACCAATGAACCACCGAAGCTAATGAGCAATAAATTGAGTTTAAGTTCATACTATTTCATCATTGCTCTCCACTAGTTTCACATTAGCAAAAAGATTTGACAGCAATGGCTTGCAGTTTTCACGACTCACCTGTAATGTTTCTCACGGGTGAATAGTTTGTATCAATTATATTGTCGATTTAACTGCAATAAAAGTGATACTGAAACATCTCGTTCTCTCTCTCACTCCACAATTGTGGTTATGTTATTTTCTTGCTTCTACAACACATTCTGTTACATCATTCGTTTCATTTCTAAATCCGCAATTGAATCCTACGATATATTCACAGAGTATTTTCTAGCCTTAAATTATATGTAGATAATATAAATCATTATTTTACGATCAAAATAATAATTTGGCATGAAATTTGTCGCTAATGTTTTAAAGTACTGTTTTCTACTCACTGACTACAAACAACATGGTTTGCTGGCAAACATATTATGACTATGTGAAAATGAACTAAACTTGTGCCAAGTATCAGATGAATGATATTGCATTTTACTTTGTGCCAATAAAATATGGGTGTTGACAACCGTTGGAACTTTTATAGAATAATCAACTGTTGTAGTAGATATAGTGTGGGTGAAATAATTGAATATCAGAAGAGCATTGGGACTTTTTTTATATTGACATTTAATTTGTTTTGACTGTGAAGATAATTCCCCATCAAAGATGAAATTGGAAGTGATTGAAAACAAATAATTGAAGCATTAAGAAACTAACAAATAATAGAGGATTTTTGGTCTGAGCTGGTTTGTCGTGAGCGCCGTAAAAACGGAATCGACTAATACGTGCTGCAATGGAGAAAGATGGAGAATGAAAAGTAAACTAGGCAAACGCAGGATGTGCGTTGTACGAAAAGCGAGATGTATATATAAAGTATAATCGAAAACTCTACAAACCTTGATCATTTGAAATGAACTTCATCCGATGTCAATGAATCTAGAAAGCCGTGACTTCGACAATGCAACATTTTTCAACTAATATTTCTATCTTTCCGATGAATAAAATACATTTATTATATTATTTCTCCAAAACGGCTGGTCCGAATATCAAACCAAATTTTCATTCATGTATATTATTCTTGTGTTCACATTTGTGGAAAATTTGAATCATATTGAAGAGATTTAATTTTTCAATTTTTTCCGCTCAGCCAAATCTTATGGGGTTTTTAGAAACTTCTAAATTATGTTTCTCAAAAATGGTCCAACCGATTAGACCTCAAAACTATACAGTTCTAAGTTGGATAAGTTTGCATATAAAAAAAAAGTTTCATGTCGATCGGTCAAACCCTGCGACCTGTGCAGTGTGTACAAACAAACAAAAAAAAAAAAAAAAACGCACAGACAATTAGCTCCGTAAGACTTGAGTGAAAATCTTCGCTACTCTCATCCGAAAATTTCATCACATTTTCTCATCTCGGTTGTTTTTTGAAGCATTTCGAGATGGTTTTTCTCAATAGTGGTGCACCGATTAATTGCTCCTCAAAACTCTTCAGTATCGAGTTAAATGATGACGCAACTGCACGCCTGCAAGTTTCAACAAAAAAATATACTTTCGTTCGACCAGTGAATCTTCGCTTCGTTCATCCCCAAAAAATCAACTATCACTCATCCGGTCCTGAAACTAGGTTTGCTACATCCTTAAAAAAAATATTTGCAAACACATAAATTATAGTGAGATCAAAAAAATTGAATGTTCGAACAAGAATTCTGTTATCAATTTATATAAACTATCCAGAAGATAATTATTGAAGAAACAAAATGTGATATATTCAAACAATTAAATGAATGGAATATTCATTAATATAATATGAAACTACGGTACCAAAAATTTGGAAATGTTGAATTACTTCTGACTCAATTTCAACTAAAATCTAGTTCATAACAAAGTAATTGTAGAATCACCGAACTCTGAATGCAATTCATATAAAAACAGCTCTTAAAAAATTATGACGGAATTAAATTATTCATTATTCATTCTTTGAATGAAAGCAATTTTGTTGTGATTTGTTACGTGGCACAGCCTAATATGAATTTTTATTGACTGTACCAATTAGTATTGCTTTGAATGAATTTATATCAAGATATATTCATTCAATTCATCTGCTCCTTTCTCATGCGTTTTCATCATCTTAGCTATGCTACATTTCGTACTTTTATTTCAATTGTTAGAGCTCTCCTTACATCCGTAGTAGGATTGCCCCATACGACATATTTATCGTATACATTACAATGAATATTTTCAGATTTATATAATGAAATTTTAAAATATATAGCCTAATCGATTAAAATCATAAAATATGTGATTGCTCAAAGTTTGTATATTTTCAATTACATGAAAAATATATATGTCACAAATAATTTTCTACAGAGCCACACAGTTGATACTTTCCAACACACTATGGATGAATGTTCTTTCAATATTCATACAAATTTTATTATTGGATTCATGAGAATGTCGAAAAATATTCTCTTAGAGTGAACACCCGGAAAATAATTCAGAATTTTCACAAGTCATTCCATATTTCAATTTGTTATATAGCTATACAGCATCTCCAAATAATCTAACTATTGGTGAAAATATTCAGTAGAAATTGCCCCAATTGCCCAATTGCTCTGATCGGACGCCAATTTGAATTTACAGTATCGGAATGATCAAGCAATAACCTTCAGAGTCTATTTATATATAGCTTATTTATTTATTTGTTCAAAATCTAGTTTTAACAATATTTAGATTTATACTTCAGGGATATTTGTCATAATTCTTTCAACCTTCCGGAATTTTTCTCGAAAAATTTCACTTATAGCACCACAGAAATCTCACTCATAGCACTCAAATATCATACATTCTTGAATTATTTTTTCTCATGTAAAATGTTCTGTAATAATTCTTGTTTAATCGAAAATATATGCAGAATATAAAATATAATTATATTGAATATATTTTCAACAGACATATGTGATACGAACTGAATTTGAAATACACGCTACTGTGTTTCTACAGATATTCCATTCATAATTCTTATTGAGAATAAACTGTTCACAAAATAGCTAGAATGGTAGAAGTGATTACCAGTAACTTTTTGGTATAACATGATTCCGTTCTTTTTTATTGCTGGAGTTCTACATCCAAAACCAGTTGAAACTCTCTCACTTCACTTACATTTGTGAATATAGTGTGCATTGGTAAAAAAACAAAAAAAAATATTCTCAAAAATACATTTAATTGATCAGAAAGAACGATTTTAAGAATAACCGTTATATAAACACTATATAAATATTCTAAAATAAATCAAACGATCAACAAGTACGTTTCTATCATGACTGATACAAATAGCCAGACCAAATTGGAATAAGTCAGAGTCGAGTCAATTTTTAAATATAATAAGAGACTAATTTTCTTCTCATCAACTGAACCGATTGGTTACAATTAATCTAACATAGCAATGGATGATAATATTCTCTGAAAGTGTGAAAAATACTATATAAACACTGGTCATAATTTGGGATATTCGAATAATATTTCGAATGAATAATAAATATCAAATATTTCGAATAGATAATATTTAGCATATTCCACCTCACAAGTAACACTGTCTTTCTTTCAAATTGAAACATATCTGTTATACAAAGTCCTACGTATGACAACGTATAAGACGAACATACTGAAACAGCATTCACTCCCATCATCAAGTGTACCATGATTTACTTTCATCCCCATGTGTACAACGATATATGATCGGACTACTTGGTGAGAATTCCACCAAATGTAAGCAGCACTGTGCAGTTCTCACCAAACTCATTTCTGATTATATAGACAAGAATGTTATCACTAAAAATATAGTGTAAAAGCAATGTAATGTTGTCAGAGCTAGAGCGAGAGAGCATGAAATAAAGTATAAGGGATGAAATGATAAGGGGCTGTAGGCGGAGCTAGGCACACAGCGTATGAGGCCGTATTGGTTAGTCGTTACGTTGATTCGTTCCAACTCCGCCTCGATTACACATTTTTACAGTATTTTTACTGGCTTTTCTACCGATGTAGGATATTTTATGCCGAGGAAAAATGACGCCCTTTTTTCCCATGTTCCGTTCACGTGGTTTTCGGCTACTATACCACATGGTCCGATGACGATAGACAAATAAAACACATTGGCTGTATATGTATCATACATAGTTGCAGTTATAAGTTTAGAACAAAAAACTGTATAATTTCACTTCGAGACACATATTAAGTAGCTACTGCCAAAATGAATGAGGGGTGGTTTTTTATTCGGGTTGTTTATCCATTGCTATTCTTTTTTCATTGTGTGCAGGAACCTGATCTTTCAATGTGACGTGTTTTTCTGTGCCTCTATACTCTGGATGAAGTACTATTCATATATGAGCTAGCGTTTTGAGAATTTAATATGCTACACGTATAGGAATGAACACACATACATATGAATATATAGAATTCAGCTACACAATACATCGCATAAGAAATAAGTTTTCGCCAGATTGTTAAATTTGTTCAAATCATAGAAATATAGCATCTCTCGATTTTTTTCTATCATAGTATGAGATGAATGACGTATGATATAAAAAAATCAATCTGAATGAAGGATTTCAATCTCAATGTTGAGAGTTCCATTTTGAAAAATATTGGCGTTCTTCTCTATGTATCAATTTAATTGATGATTAAGAAATTGAATGTACGAATATTTCAGATTGCATATGAAAATAAATTTACATAATGAAATTACTTTGAAAATTATGAACATGTACGCGTTGAAAGATGAGCAAGAAATTCGTATAAAATCTAATATAATTTCATACACCATGGTTTCCATTCATCCGATTCTGATGAAATATGCAAAACAATGTTTGCAGATTATTTATTGTTCCCAGAATATCTAAAAATCAACTTAATTTTACTTATTTTACTGATTTTGTATCTTGTTTTTCTTATGAGTATTTTTGAAACTTCAACCATCAATTTGTGGGAATCTCCTCTGATAAATGTATCAAATACCAGATCTGTGTGTGAAAATTGGTGGAGTCTAGAAAATGTAAAAATTTAATCTAAGAAAGTAAATGGAATAGGGGAAACAAAAAATGAATGGATGGACGGCCCACTAATTTTTGTAAAATTATCACAAATGTGATTGATTATTAATATTCGTCATGAATTCACATAAAATATTTGAAAAAATTCATAGATTCAATTTTGTTGATCACAATCTGATAATCAATTCGATATAACATATGAATACTAAACCTAATGATTAATATCGTTGTTTACAATAATGTACCGTATATATATATATATATATATATATATATATATATATATATATATATATATATATATATATATATATATATATATATATATATATATATATATATATATATATATATATATATACATATATGTACTTATATCCAATACATATTCTGTATCACACAGACTTTCAAAATAGCAGTTATATATCAGAAACAATGATAAAAAAACAATGACAATGGTACATTTGAGTGAGAATAAGTAGGACAATAGTGCATATATATATATATAAATATATATATATATAATAAGTTATTCATATTATTATTGATAAAATCATTATATTCTATATAATTATATAATGTCATAATATTTCACTTCTGGAATATTTATGTTGACTTCAATAACTGTTGAATGTGTAACGTGAAAATTTTGAATACCGGTATCTAGTAAAACTTCACTGAACATTATTCCTAAAAATTTGATGAGTGCGTGTTAGTGTAGCAGCATTTGCGTAAAGAATTCCGTTATTCCAGAATGAACAATAATGTGTACATATCAACATAGACGATTCTGAGTTGTTTTGAACTGCAAGTTGCAACTTATAAAATCTAGAAAAATAAGAGCTGGAAGATGAAAGAAAATTTAGATAAAATAAGATAAGTGTAAATTGATGGAAATTTCTATATTACGATCATCTGTAGTTATATATAAAAAAAATTTAGTGATCCCTGGATTATCAAAAATTGTACAGGATGATAATCATTATGAAATTCAATTGTTATTATGAAATATAGTTGAATAAGTGAAAAAATAAGTGAGAACTTGAAACTTGAAATGAATTCTATGCTATAATTCTATAATTCTATGCTTGATTCCAATCTCATGGTTCATTCCATGTTTCCAGTTCAGTCCAGTATATGAGTGACGAAAAGTAATGAAAACTGCATTCTTTTATATGAAGTGAATATTATCAATCAAAATTGTATTTTTCTATGAATTGTTGGAACATATTGTAGACTCAGTTCTATGCTTTATTTTAATTTGTGGATGAAGATTCCAATATATTCTACATATAATAATAGTTCTACCTTCTTCAGTATGTAGTATTCATTTTATTAGTGAATGCGTCTTCACTTGATTCCTTACCATCAGCTACATACACTTAATTACAGAAGACTATTCATCATAACCATTCACTTTGAAATAATTCTGCATTATTCCTATGAACGATAAAGACATGAAATAAGACAAATTGAACCTTTGTATTCAAACTTCAATAATTGTAGCTTGATACATCAATTTTTATATTAATTATTATCAATTTATATTGGCTATTGTGCAGAAATTGGAAGTCATGGATTGATCAAGCTTGAAACATGATTGAAACAGCATTGATCAAGATGAAATAAGTGCAGTCATATTCGTTCTCCAAGTTATCTGAAATGATATATTTGTGTTTTATTGTCAGTTTTTTTAGTTTTTTCTTCAGTTTTCAGTTGATGATGGTATGATAACAAATTTGGAATGATATAATGATTAGCACGTTCGAGTTCAATCAAGGAAACTGAACGATTCAATAAGAAAACGAGTTACTGTAGTCTGTACTGTATAACGAATCTGTATTATCAATTCATATAAATTTTATTTATATATTCAGATTCCATGATGTTATTCTCTCTCTCTCTCTCTCTCTCTCTCTCTCTCTATATATATATATATATATATATATATATATATATATATATATATATATATATATATATATATATATATATATATATATATATATATATATATATATATATATATATATATATAGATATAGATATATATATATATATATATATATAGATATATATATATATAGATATATAGATATATAGATATATAAATATATATATATATATATATATATATATATAATTATTCACGTCATTCTATTTATTCTTCCTCATACATCTCTGATATATTTTCATTTTCCATCTATAGTCTTGATTGGGAAACAATGATCTTGTACCAAGATTCGTTGTTATTGGAAATAAATCTATTGATATCGATCTATCAATTTTTCAATTGTTTTATTTATTCATTTTTATCATACCATTCTTCATTTTTTTACGTTTCTTTCTTGATCTGCGTATCTCACGATCTTTATAGTCAGTGATATTATTTCGACACAAGGGTTACCGAAATTGAAACCGAAGATGGTATTGAAAATGATATGTAAAATCTCACTGAAAATGAGAAAAATTCATTATTCTGTTCAGCCTTCATTTAATTAATGTATCACGCTATTTGAATAAGTATAAACTCCGACAAATATTTATAATTACCATTTCGATTCATGTTTATTATTTCGTTCATTTTACGATTTCTTTCATCCTTCATCAAAGACAATTCCATGTGATATGCACGTCATGGTATAATGGACAAACTGTCAACAACGTTTTTCTCAATTGTCAAATAAGGCTAATCACAAAATATCACTATTATTATATATGGCTATTATTTTGCTTACACTTCAAAATACCTCGGTTATATGATTTTTCCATTTGTTCATATTACGATTCTCATTCAATTTTTCATCTCGACAAGGGCGTAAGTTAGGAATTGGGTATTAAAATAATACATGATGTTTTTCATTGGAAATGGGTACTCAATTATTTTTTCTTTTGAATACCGATCGTTTATTGTAAAGGATATGCTGCGTATTACGCGTTTTAACCAAGTATCCTCTTCAGAAAATCTTCCTGATGAGAAAATTAGGAAAATTCATACAACTTGATTGAAAATTTTCTAATACATATTTGGTAATCAAGCCTATACAATAATCAGGATTTCTTTTCACAGAGGTTTACGTGAACGTCAGCTGAAACGTCATGGAAATGCTAACGTCATTTATTTTTCTTGCTGTGGTTGCTGGAATGACGGGTAAGTGTTATTGAAATGGAATAATTAATACATTTGAGAATGTGAGGCTCAATAGAAATCATGAAATTATAGAATATAGAATAGATTGCGATTCATCTATAGATATTATTACAACTTTTTAAATTCAACCTTTTTTGCACATTCAAATTTCGTATATCATTCTTATGAAACCTTCTTCAGCTTTCACTGGGAATGATATCGATAATGATTGCTAGAAGATTGTATTCATCAATATATGAATGAATTATTATAGTGACCATGCCGATAGAATTCATGAGAAATTGATCCCATGAATCGTTGTATAAATACAAAAGTGATCCGACAGAAAATACAATCAATCGAATGAAGATTTTGTATATATAATGTTGATTCTGTATTAACAATATTATATTGATCCTATAATATAGGTTTTATGGATTGATTCCATTTTGATAGTTTAATTATAAATTATTATTATTATTAATTGAACAGATATGAATTTTAATGTGAGTTCTGAGAACAATTCTACCTTACCACTTCCATACTATAGGCCTACTCAAATTCATTTTCTCATCACCTGCGTTATGCAAACTTCATAGTATTATCGAAAAGAATGGAGTGAAAATTAAACTTTCACATGAGTTCGATTCCACATCGGCATGATAATGCACACCTGATTGATAGAAAAACTTATAATGAAAATATTTCAATGAACAAGGTGTCGACACATGTTCTCACCTATCTTGAGGTATTAAATTTAAGTTTGGTCTAAACCTAGATGTTACTCTTTTTCAACGTCATTCTATCAATATATTCGTCATCAACACTAGAATATCAGTCAATATACCAGTCAGTATTGAAACTTGCCATGTACAGTACATATCATTGAGCACGTCATAAATAATTAGAGTCATAACGTCACAAGGTACAACTCACGGTTTGATTATTAACAATATCTTGGTTTGCAAATAAGTGTTTCAATTTCTGATGTCGTATTAAATCAATCAGTAGGAATGTCAAGATCTATGAGAACACCAGTGTATGTTATTTTCATTGAAGCTCAGTAGTTTCAACATCGAATTATCCATGGTAAGTTCCAAATGTTCATAATTATTTTTGTGGAATTCCTAAATGCACCCAGCAGCTCTAATTATTATTCCAGTATGCCGAAAAAAAGTACCAGAATATCCATCTTTTTTTGGTTCAGGTTTAGGTACCTGAACTAAATATACTGAATAATTTGTTTTTTGTTTTTTTGGTTCTAGTTTTCTCTTAGTTCAATATCAATTCTCATTCACGGTGCCCGATAAGTCGATTCGAAATATATTGTTTCTCAGAGGTATAAATAGCCAGAAATGTTTCTTGAGTGCACTGCATGTTTTCACTTCCATAATTTTCACCCATGATTAGCATGAACTATATTTATATTTGGCATGTAACTAACTTTATTCTAACTCGTGCGTATATATTCTTGCATGTCTCGGTGTAATGTATCCACAGAGAGTTTGGAGCACCTTGGCTGCTTCAGCGACAGTAGCGAGCAGCGTACCTTGAAGGGTAGTTCTACAAGAATGTTCGAAACCAACAGTCCAACTACGTGTGGGAAGTTCTGTGAAGCCTATTCTTATGCAGGAATGGAATACGCGTGAGTTCATACTTCAAGTTTATAGTAGAAGTTATGCCTACTTCATCTTCTGCAATTGTGATTGGTAACTCCTGAATCTAGATGATTTGTAAAAGGTGTTGTAGTTGGAATAATGATCAATATATCATGTAACACAATTGAATTCTACTCATTTTGTGTTGTTTCAACAAAAAATCTTAACAGTTCCAAAACACGTGAATTTTATTCCTTTAACCGACTCTCAGGATTCATGTCAATATTTCTGTATTATTGTATTCAATTTCTTTCAATTTCATTGAACGTTGGAGGTTTTCTGATTTTTACAATATTTTTCCAATATTTCGAACATATTTTTCTCATGAGTTTTACAACCTCGTAGCTTTACATATAGTTTTATCACATGGCTAATGTTTACGCCAAAACATACATAGCGACATACTCGCAAGAAATGTATTCAGTGTTGAACACTTTGGTTCCGAAACTATCAAGCCTATGAAAGTCATACAGTGCATGCTGTGAAATTGTATGATGGAAATCATTCCTGCTATGTTGCCTGTGAAGTTCGGAAAAGTGAGGATGGGGCTGAAAATATTTTTGTCAATCGAAATCAACCCATAGCCATCGTAACTATATTCATCTGTAAAATGGTCCAGTTGTTATATCTCTGTAATATTGTCTTTTTTTATATTGGGTTTAACGACGCACTGTTATGATAACTGAGATCTAATGGCGTAATATTGTCTTATTGAGACATGTGGTCGAGTGGCTAGCCCACTGAACAGACCGGGGCTCGATTCCCGCCATGATCGACCAACCCGACAGAAGTTTTTCGTAGTTTTTCGTTTCCCTTAGTCGTTCAGGTCAATACTGGATGGTTCCTTAACAACAGTCACACTAGTCACACTAGTCAACCATACCATCAACTCACATGTATTATCTACCTTTTTCAATTATCTCTTTCTGTTCACTTATCTCTTTCTATTCACTCATTTTCATTTCTAGTTTTGAGTATTTTCTATATTTGTATCATGTACAAATCTTTGAGAAAAGTAACATAAACAGGCCACGACCGAATCCTTTCCACTATCTAAAAACACCTGATGAAATAACTTCTCATCCCATCATCCCATCATCTCATAAATAGATCTTAGCGACGACGCCGCCAATAGATCTTAGTTTTCATCAGTACATTGCGCCGTTGAACTCAATATGAATAAAATAGAGAAATAAATATTGTCTTGGTATGTGCACGCAGAGATGAGTGTTTCTGTGGCAACACTCGGCCAACGAACAAGATATCAAGTGATAAATGCTACAAAGGCTGTCCTGGAGATCACAGCAAGAAATGTGGTGGTGACTGGGCGATGGATGTGTATAAGTTATCAAGACAAGCGTCTGGAACGAATGCGAATCCAGGAGCAAGTTAGTATGCTAATAATGATAATGCTCAAAAATGGCATCAAGAAGTAGTAATTATGAATGGTGAATTTATTTAATTTTATTGGAGTAGAGAAGAGGTTGACCATTGAAAAAGGTTACTTCATATAAAAAAGTTCATCAAATTTTGTTTTACGTATCCTGTGCTACTTATAGTTCATGAACACTTGATTAATTATTATATCGAGTTCCACCGAATATTAACGTTTTTGCACAAGTATTATTCTCAAGCTGAGAACATGATTCAACTATATTCTTTTCTTTTGTTAATAATAACGTCGAAACTTCATATAAAATGATTTCTTCAAAATCGAGGCTATGGATGTAAGATAGAATCGTTTGGACGGAGCACCACAAGGGCGATCCCACCAATCCGAAGAATAATTGGAAATATGATGGCTCGTTTAACAAAGAATGGCACATGAGGCAATAGTTTCAAGATTGGAAAACAAATCCAACATTTACAGTGTGAAGAAAAAGTCTTGAATCTTATTATCTCGATATTCTTCTTCCTTTTTTTCTTCCTCCTCTTGAAACCTTAATTCCTTCTTCTTTTTTTTTCTCTATTCTTGAATTTATTGCAAAATTTATCATCTACGCACAAATTGATCAAGTGATGAATACATAGGCCCACATACTTTCACACAGTCATACTTATAGAATTCCGTGAAATCATAACAGAGGAGCATTTTCCATAATAAGTGCTTCATGAAATGAGATCATACAATGTATTGTATAAAGGCGAGCATGAAACTTAGACTGAGAAAATTTCTTGAAAAGAATGTTTGACAAATCTGGCTTTGATGAAATCACATTCATAGCTTGATTTTACCTGATGTGGACTGTTGTCCGTACCTGCTGTTATGATTCGATTCTGGATGAGTCGGATTTGATAACCTTAGACCAAATTTAGATTCAGAATATTAATTCAGAATCTATACTTCATTTAATAACATTTCAATAATAATTAATTTCAATCTTGAGTATTTTTCATTTTAAAATAATGGGGTGGTAAGATCGCCCTCGTGGTACCCCGTTCAAACGATCCAATCTTCCGTCCATAGCCTTAATTGGGGAACAATGATTTTGTATCAAGTTTCGATGTTATTAACTAGGAAAACGCCTTATATGCGTTGTGAGATGAGCTTAGAAGTATGGAAATGTAGAATTAAGAACATTTTGTCAGCTCAATGTACATATACAGGCCATGGATCACTTCAAAGGTTTAAGAACCGCGGCTGTCTGTTGGTATATAAACCTTGGTTTCCAATTTCCAAACAATTATACCAGTGCCTTCTTCATATCCATCACAGATTTTAAACGTTTTAATTTATTGGTGACACTTGTTGCTCACATTTAATAGTTTCTTAATTGCTTTCTTAATTGCTTATATTGATGTGTAAAAAAGTACATTAAAAATGCGTTTTCTTCCTTATTTCACATCCGATTGTTCCATAAGTCGCTTAAAATGTGTATGATAGTTGTTCCCACATTCAGTATAAATTTGAGAGCTTTTGAAAAAAATAAAAATCCAAGTATTTCTCCCCTGGCCCATTCTTATGGGGAATTTCCATACTTTCCAATTTTTTTCCGGAAAAACCGTCCGACCGATTTTTCTGAAAAACAATCCCAACCTATTCTGGTATAACACCAATTTGTAAAAAGTTTCGAGTTGATTGAAACTTTTTCCTGACCTGTGGACCGCGTACAAAATTACACACACACAAAAAAAAAAAAAACAAGCCCAAAATTTTTCGGTATATGGAATGAAAATCTTCGCTACGCTCATCTAATTATTATCAATTATAAATATAACCTTTGTATTGTTATACTTATTTTTCAGAAAAAGTCATGTGCTATCTGGGAAGTTGGGCCTTAGTTCCCTCTAATGGTTTAAGCATGGATAGCATTGACCCTATGTTATGCACTCATCTGATTTATGCTTTTATCGGTATTACAAGTAATGGGGATATAAGAATGACTCAATATGATATGGATAATGGTAAGATATATCGAAACTTTTAAAATACACGCTCCATTGAATTAGAGATTGTTTGATCGATCTCAGCAGAAATTCAAGTGCTGATTTTTTCAGGATTACGTGTTACATGTCTGAATTTTTTATACTCTCATTCATGCTGCAAAGGTCCAATTTATGAATCAATCAACTACAAACTTCGGTTTCCAAGAATAATTGACTAATTGCGGATGTATTCAAATCTGAGAAAAACCTACTTTCTATATAGGCCCTTTTGGATGAAGTTAATGCATCTAATTTTTCCGAAAATTATTTGCTTTGTTCTATCAAATCTTAAGACTCGTTGGTGGTCATCTCGGAAAATTTGAGGTGAATTACTCAGCCAGTTTTAAGAATATTAATATCATCGCACTCAACATAAACGTAACGAACGTACACTGGTTTACTTCACCTGTTCTTGAGATGATATTCAATGCATTTATAGTATTTATGCTATACCTGATAGACCTGATATCTCTGATATTCCCAATAGTTGTGCCACAACTAACTGGTCTACGTAATTTATCTAACTTCGAAAATACAGCATATGATTTGAAAGACAAACGAGATATTTATTATGGAGTGTAATCAACACCTATTCGACTTGGCGATCGCTCATCCGATTCATAGAAATCTTCTCAAACATGTTCGTCCACTACATGTAGTCATTGTATCCTCTCAAAATTGAAATGTGTCTGGATATATCACATGTTTTTTTATTTGTTTCATTCTTATGGGTATGTTTCGAATGTGATTATTCAATCTCTCGAAACGTACTCAGCCGTTTGCTACCAAAACTAGACAGATCTACTAGAGACAATTGTTAAATACCTATCACATTCTCAATCTGGATTGGTTTTACTTTCAGTGACGCCCGAACAAAAAACAAACAAACGAACAAATATCCAATTTGAACCTGGACCCAGATTCACAAAGAGTTGTATCTCTTACAACGTCGTATGTCGGTTGTACTTCACAATGGTTGTAGCGCTACGACTTTGTAGGATACAACTCTTTGTGAATCCAGGACCTGATGGATATATTTACTATTGTTCATAAATTAATATATATAATACTGGATCATTCTTTTGAACAACCGTCACCAAATACATTTACGAAATATAATATTTTAATTGCTATTCAATTCCATAGGTTACAAGAAGTTTATTGGACTCAAGTCCAGAAATCCCAACGCAAAAATGTTGGTGGCAATCGGAGGAAGTGGAGGCTCGGATTTTGGGAATACTGGCTCTTTTTCACAGGTAATATACATTATTTCAATTATATCTTTATTTTAGTGCTGTTCAACTACCCCACCTACAGCCAGGTTGAAAGGGGGTACGAATGAGCAGCTGATGATGAACAATGAAGTGATGATTGGTGAAAGCACGTTTAAAAATACCCACGTCTTGTGCGGGACTCGATCCCACGCTCAACCTGACCTCAGTTTCTACCGCTAGCGAATTGACTGAGCCACGGGGGCGATTAGTTACCGTATGTCAGTTATGCAAATATGCAGCTAAACACTCACGTTCAAGAATTATCGTTGAGGAATGACTTTCTTAAATACCTTTCCCAACTCGGAAGAATAGATAACTTTGGTATCGTGAAAATGTCAGATGTATTGTATTGTATTTTTTAGCTGTTGTGTTACGAATTATATTAATTTCGTTAATATTGTCAAGAATAACAGAATAAGATATGTATGAAACCAGAGAGTACAGTACACATGAATCAATGATATGTATACCTATTGAAAATAATAGAGAGAGTAGCCTACATCTGGCCTGCAACATCTAATTGTGAATGATTATTATATATGTGTGCTATAATGACATATTCTATTTTTTAGCAGCTAGAGTGTGCTTATGAGTCTATATGAGATTCTTGGTTTGATTTAACAGATGGCAAGAAACCGAGATGCTAGATCTAGATTTGCGAACAATATCTATAACTTCCTCGAAAAACACAGATTCGATGGTCTTGATTTTGATTGGGAATTTCCTGGACAAGGAGACGGAGGAGATAGAAATAATGATAAGGTAATGAACTAAAAACTGTATGAGTTGAACAATTACTGTGATGTATAATTTTATAAAGTATGTATGATTGTAATTTCATGAGAGAATTTCAAAGATAATTTCATTACTACCTGTTTTAAGAACAATGTGTACGAGTAAATAAAATAACTAATTAACTAAACTAGGAAAAAAAGGCCCAATATATATATATATATATATATATATATATATATATATATATATATATATATATATATAGAGAGAGAGAGAGAGAGAGAGAGAGAAAGAGAGAGAGAGAGAGAAAGAGATAGTTCTCATACAACTAGGAGTTTTGTGTGCATTTTGATTTCAACTTCTTCATTCGAATAAGAAATAATTTCTGAATTTATAGAAAACCCCTAAAATTCATATTATCAAATTTCAATTACCGTTTTAACGTCCTATCATTTTGCATACCGGTATTCAATTATGTTCTGAATAAAAATTAATTAAATCTAATATATGTCTGATATTAACGATTGACTCAGAGCCACAAGGTGATTCAATTTATGGGGATGTAGGTCTGATAACTTTTTTCTTCAAGTCCAATTTCAGCCAACTCTTGCGCGAACTCCGGGCAAAGTTCAACACGCGTTTTCTTCTCACGGCAGCCGTCAATCCTACTCAGTGGAACAGCGAGATCTCCTACGATATAGCAGTACTCGCCGAGTACGTTTGTTCAATGAAATATATATTTTTTTTTTTATATATATATGAATGATTTGATATGTTTTGTTAGAAGCTTTTGCAACTCATTTTATGAACAATCATCAGTTTATAATAGTGAATTGAAATTTTAGTTTGTACGTGAAGTATGTATTTAATAGTCCGACGGTTCAACTACCTTATATGTATATTTTTATTTGGCCCAAGAAATTGATTTCTGTAATGTAGTTGGAACGAGGGGCAATTGAATACATATTTCACGTACGGACACGACTTTCAGTTGACCATAGAAAACTAATGATTGTTCATAATATAATATATGAATATAGAGAATAAATTCATATAGATTATATATACCTATACCCTATATATGCATATTTGAATGTGGGCCTATATATCAATGAATATATATATATATATATATATATATATATATATATATATATATATATATATATATATATATATATATATATATATATATATATATATATATATATATATATATATATATATATATATATATATATATATATATATATATATATATATATATATATATATATATATATATATATATATATATATATATATATATGTGTGTGTTATATAGTACAATTATATTAAATCTACTTACTGTCTTTCTAATTATCCTCCAGGACGCTAGACTTTATCAACCTTATGACTTATGATTACTTTGCCTGGGGATGGAACAAAGAAGCTGGTACAGGATCAAATGCAGCACTCTATGGCTCAAATGAACTGAATGTGGTAAGATTTTTTCTATTCATCTACTATTAAACAGTCTATAGTGATTCCTAGATCGAGCAAATACAATACCGGTTGTCAAAACATTCTTCATGTGGTTTTGAAGATTTTGATAATGCATTGTTAATTAATGCCAAATTGTCACAATGCAATGGGAGATTGAATTCATCTCATTCTCATCAATTCAAATGATAATATGCTTAGTGAAATAATTCGAGATAAATTATTTGTGTCCTTCATATTCTCTCCATATAATCTTATATGGGAATGAAAAATCATAAATACTTTCCTTTCATATAATGCTTCGAAATTTTTCTAAGAATGAGAAATACTAAACACTACTTCTTCACGATGCAGAAACTATTCTGAATCAACCCCATAGACAATTCGTTCAAATCATTCAATTCATTGAAAAGAATTGATATGGAACTGAAAAAAATTAAGCCATAATATGATTATTCCCGTTTTTCATGTATTAGGACAATAAATAGAAACACACGAGACATGGAGAAATTCCGAAAAGGAATTGTAAATACTTTAAACAAAATATTGGATGCGTCATAAATACCGGTAATTGAAACTAATTCCATAGTCTTTCCGGAAAATTCGGAAAATTAATTCAATTTATTCAAAGGCTGAATATTGTTTCCTAGTTATTTTGATTTCAGTTATTCACAATTTTTCAAAAAGAAATCGATCATTGATTAGATATTGAGTTTTTTGAATATTTGATATTTCAATTCAATATCAAGTTTGTCGAAAACGACAATTTCACTTCGTCATCAAAATGAATTGTCTCAAATTATCGAGAGGATAAAAATATCGGGAGACAACTCTATTATGTATCAGCATAAAAATGAAAAATTCATTTCGTAATTCATGTTCTCAGATAATGTATCGAAAATACGGATACAAAAATAGAGATATTTAGAACATCAACTCAAACAAGCACTTTCCATTTACTAATATAATAAATGTAGGTTTTGCTGATTCAATTGACCATCTATAACACTCTGATTTTGGAACTTTTCTGTCAAGCCCTTTCAAATCAATTTGATATATAAATACTCTTGGAGTTGAAACACTTTGCAAATTGAAAATAACTGAAATCAAATTAACTGAGAAACAATATTCAGCCTTTGAATAAATTAAATTAATGTCTTCTGCACTCTTCTGCCCTCTTCTGCAGCCCGGAATGAAAATTTTAAAATGGCCAATCTTGATGATTCGTATCCTATAAACTACAAATGCTCGTTTCTCAACTACATTGATTCGTGGAAAAGAAGGTTTTCAGAGTTATGAAATTATATCTTTCATTTTAAAAGTGTGCTCTAAAACTTGAATACTGTGAGGTTGAATCAGTAACTAGCACACTAAACCGTCAATCAAGAGACCGGGCCTCGATTCCCGCTATGGTCGACCAATCTCCATCAAATTTTAAAACTGAATCCTGGAACGGTTCCTCAAGAATATATATGTATCTACGAATATATTCGAAAATAAAATCAAAAGTTATTGAACATAAGTCACCAGTGATTAGACATTTGCTATTTGAATGAATTCGGACTCATTTTCCCCGTACACAAGAAGAAACTATTATTACACCACTAAAATGAGTTTTTATATCTTTTGTTAATTTTCAGGATACGAGTGTTAGGTACTGGTTGTCGAAAGGGGCTCCAGCTTTCAAGTTGGTTCTTGGTATGGGAACGTACGGGCACACGTTCAAGCTGTCAGACCCGAATAAGCACGGGATGGGTGCTCCCATTTCAGGACCGGGAACAAAAGGACCTCTCACTGATGATGCTGGCTCACTATCTTATACTGAGGTACTGTAAAGAGTCATATTTTCTTGAATAATTCCAATTGATAATCTTTCATGCTCATAAATATTCTAACTGTATCTTCAAAATCGAACTGTTTCATCACAATCTAAATCTATCTTTGGAAATTTCTGTAATTTTCCCAGATTGTCTTGATCACACTTTGTGTGTGTCAATACTATGCCTTGAGCATACTTTTCCGCTATTAATATTCCTAATTCAATATATACGACTACCCCCCACACGACTGAGATTCAGTTCAAATCTAAAGTGTCAACGAGCAACATGTTCAACTATAGTTAATCATTATGAACATCGAGGAGGCAATCAGATAAGGTGAAATAAAACATACATCTATTCTATTATTATTCTATTATAATATTCATCTAATCTTATCTACCTATTACTTACTTCTCCATGTATCAACTTCATTGACTGACCCCAGGGTCACCCCACGCCTCATCTTAAAAATCCCACATAACCAATTTCCTTCATTTCCTTCATTTATTTTTCCTACTGAATGTAAGTGGTAACATCCTTAACGCTATCCCAAAAAGACTCTACAAGTAATATCTGCATTTCATTTATTTTACTGCTGCTTCACGACCTCACCAACAGCTAGGTTATACGGGACACGAATGAGCGGATGATGATGAAACGATGAAGTGATGATAGATGAAAGAAAGTTCACAAAAGCTCATGCCTTATGCTCGACTCGAATCCACACGCGACCTCCTGGCTTCAGTCTCTACCGCTAGCGATAATTGACTGAGCCATGGGGGCGGCCGAAATATTTTAAAATCATTCAGTTTCATCTCATCCATTCATATCGTCATATTATTCATCATCTATAATCCATGAAATCATATCACATAATATTAATTAAATAGTTGTTAGAACATTTTCTCAATCCTAATTTCATCGCACACATAGCTAATTGCATGAAAATAATGATTCGATAAGAGTTTTGACAATGGGTTTGATTTGAAGTATCATAGTTGACACGAAATGTAGCCCGGAAACAAATCTAAATTTTTCCCAAATGCAGAATAAATATTCAGTAAATTCATATTTGTGTATAAAATATTCAAGATTGTGGAATCAGGGAAATTTTACAAAACAAATTTGCTTTAGTTCACTCGATGAAGATTGTTGAAATTAATATTTCATTCATATT
The DNA here is from genome assembly GCA_907164805.1 of Brachyptera putata. Taxonomy (NCBI): domain Eukaryota; kingdom Metazoa; phylum Arthropoda; class Insecta; order Plecoptera; family Taeniopterygidae; genus Brachyptera; species Brachyptera putata. The sequence goes on from OU015462.1 coordinate 37,402,343, forward strand.
TTTCTTTGCAGATATGTCAGATGTTACAGAGGGACGGAAGCTGGAACAAAGTTTGGGATGATCGTGGAAAAGTACCTTATGCCTACAAGGGTGACCAATGGCTGTCTTACGACAACGTAAGCTCAGTTCAAATAAAGGTGAATAATTAATGTAAATAAGATTTTGTTAAATGATGATATACCATTGTCGAGTGAATGTTGGTTCTCTAATGTTATTTCAATTCGAATTGAAATCTTTATATATACATACATAAATATATATATATATATATATATATATATATATATATATATATATATATATATATATAGGCCTACTCAAATTAGATAAAAAAATCTGAAGAGATTTATCTACAAATTTTTTCCCCTGGGTAGCGCGTGAGTATTTTCGAATTTTCTTCAGTTATTTCTCCAATTGGTCCAACTAGTTTACCCCAAAGCACAGATATTAAATACTCTAGTTCACTCCACAAATACTCTAAACATATACTCTACCACATATACTCAGTTTCACTCCCCCCACAAGTTTCATCCATATTTTCCTATTGTCCCACCACTCTTTATGCTTCACTCTCTTCCACGATTCTCTTCTTTCTTCCACACTCCACCATGACACTTCTTCACGTCCCCTACTTGGTCTCTTTTCCTCTCCGTTCAGATTGTTTCTCTTTCAAAAAAAACTTCCTTATTGTTCACTATACCCATTCTCTTCATGTGTTCATACCACCTTACAGTCGTTCACTTCCCATCCTTTAGCTCAATGCAACGACTTTTAGTTTCCTTCGTATTTTTCATTTCTCGGTGCAATCCAGATTCATTTCTCAATATGAAAGTTTATAGATAAAAAATATATTAATTGACTTATTATACGTTATTGATTGTCCCATACAATAATGATAACGTGTTATAAGAAATCTCTGATCCAAATCATCAGAATGTTGTCCTTTCTTGGATATTCATATGTACATGGGAATTCTAATTAATTCAGAATTAGAATGATGGGCGTATTGAAATAATTGTTTCTGTCCACCATCCCCTCCCCCCTTCTGCCCCTTTTCCCAAACCTACATGATAATTCACTTAGATACACATGATCTGATATTTGGCATACTTATATCATAAATTCACCTGTTTTCTGTTCGATCTTAGATGCAGTACGCGAAAGAAAAGGGTCTTGCAGGCGGGATGATTTGGAGTCTTGAACAAGATGATTACAGTGCCAGCTGCAATGGACCAAAATTCCCACTTCTCAAGGCCATCAACGACGCGTTGAAATAGTATATATGAAAAGATTCGTTGAAAAAATATTAGGTTAATAATTTTGACCTAATTTTTGGTGTTATCTAAAATTATTAAACTGTATATGAAATGCCTTGATTATTCCTCTTTTAGATTTGGAAAATAGTATTCGATTCGATTCGATTATTGTTTGCTTAACGACCCCACCAACAGCTAGTTTATACGGGGGTACGAATAAAAAAAGGTATCGATTTCTCATGCAAATCACATGCTACATTGAAGTGCACAATATATGAATTAAATATGAATATCCAGAATTCTTTGGGTATACATTTTCATGGAAACAATTTTTTTTCTAACAATATTGGAATAATTTCAAAAATATCGAGAATAAAAATATATTTGGAACGTACATTATTGATGATCTGTTACCACCTTTCCTGAAAAATATCCTTCCTCCAATTCGAACAGTATTGTTTTCAATTGGTTGATTGGTTTATCTGGAACCTATCGTGAATGAGTTTTCTGGATGAAAATAGAATTCTTCTGCGCTGGTATTCATTACTCAACAGAGTGAGATGGTTATATACGGAAGTTATCAGATAATTTCTCTAGTTAGTGGTTGATAGTTTCTGGAGTGGTAAAGAGTGGGGGTCCTTGAGGTGTCCCGTCCGAGCGATCTTTCCATTCATCCTTGGACTCAATGGAAGAACAATATTATCAAGTTTAGTTGCTAATGAGAATAGTTTGGATTTGCTATTATCTGTCTCAATTCAAAGTTATGACTGTAATGTTGAAAATTCATTAGATATCGCCTCTGTATGAATACCAACTGAAAATTAAGAAATTCGAATATGTTTTCTTTCGAATCACTCATTATGATTATCCCAGACAAATATCGCATGTAATTCAAATCACAAATTGAAAAATACGACTACTTTTTCAAGAAGACTGGAGTTTTCTTGATACTCTATTTTAATCTTATCAGCTACATTATTTATACTTGGATATTTCATTTAAATGACTTATATTTGATAAGATTCCACAAAATTGAATTCAATATGTGAAGGTTTATATAAAAATTCACACCATGTATTGTGAAATAAATAACTGCATGCGCGAAGCGAAGAGCAATTTTCACCGTACTCGGGAAAAACAAACATTCTTTTCCGTTTTCATACAATGCAGGTCTAACAAAGGTACTACAAATTTTGTTGAAACTTAGCATACAAATGTGTAACTATAGATACTGTATAGTTTTGCAGTGTAATCGGTTGGACCAATTCTGAGAAAAATCATTTCGAAGTTTCTAAAACTCATTTAGCAATAGCCCGGAAGAGATAATTTGTGGAGAAAATAATTATTCTGAATGAAAGGAGGAAGCTATATCAAGGTTTCAAGTAGAGAAGAGAAAGAATATTGAATCGTGGAAGTGTCTGATTCAAGACCAATAGAAATTCCGAGATGTTCAAACAAGTCGATAACTGGAGAGCAGAAAAGAAGAAGTCGAAAGAAAAAAAACGGTTTTTCGACCCATCCTGACGTTGGGTGTTTCCGTTGGGTGACCTGGGTTGTTGGTGTTTCCCACAATCCTCGCAGCAAACGTTTGAATGGAGTACTAACTAAATGTTTGGATGGAGTACTAACTAAATGTTTGGCTGGAGTACTAGCTAGATGTTTGGATGGTGTACTAGGTCGTGGATGCCACGACCTTTAATTAGCAGAGTGATAGGCCAATTCAGGCCCATCTTCATTCATTTAATTTATCTCATTGTATTGAGATAAACTTCACAAAGAAGTAAAATTTGACTGATAGATGTATTTCAAAACGGAATATGTGTGTTTGATATCCATTCTGTTGATGTCTGGATATCTACAAAAACTGTTAATACACATTATGCTCTCGGGACTTTTGGAAACCGAGATACTCCCAAGTGCGACGAAAAAGTATGGTCGCAGATAGCAATAGGATGAAATAGGATGATAAGATTGTCAAAATTTTCATTCATAGCCTCAGTTGTAGAATAATGATGGTACATCAAGTTTCTGTGTTAATAAAAAATATATAACTTACATCAAGTTTTACTTATATTTCATATCAATATATCTATATCATTCATCCAACAACGTAAATGTTGCATTTTCCTATAGCAAACATATGTATTTGGTAGTTCCGCCTCGAGCATAACTTCACAATTATGTAGACAATTAGTATCACGTACATAACGTACATCCGAGACGTACATGATAGCAATTCTCTTCAGTTTCATTATTTATCCGATTGAACATCACAAATCACATACCACATTGAAGTGCACAATATTTTAATTTAATGTGAATAATAATATGAATTTCATGATATTATGATATTTATATCATCTTGAAGATATAATATTTTGTCGACAAGATCGCCTCAAAGTCTCTGAACCATCACGAAATGCCACTTCTGAAGAGTATAGGCCTATTATGATCAATTATTGAACAATTTTATATAATATCAAGATTTCAATGTTGATTTTCTCCTAATATTTTGAAAGTATCGAGAAATATGTATTTCTGTTGCATTAGAATGTTGATTCTTCATACCTTTTTCAGTTTTTAACGAAAATTGATATTTTACAAAATTGACTCTCATTCGCTCTCAAGTGATATAAAATCCCCGCTCATGTTCATCGAAAAATTTCCGGGATATTGACCTTCAGAAGACATAAATGTACTCGGGTTGAACTTAAAATACTTCTGTGACGATAACAAACAATTGTTTACAATTTGTTAATATCTTTTGCATTTTAATAATCATTGTTTAACTTCAGAATATTAGAGTGGACACTCGACTTGAAATCTTGTTCGATAGGGATTTGAGATAAGATAGTACGAGTAATTGGATGAGCGTAAGCGTAGACTCAGTTTTAACTTTTTTCTTATTCTTTTTCTTGATCCAAATATCCAATGGGAGCCCAATAATAATGGAACTTGATACGGACACTACTTGACACAATAACGAACCACTTTTGAGAGGAGCCACCATTAACGTGATGATATTTTGAAAAGTGGAAAATAACTATAACTCAAAGGAATTGAAATTAATTCACGTGGATTCGAATTGAAGAATGATGGAAGATGGAAAAAAATAACAGAACAAATCATTGTAAAATAATATCATCATTATATTATTGAAATTTTCAACAAGATCGATGAATATATTTGCACATATACCGGACCTACTGTTCCAGAAATTTCAAAAAGTTAAAAAACGAGATTTATTTGCATGATTTTTTTATTTTGGTGGAAATACTCTAGCTCATTTCATATCCTATGTGATCTGTTCACCTAATTATGAGAATGAAATGTATGACCACAAAATAGAGTATTTGTTGGTTAATAAAGAAATCATAAGTTTCGATCGCTAGAATTTCACACGACTGAAATAAAATCTTCACCTGTACTTTCTCAGATTCACGAATGCTTCCTCTTCATTGACAAACATTGATCAAACTAATAGGTGAACATCTAATCAAAGTGATCAATAACAATAATAGAAAATACTCAATACAGGATCTCAGAGTCAGCATATTTTATAGATTTCGAGATACCACTTTACTATAAATTGATATTTGGAAGATAACGTTATTCATTGTTTGTGGAACTTCCCAGAAGCTTGGTTAGTGAAAATTGACAATACGTGTAAACAACACGTTGTAATCAAGTATGAGGTATCTTATCTCCTTGGCTGTTTTAGCCCTGATCTTCGCCAATTCAAGTAAGCTTCTATTTTATTTCAAAATTTCAATTATTTCAACTATTGAAATAATTTCTTAGAACACTCAGAATTCAGTACCAGTTGTTGCAATATTCTAGGATGAAAGTCCTAGCTTATCCAATGAGTGCAGGTGACAATCTGTGTTATGATGCACTGAATCATAATAGAATGAAACCATAATTCAATCCAAAAACTTGAAACAAGGACACTAGATGGGAGAAAATGGCGTGCCCGTTCAGTGTGTAACAGGTATTATGAACGAGCAATCACATTGAGTACGTTCTGCTGCTGACTATAATTAGATGAGCGTAGCGAAGATTTTCACCCAAGTCTTACGACGGAGCTTTGTCTGTGCGTTTTTTTTTTTGTTTGTTTGTTTGTAAACACTGCACAGGTCGCAGGGTTTGACCGATCGACATGAAACTTTTTTTTGATATGCAAACTTATCCAACTTAGAACTGTATAGTTTTGAGGTCTAATCGGTTCGACCATTTTTGAGAAACATGATTTAGAAGTTTCTAAAAACCCCATAAGATTTGGCTGGGCGGAAAAAAATTGAAAAAAAAAATCTCTCCAATACGATTCAAATTCTCCTCAAATGTAAGCACAAGAATAATATACATGAATAAAAATTTGGTTTGATATTCGGACCAGCCGTTTTGGAGAAAATAATATAATAAATGTATTTTATTCATCGGAAAGATAGAAATATTAGTTGAAAAATGTTGCATTGTCGAAGTCACGGCTTTCTAGATTCATTGATATCGGATGAAGTTCATTTCAAATGATCAAGGTTTGTAGAGTTTTCTATTATTAGATGAGCGTAGCGAAGATTTTCATTCCATATACCGAAAAATTTTGGGCTTGGTTTTTATTTTTTTTTTTTTTTTTTTTTTTTTTTGTGTGTAATTTTGTACGCGGCATACAGGTCAGGAAAAAGTTTCAATCAACTCGAAACTTTTTGTACAAATTGGTGTTATACCAGAATAGGTTGGGATTGTTTTTCAGAAAAATCGGTCAAACGGATTTTCCGGAAAAAAATCGGAAAGTATGGAAATTCCCCATAAGAATAGGCCGGGGAGAAATACTTGGAATTTTATTTTTTTCAAAAGCTCTCAAATTTATACTGAGAGTGGGAAGAACTATCATACACATTTTAAGCGACTTATGGAACAATCGGATGTGAAACAACGAAGAAAACTCATTTTTAATGTACTTTTTTACACATCAATAAAAGCAATTAAGAAAAGCAATTAAGAAACTATTAAATGTGAGCAACAAGTGTCACCAATAAATAAAAACGTTTAAAATCTGTGATGGATATGAAGAAGGCAGCTGGTTTAAAATTGTTTGGAAACCAAGGTCCATATACCAACAGACAGCTGCGGTTTTTAAACCTTTGAAGTGATCCATGGCCTGTATATGTACATTGAGCCGACCAAATATTCTTAATTCTACATTTCCATACTTCTAAGCTCATCTCACAACGCATATAAGGCGTTTTCCTAGTACTTTATATAGACATCTCGCTCATCGTACAACGCACATCCTGCGTTTGCCTAGTTACAAAAAAAAACATACACATAATGTTACCCTTAAAGCTACTGCTATATCGATTGTGTGTTGGCCTTTATGTAAATCAGAAATGTTATTCTGAATTGATAAAATTCTTGAGAGAAATGCCAGCTCAAGAATATCCTATCTTTAAAATCACGTACTTATTATACTTTCATCAAACCGATATATATTTAAAAAAAAACTCCAACTTATAACATGGTCTTGGAACTCATTTTAATGAGATTCTTCTATTATTAATACATTCTCATGTCATCTGAATATTTCCAAATATAAGAACTAGTTTATGAAATATATTTATGTGACACGCACATATTTGATACAAAATTGGTGAGATTACATTTTTTAAGTGAACATTTATGATCAACTCTCTATTTTTAATATGTTGACTGATAGATCACAACTTTTGAAAAGTGTAATTCTTATTCGAATACATATTTTGAGAACAATCCACAGGATCATGTGGTCAGAGACTTTTTTCTCTCATAGCTCCCCAATAGCTTCAAATGATGTAAAAAAAAACAATTACGATAATAATGGTAGATTGATTCTTTGCTCCACTCATCCAATCAGTCTATTTCCATCTTGAGAATTACGTCTTATATTCTATCAACATAGAATATTCGATTCATTTCTATCGTTGCGAGTATTGTTATTTTCTTTTTGTATTTTGTTTTTCTACCATACACTCTGATAATTCATCTTTTCAATGATTGAGAGATGTAATCTCTCCCAATTTTGAAATCTTAGTCGTAATCTGGAGTAATAAAATGTTCTATTAAATGTTGTATTAGATGCTGTGAATCACATTGGTTGTTTCCGCGACGATGAGAATGACCGCGTCTTACCTTTTGACTATATACTAATGCCTGGTGTCAATAGTCCAGCAGTCTGTGCTCAGCATTGCGCTAATTATGCTTATGCTGGTATGGAGTATGGGTAAGAACACTATACTGATTATTATTATTATTATTTTATTCAATCTGCAATTTGTAACTACGTACAGGTCGCAAATGTTCTTTGAAAAATATAAACCGATTGATTATTAAAACTACTAAGCTAATTACAAAACAAAACTAACTTATATACATACATTTATGAGAAAATATTCTTATTCCAGTTCTGTTGACTGATGGTTCAGTTGACGAAAGAATATTTTCCAACGTCCTTCCTGGCCTTTCTTGCTCTTATTTTGGACGCATGGTCTCCTCTTGCTCGAAATTGAGGATCTAGCAGTCTTTTTTTCAATTTTGCTCTATGCTCCATGTCCATGACCGGAATACGCTCTATTCATATTTCTCATTCTCAATCTGATATTACAACTAACAAAACAGTGTTTGAATATTCGAATAAAGTACCAAATAGTTCCAAGGAGAATTGCTGTATTTGAAAGAGGAATTCGAAGAGGATTAAAAGGGATAATTCCGAATCATCACCTGTAACCTTCAGATATAGTTCAGGAATTATGCTTCTTCGGAAATAGTCCTACCACAAATCCTTCCATTTCTCATAATAGTCACGTTATTCAACCGTGAATTTTTTGATAATCTCATAAAGTCTTGGAAATGCTATACAACTCATTGCCTATGTTCTAGAATCCATTGTATATTTTTCTCCTATTTAATTAGAATCGGATATCATCCTTTATAAAATAACAGTGATTTTTGTTTTCATATTCATGATACTCATATTTGTTCGATATGATTTATCTTATTGAAAACTTACGTATTCGAAGATGTACAATACATATTACTGTACTGATTGGTGCGTATAAGGAAAATGAAAGTAAAAAAGTGTTCCATTCAAGGGGACCCTGCTGGGGAGAATTAACATGTAAATATAGCAAACTTTAGGAACACATAGTTCAGAAACGGTCGAATGAATTGAATTGAATTATTTTTATTAATTTTGATTGAGATGTTAGCTATAAAATTGACCTGTCTGAGTTTTGTGATATTATTATTTATTCTAAACCAAATTTTCTTATAAATGTCTGTAAAAAAAAAAAAAAAAAACGTTTTGACATGGATTTTTTTTTTTTAATCTCTAGTTTAGATGGGACATATCTGAATGAGGTCAAATTCATGCAAAATACTAACATCATTAAGCACAAAAAATTTCATGTCTCGAGCACAAATAGTTTCTGAGATATATGTTCCTAAAGTCATGAAATTGTTATTTCTTGCAAACAAGCTTTGAAGTTGGAAGTTATAATTTTGAATATTAAGTAATTGTCATTAGAACTTCAGTAAAATTGTTGACACGGAGGATGATGGAATAATTATTTTCATGACCTATTTATTCGAATATGCGCATGAAATAAATTTATTAGGAATCAGAAAATCACGAAGAAAAATGATCACAAAAAAAAAAAAATTGAAAAAATTATATTTCTTGCCGACAGGGTCCCCTAACAGATATAGAAGAATTTTCATAATAAATGAAAACTTCTTCATATCATGAACATAAATTATGGTGAACATGCTAGTTTTTCTTTTAGTGAGGAATGTTACTGTGGTAACAGCCGCCCAAGTAATCAAATAGACGACGGAGAATGTTACTTTGATTGCCCAGGAGACAACAGTGCTAAATGTGGAGGCAACTGGGCATTAAGCGTATACGAGCAAACAAACACTGGTGGCCCGAGTAGTAAGATACCACACTTATTCTTTACTATGAACTAATTATCAAATTTATTAATTTTGTATTCAACAACCTGAAATGATGAAGAAGTCAAAGTAAAAAAAATTGTGAGTGAAGAAAAGCGCTTCTTTCATTAGATGATCTTTAAACAGTGGAAAACAAATCACAGAGATATTGTACCCTCGAAACTATTCCACTATACACTTCAACTACTGAAAGAAACCAGAAAATCTTCAGTCATTGCGGGAAGTGACGGGCAGTATTTTCATCTGGACGCCTCAGTTTCAAATCTATTTATTCAAACTATGAATTTTCAACTAGTATCACCTCATCGTTTCGTTATCATCCGATTATTCGTACCCCTATATAATGTGGCTGTTGGTGGGGTCGTTTAGTTATATTTATAAGTTATATTATTTTTTCAAAATATAATCTAATGGAGTTAAAACTCATTATGACACGTGTAGTTAAAGTGCGCATACCACGCTACACTTCACTTCAACCTATTAGCTATTTCACTATTAAGAACTGGAATAAAGTGTACTTACAGGAACTGTGAACTTTAGCGAACTATAAATAGACCTATATGAAAACATACGATGATATCAACGAATATCACGATATTAGATCACTGCACGATATTGTGCGCTGATGGTAATCTGATTTAATACTTTGTAGTATCATTTCACATGAGATATTGTTATTTCTGGAGCTGGTATATCTGAACACAGTGGATAAAATTTGACGATAATATTCGATTATAATAATTGCCTTCACAAGCAAATGACATAAGATAAGAAACACTGAGTTCAAGTAGTCGTCAAATCTTGTACTGTTACATATTGATTGCTACCTACAAGGTAAAACCTGAGTAATTTACAACTAATTCGACATTTCTTCAATCAATCATTCGGCTAATCATATAAGCACTTGCAAGATGCATTACAAAAGTCCAAGATTGAGATGTTTTACTAAAGAGAAAGTGATGGAAGGTATCTGAAATTTCTCGGTAGTGTGCGTTTGTAATAATGGCATAGCAATCGAATGAACTTTTATTTCTATCAGGTACTACTACTATACTACCAACATTTGGCATTCATTCGACTATGCAAATGAGCACAATACAATGAATACAATACAGGTATTAAATTAAATATTCTCTATTCTTCATTACCGTCCATACTTGATGATACAAAATCATTGTTCTTCAATTCAAGAATGAAAGAAAGAATCATTCGAACGGAGCACCACAATGGCGAAAATATAATTACTGATTTTCACACAAATTCAAATATAATTTAAATCGCGATTCAGATGGATAGAACATGCATGCAATTCATGAACACAAAATGTGTCATCATATATATATATATATATATATATATGTATCTTTCATCCGGTTTCAATAAGTCAGGTATTGACAATATTTCTCATTATGAATATAAATAGTTACTTATATTATGCTACTTCTATTCCATATATACCATCACATTGATGATAATGATAAAATTTTGTAGTCGTTTTGTTTTCATATGAACCTCAGTAACAGAGTAAAAATTGACTTCTACCGCCATGTATATATATATATATATATATATATATATATATATATATATATATATATATATATATATATATATATATATATATATATATATATATATATATATATATATATATATATATATATAGAGACGAGTCTCAATTCTGCAAGTGTAGTCGAAGGTATACTAAACATAAGCATTCCATTGATTTCAGAAAGAGTTGTATGTTACATGGGTGGTTGGTCAGTACAACGAAACGACGGCTTCAGTATAGAAGGAAGCATTGATGCCAATTTATGCACGAATTTCATTTACGCCTTCATTGGTACTACTGCTCAAGGAGACATCAGAATTCTTGATAATTATCTAGATATCGAAACAGGTAATTGAGTCTACATGTTATTGGTTCAGTGATTTATGATATTATGTCCATTTTGTCAGTGATTTTATTTTGATAATAATAATCATGTTTGCTACTGAAGTTAGATACCGACAACTATGTATTCATCCATCTCTCGTTTTAGTCACATGTGATGTATATTATTTGTGGTAAGGTGAGTTTGTCATAAATTGTCACTCCATTTCTATATTATTACATCACAACTGTATATAGAATGGCACCTGTCAATAACAGATCACGAAATTCAAGATTTTGAGTGTCTTACAACGTACACTAACACAAAGTCATTGATGGGCAATTAAGATCATGGATGGCAATGCACGATACCGCAAATAGGTTGATCTTACTTCTTCAAAAGCAATCATTTTAGTGAAATTATGATGGGTATAATTAATCATGATTATAAGTTGAAGTTCATACAATGATGTTATATACAATTCCAAATATTTCTTCAATATGCAGACATGAACATTCTAAACAGTCTAGTCGAAATGTTTAGTCATGCAGTGCACCACATTGAAGGTTGTAAAGTCAGGGGAAAGCGGTCGGTTACCATCCATAATTATACGAATACGTACTTTCTCGTGAAAGAGATAGCGCAATGCAATTATACATTAGTATTAAATGAAAATATGAATTATTAAAAGAAAAATGGTCAGATAATGAAAGTGAAGATGATTGTTGTTGTATGTAATATGTATGATAACAAGATAGTGAAATAGTTTATGGTGAGTTTTTGTGATTTTGGAAGACAGATGCATTTCAATATAATATAATAGACACATGTGATTCCGGCGCCTTGGCTATATATACTTGTATCCATGGAAGAAAATCATCGTGTACCAACAGATCAAACACAATTACATCACCGTTATATTTGTATAGCTGTATATTTGTGGGGTATTTGGAATTTTCAGGACTAAGTTTATGATGAAAAATGTAATTCCGTCGTTCAAAGTTGAAAAAAATCAGAGTTGCAGCAATATTGTGTGAAAACTGCAGTTCCTACAACTATTATTACAATTGACTGTTTATTACTTGGACGACTTTCTTCTTTCGTGGATACTCGTATACCCCGACTATATTATTATTAATTAATATTTTCAAAGTTGAGTTGTGTATAGCTTTCGAGTATATTTTTGGAAAATAATTTCGAAATTTTCAAATACGGTGAATATTTTGAATTAACATTTGGCAAGTCTTATTCATAGAATCATGAAGAACCCAGCATGCAATAGTTATTGCTCGGTAGTTCTACTATGTGAGTAAGGTTTGATCAAAATCTTCTATCAGAAATTTCTCGTCCTATTTATATTTCTAGCGTTCTCATTTCTTGAATATCCATTCGCAATCACCTACAGTCGGTTCTGTCAAGTTGTAATCAAATGTTAAGTAAGTATCCATCAGTTAAGATACAGAAATAACATGAAGAACCAAGAAGGTACAGATAACAAGAAATATCTATTTTTGCTTAATTCACTACCGGTACCCATGAGTTGGTACAACCGACTTCCAAGAGACATCAGTAGGCCTATGATCAAAAGACGAATTACATACAAGTATGTGTTACTTGAATTCGGATGGTTCTTGTAGTGTTTTGATATTTTGTCTCATTTTTCATTGTTTTCAATTTTTATTCCACATTACCAGTGAACAACAAACAACAAACAAACAATAAACAGCTATTTACATGTGAATTTGTAACGAGAAAGTGAACGAAGTGAACCAATTAAGATTAAATTATGATTAAGAACCAAAATATTTGTATATATTTGTATGTATTAATTCTCAATTCATTATAATTTGTATAATTTATATTATTATGCAGGTAGTGAGGCACATGTTGTTACGGGGCTCCTGCTCTATTCTCACTACCTGTATACAGTGTAATATAATGTATTACACTGTATAGAAACAATAATAAATATTTTATGTTAACTTAAATTATAATATCACTGAATATTGTGCAGGTGGCTACCAGAAGTTTGTAGATTTGAGATCCAAGAATCCGAATGCTAGGATTTCTATAGCTGTTGGCGGTGGTGACGAGGACTTTGGTTCTTCTCCAATATTCTCAGCCGTGAGTACAGATATATGCCCTTAAGTAGTTCGCATGCTATATAGAATAAATATAATACGAAATAGAGAACTTGAATAATACCCCAATTAATTTATTCCAATATATTAATAATATATTGGTATCATTTTTTAAAACTTTTTATCATCATGCTTCGCATTATTATGACATGGAATTATCATGTGCACATGAGAATCAATATGATATATTTATTTTTATGTACACATAATAATTATTTCATGTCACAATAATGCGGAGCATCATGATAAAAAGTTGAAACAAATAGTACAGCAATCCATTTTGAAGAATCGAATGGTGCATAATCAGAACGGAAGAATAACATGTATTTTCTATAATAAGCAAAGCTTCTCTGAGATTATGAAAAAATTTGATACATTTCTTGTAGTTCCTCGACTTTTAATGTTTTAAAAAAAATAGCATTTGATCATTTGTGGCTCTAAGTGAACAGAGGAAAATTTGTTTGCTATAATATATATTTCATGAATTATTCGGAAGTTTTCTTGAGAAATGTTGTTTTTGCTTCATTATTCTGACTCTGTTGGTTGACCGTGTTCACCATAGTTCATAGAGATTCAGTTGATCAAGTTAAATCTATTCAGGAAGGTTTAGAAAAGTTTGTATCAAATTCTTATATTGAATTGAAATTCAGATCAGAATCAAAATTTTCATTGATAGGCCTCTATAATATATTACCTGAAATAAAAGATGCTATATTTCTCCCATTTGATCATTCATACTTGCTAGTACTATCTGAGTAACACATAATTTCAAAATGTAAAATATATGTAGGAGCTTGGCAATAGAATACAAATTCACATTTCTTGCTCGAAACGCAATGAGTCAAGTACCGCATTGTTGTGCGAGCAAGGGGTTTTATGCGACATGGTTTCTGCCCATCGTATAAATCCCCAGAAATAACTATCCACTGAGATGGTTTTATCAAAATTAAACCCAATAACACCTTCATCAGCCCTATTCATGCACTATTGCTGTCCATATACCTACAGGTCTTTATTTAGGCGCGGTCGCCCATTTGTGAGTAAACAAATTCCCAATCTCCATAACCAGTGGGCAACTGTATTTATATATTTTGCAGAGAAAAATGATATGTATGGTTTAGAAATAAGCTGAATGGTAGTTTTCAGTATTCTATGGTTCCATATGAAGTACGGAATTTAGTATCACACACTACTAGATCGCAAAATAACGTATGCTGTTGATGCAACTTAAATCGTACAATCAGTCAATTCAGTAGTAAATTCATAGATTAGGTTGTTGGAAATCATGAACAGAATGAATGGTTTAAGAGGAAATGGTTTGAGAGCATCATACTTTACTACAAAGATGTCGTCAAATGTATTTGTAAATACTGGCCGTTGATAGGCCACGATCATTGTCAAAAAGAAAAGCGTAATGTATCTACAGTATCTACAATATATTGAATGTATTTTATTCAACATATTGAAAATGTATGCAATAACGTCATAATGTGGCTATAGAAAATAATCTCAACAATTTCGAAGTATGTGAATTCATACTGAACTATGACCGATGTATAAATCAAGCTAGATCTATCAAATGATGGATCTTCTTGAAATTGATACCTGCTTATTATTTAACTGAAACAAGAAGACATATATTTCATTTTCTCAACTATTAAATGTCAGTTCCGGTACAGTTTGGCTCAAATTGTATTGAGAAATACAAAAAATTGAAATGTGAAATACTTTCACATTCCAAAGATTCAAATTCTACTGAGAAATGTGTCGACATTTTTTCAAACTTGTTTTATACAGTTGAAATAATACCATAGATCGAGGAGGAACTTCATTACTCTATGATAAAATGTCGAACTAATACAATAGATTAGGTGCCAATTCGTTATATTCACCATTTTCCCTTTCTAACTGACTTATAGTTTGTCTCATGTAAATTTTAGAACACTCACGACTAACTTTGGAATTGATGCAGATGGTCGCCAATCCAGATGCCAGATTCGCATTCACAAACAACATAGTCAGTTTCATGGAACAACACGGTTTCGACGGGCTGGATTTCGATTGGGAATATCCGGGTCAAAATGGTGGAAATGAAGATGCTGACAAGGTGAATAAATACTTCAAGGTCTAGGAAGAGAAGAACTAAGTCTAACGAAGCTGATAAAAAAACATTCTTTGCAACATTCTTTGATCTAACACAAAATGGGAGAGATATTACGTTTATCAATGGAAATTGACTGTCTTATTTCCCGAGTTAATATATTTCAATTCGATTTCAATATTGAAAAAAGTATAGTGAATTAAAATATCCTGTAGAAAAACAAAAGTTTCAAAAAAAAAAAATTTAATAGACAATAGGCCTATTTCATATTCTTATCTAAATATTCCTGAGCCTTTGAGATTATATTTCGACTTGCTTACATTGTCGAATACACGGATTGGCCTCATTACTCATAACAAGTAATTATGATATGTGATCACACTAAGAGACGATATAACTGGATATTAATGATTAACGTTCTCATGAGTTATCATCGTCATTACTCCAAACAAACATCCTGTCAAGTAGTTTCTAATAGTTTTTTACATTCTAAAAAATTGAAATTATCCATGTAATACCAACAAGAATTTATATAATCATTTCGGACTTTGCGTAAAAAAATTGTAATTATCCTATCACATTCACGTAGGAAAATTACGTTCAAATGCTGCGTGAACTCCGGGCAAGGTTCAACACCCGGTCTCCGCCGTATCTGCTATCGGCTGCCGTCGCTGCTGCCGAGTGGGCAGGCGAACTCTCATACAACATACCTGCAATGTCGGAGTAAGTAATTGTAGGCAATGGCACAGTGCACAAGATCTCGTATGTATTCAGTATACTTAATATTACCAGTTAACACATGTAATAAAGAAAACATTAAATAATCATGTGATCAAAGTAATGTAGAAACTTTCAGTGTTCAATAATGTTAGTATAAGGAAACGTATATATATTTGGTTTATCCAAAAAAAATCTTAAATATCTCCCATCATTCCATTATTCCCAGTACATATATAGAGTGTGGAATTGAATAAAATATGCAATCCAAAATACAATGATATCTGAATTGAAGTCATATTGTTCAATATATTATTGCATTTAAATGTGTCAGTGCCAAATTAAGTACCAAATATTCATTTGAAATTATTAAAACTCATGAACTCTTCCTTATATGAAAAATGAGGATGATTGGATTGGATTGGAAGGTGTAAACATTGCCTACTGTTGAAATATGGTGATAAACGCCATTGGTTCGCCTATTGGCTGGAACAGTATAGATACATGATTAGAAAATTGGTTTCGGATTTTTCAGGTCAACATGCATGCAAAAGGCAACATGAATGCAGTTTGAATGCAGTTACATTGAACGAACGTTATTTTCAATAGATTCAAACTGTATAATCTTCCATCCGTATAGCCTTAATTGGGAACAATGATTTTGTATCAAGTTTCGATGTTATTAAAAAAAAAAAAATGTCAGTCAAGAAAGTAAAAAAATAAACTTAAAATTGCATTGAAAATGAATCATTCAGAACCTGTTGATTCCATCGAACACGAGCTTTCTTGAGAGGCTAAATCTCCATTGATAACAACTGTCAGAACCCATACATTCAATCAAGATGCAAGATTCCTCTGTCCAGTGTAGAATGCTATTTTACGCAAACCGATCGGGTCTGAGCATTTCATATTTTCATTTCATTTCTTGCAACAAATCTAATTTTTTACATTAAACGTATGTGATGATTTTGGGTTTATTATATGATCAAATCAATATCTTTCATGCAAGTTTCCCAATATTTGCGTTTTTTATATCAGTTCTTCATGTTTCATTAATATGACATCATATGATATCATTCAATTTATAACTGAACATTCCATACTTTTCGTTTTTTAAATGTTTCAACACAAATCTTCCTATCATATTATAGTGTCATGAATCTGTTGCGGGGATCTAGATCGTATTGTTTTCTTTCCCTAAAAAGGAATTTGGATTTCATCAATATAATGGCTTACGATTTCCATGGTGCCGAGTGGAGTGAAAAGACAGGTGTCGGGTCTAACGCCCCGTTGTACCCCAGTTACGTACCTGGTGTATCACTTCAGGACAACGTGGTGAGTCCCAAATAACCTGACTGCTGGTGGGGAATCCATATGAACCTAATATCGTTTATTCCGTCACTCAGCCTCAGATCAATATTACATAGTTGATTATTTTGTCAGGACGTACAGACATATTCTCTACAATATGAAAAAATCGAATTTGTGATGACATAATAATTAAAATGATGATAAATACAACTATATAGGCCTCTACAATTCTATTTTTTGATATGCTATGAGAAAAATATCCAAGCTGGAAAGTTTTTTTTTAAATTGTTTTCGGAAGTCTATTTTGTATTTGAGTTGATTCGTCATGGATTCCGGATCATAGTCCTCAGTATTATCTTGTGAGGACTAGTCAATGGAGAAGTAGCATTTTACAATGGGATATTTTTAAGAGTGTTCTGAAAGTGTGTATCAATGATATGGTTTTGTTGACGTTGGTAATTTGTTAATAAGTTATTCATATCATTATGCGATCGGAAGTAATCTTTATTACCAATGATACAGATTCGGTTATAGGATTCTTCAATTATTATCATCAATGATGGCATATCATCTATGGCACCAATTCGACGAGTGAACGTTCAATTGAGACATTGAATAAAAAATTGCATGAAATCGCACCTAAATTTTATTGGTTGCATTTATAATATGGCACAGTCGTCTTATGAATGAAGCTTCTAGCACATCATATTATTATATTCCAAGAAGATGTAGTGAATGTTTGTAAGATATATATATATATATATATATATATATATATATATATATATATACATACACTATGGGAGAATCTAAGGCCTCCATAAAGCTAGCCCCATGAAGTGTCGTCACTCCAAGAATAGTCACATGCTGATAGTGTTTTCTCCGTGGGAATTGGTCATTTGTACTAAAAATAAATTGTTCTAAAAAGCAAGCTGACCTACAAAACTACCAACTTTCCTAAAAACCAACTGTACTGAAAACCAACTGACCTGAACTTCTATCTCTTGAGCAACCTGTACAGAAGAAAAAATGGAGAAATCTGTCACCGCTACTTCACAAATAATAACCACCCATCAAATACACTTAAGGCTCTGGTGATAATTGAGGTTGGGTGGGTAATATCATTGATGATTAGATATACAGGCCTATTTCAAATGAAAACTTGGAAGGAAAGAAGTCGAACCTCCTACTTCAGTATATGTACAGGTTTGTCAAGAAGTAGAAATTTATGTCAGTTGGTTTTTAGTACAGTTGGTTATCAATTCAGTTGGTTTCTAGTACAGTTGATTTTTAAGACAGTTGATTTTCAGTTCAGTCAGTCTTCTCGGTAGCTCAATGGCAGATAACATGACCTGAAATCGGGAAGTTCTGTGTTCTTATACCGGTTGAGATGAAAACTATCATGACTTGACTATTACATCCTATATACTATGTCTTACGAAATGATCTTACGAATCTACTGTTTATAAGCAAATAATAATTTTTTCCGAATATTATTCAAGTGTCGTCACGAAATTCCATATGAGATCTAATTTTCAAGTACCCTTATTTTTGTAGTACTCCCCCACCTTCTCACTTATTTTCGACAGTTTTATAATTACTTATTGATCAGACGGAATCCTTGTATTATTGCCAAGTAATTCGAAATTATATTTCCCAGGATGCCAGTATTCGCTATTGGCTGTCACGAGGTGCACAAGCATCCAAGATAATTCTTGGCATGGGCACATATGGTCACACTTTCCATCTCTCTGATCCTGCTAACAATGGTATGGGTGCTCCTTATGACGGTCCAGGCTTGGGTGGCCCAGTGTCTCTAAGTCCAGGATCCATGGGATATAACGAGGTGAGTACAGACACCAAAGATAGGTGATTTGATTTATTCATGATATGTGATATAAAGAAAGTTATTATGGTTTTACCGGTAATCATATTGAAAAAGTCATGAACTGTTTTGAGAAATGTCCTTCAATTCTGACTTAAATCCATTCCTATAATGTATTATTCTTATTATGAAAAATGATTTTCGTAGATAAGTTCCTGCTCTGCTTGCCTGAATTTTATATGCATGATCTGATTTCCATTAGTAAATTCACTTACAACTCATCTTCAATCTTCAATCTTCCATTCTATAGTTGATCAAGTAACAATAGTGGATGGGTTACGAAGTAGAGCATTGCACTTGGGATAGTAAGGGGAAAGGTACAATAGGAAGCGAACATACAACACCTAAGTGAGGAGAGATCGAGGAAAAAACTTATATGGAAACTCAGAATAGTGCCTGAAATATCAATGAGAGAAATATTCGGAAATATGTGTTGGGAAACAATCGGAACAAACAATCGGAACAAGCTGTGTGAGTGAAACGGAAAAAATTCAAGATATGTTGAAATTGAATTTTCAAATGGAAATCAGATCATGTATATAAAATGCAGGCAAGCAAAGCAGGAACTTATGTACGAAAATCATATTTCAATTCAATTCAATTCAATTCAATTGTCTTTATTTTCCGGAAAAAATGGCGATATTCAGATTTTAGCATTGCTAAATTATACTGCTCTTCCATATAACCAGCTGATACTATTCTAATTTATAACTAAGAATAAGAACTAAATGATATAATGGATACAGACAAGATGGTATGAATGAATATTATGATAAAACAGTATGAAATACGATGTATAAATAGAACTGATGGCTATCTTTCTGATCCGATCTTGGTGTTATTGTGTACGGTATAATAGTCTTTTCACTGCAGCTTTGAATGCATTTTGGCTTAATGTCTTGTACTGTTCAGGAACTGCGTTGTATAGCATAGTGGCATTGTATTTGAAGGAAGACTTGAATTTGGTTGTTTTGTGCGTAGTAATACTGAGGTGATTGTTGTTTCTGGTAAGTCTTGAATGAATTTCACCCCGTCGCACTAATTTCGTTCTCAGATAAGATGGTATATTAGTGTTTAGTATTTTGTGGGAGGTATTAATTATGTGAAGCAGTCTCCTTTCTTTCATTTTGAGCCAACCTGCTTTTCTGATTGCTGGGGTGACGTGGTCTCTCTGTTAATGTGGCTGTATGAGTATCTAATACAAGCATTCTGAATTTTTTGTACCTCATTCTCATCCTCACAGCTCATTCATAATTCATAATTCATTATTCATAATGAGAATAATAAATTATAGGAATGGATGAAGATATCGAAATGAATATATGGATATCGAAGTCAGAATTGAAGGATATTTCTCAAACGAGTTAATGACTTTTTCAATATGATAACCGGTAAAACCATAATACCTATTTTTAAATATTTTACCATTTGTAAATAAATTACATCAACAAACAGCATGAGCCCATGACTGTAAAATAACTGATCACTTGAACTGGTTAATCGTTCTTCATTTTCGATTTACTTGGATAAAGTTAGATAACGATTGGATGAGATATGATTGATCTGTAGATTCAGGAAAGAATAAATTAAATTGCATTCGCATACTGAATGAATATGTGACTTAATTCATGCAATTTTCGTGATTTTGAGAATATGGCCTCTTTTATTAAAACGATTTCAAGTTCTCTACATACAATTTCCATATCATTTGATGATACGTAATACTTATTAGGTCAATTGTTGGGGCAAGGAATTACGGTATATAAGCTGATAATATATTGCTATGTGAAGATGGTGAGTGAAATTACCAGAGAAAATGAATGAGTGGAGTAGGACAACAGAGTAATTGATTGATAGAAAGAAAGAAAGAAAGGAAGAAAGAAAGAAAGAAAGAAAGAAAGAAAGAAAGAAAGAAAGGAAGAAAGAAAGAAAGAAAGAAAGAAAGAAAGAAAGAAAGAAAGAAAGAAAGAAAGAAAGAAAGAAAAAAAGAAAGAAAGAAAGAAAGGAAGAAAGATAGGAAGAAAGAAAGAAAGAAAGAAAGAAAGAAAGAAAGAAAGAAAGAAAGAAAGAAAGAAAGAAAGAAAGAAAGAAAGAAAGAAAGACATGAAGAAAGAAAGAAAAAAAAACAAGAAATAGGGTAATAAAATGTTACTGATGAGGGAAAAAAAGAGAATATACGAGAATGACTGCAAAAATGCTATTTGGAAGAAATGTTTGAATTCTTATACTTGTGAAACATTATGAACTCATACATACTTTCAATTACATAATCAATCATAATCATAATACTTATGAGATGGTGCCATGAGCTATTGGCTGGAGATGGGAAAATAAATTAAGGCAGCAAAATTGAATTTCGTTAGATGTATAGCAGCAATAGACAGGATGGAGAGGAATAGAAATAGTAATATCAGGAACGACAGCAGTGGATACATTATCTCATAAATCAGAAGTAGGAAGATTGAAATAGTATGGCCATGTGAGGGTAAATAATTGAAAACATTACGTAGAGTAATGCTTGAGGAGAAAGAAACGAGTAGAGTAGGAGAGTTGGAACACCAATGATCTAGGATCGAGACAGCTAACAGAGGCAAAAATTGGCGAGAAGTAGAATTGAAGATGCTGGGAAGCTAGGAAGAATAGAATGAATATGTGAAATCTTAAATACAACTGGAGAGATGAAAGATGATCTCAAGCGATATGTTCTCCAGGTTTGTGTTGAGCTTCAAAGTGGAACCTGGAATGAGATCTGGCATGAAGGCGAACAAGTTCCTTATGCCATCAGGGGTGACCAATGGATGAGTTATGACAACGTCAGGTCAATTCAGATAAAGGTGAATTTATTTTTATTTGTCTTCATTCACATTCACTATATTAGTACTTTCTACCAGATCGGAATGAACCAAAAACTATTACAACCACAGTTTTAGTATCATAATATCTAGTGTTCTTCAATCAGGAAATTGAATATTACGATCACCATATTTCCCCTAATATCATTTGATATTTTAAAACAAATTTACTCGTGAAATATTTCACATTCTGTGACGTGAAATATGTTTTACATAAAAAATGTAAAATATGTAAATACTTATCTTTTTGAAATTACTCAAATGATCATAATTCCGTATGAAGGAACATACAATCGTACGAGTATACAATCATACATTTATTGTAGCAAATACAATATGCGAGTATATATATATATATATATATATATATATATATATATATATATATATATATATATATATATATATATATATATATATATATATATATATATATATAAATATATAAATATATATATATATATATTCATTGAAGGTCTCCATTCAAACCAATATACACTATTCACTATGATTATATAGTTTTGTATTGAATTGTCATAAATAATCTAGATGTAAAATATGAACATTTTCATACCGATAGCTGTAAAATGAGCCAAGCTCCATTTTCAGTCACGAGACATATAATACATCTTTTGACCTGCAGAGCCAGTATGTTAACGACCTGGGTCTTGGAGGTGGCATGATTTGGAGTATTGAACAGGACGACTTCAATGCCCGCTGCGGTGGACCAACTTTCCCACTCTTGAGAACGATTCACGATTATATGAGATGATACAATTCACAATAATCAACGACTAATCGTTTCAACTTTGATTAGTGTATCTTGTACAGTAATGAGGATGTGATTTATTTATTGATGTCCAAGTTGTAATGTAGGCCTATGTAAATAACTTATAATAATGTATGTATTTCAAATAGAAATTATATTTATTTGTTGAAAATGCATCTTTTTTCTTCTCGTCGAGATGAGAACTTGAACTTTTCAACTTGAACGTCGTTGATTCTTGATCAAAAATCAGTTTTTGATCAATTTTGAATAAAATATCACGTATCACATTCAGTTGAAAGAAATATAATGAATAATTTTTATTTTATTTATTTTCATTTAAACTAATTTTCATTGTCTCCAGTTGGTTATGATGGATTCGATTTCGATGGAAAATATGTTGATTAAGCAATATATTGATCAATCAATGGAATTGGAAAGGGATTACAAAGAAGTACAAGGGTGGGGTAACAATGGAAGTGGAAAAAGTGGATAGAGAAGTAGGTAAATATAGAGTCAATCAAAGAACGACGCGGGAATGGAATGATTTGGAACAAAATATAAAGAATTTAACTAAGATCAGTGATTTGAGAAGAGAGCCAAGAAAAAATAACAAAGTATAATTTTATTGAGTATAACTGATTGTAATTTCATGAGAGCAATCATTACCACCTGTTTTTAGAACAATCTGTTATGAGTGAATGAAAGAACTATAAATATAATTATGTGGCTATAAGAATAGTGGAAGTGCATACATTCACCAAATACATGTGTTATGTAAACATAGTTTGTACTAAGAGACATTTAAAACGTATTTCATACTATATAAATCAAAAAATAATCATGAACCATACCTTCATAATTCCGAAACAAGTAACAATTACTCGAATAATAGTATATTACGATCCAGGCTCTCAGTCGTTATATACAGGATGCCATAGAAAATATCTCATTCAGTATAGATTTGTAACATGCAGTTCATGTCACTGAATTTTATTTGAAATTTTCTCAGTTGATTCTAAGCATGTTCAACAAAGTTGAATGAATCAATGTTTGAGTCTTACAACGTGTCGACATCTAGGTCATTTTGCGCCGAAGGCGTCCACCAATTTCAAGAGAGCTCAAGTGAAGCATGAATCCGATAGGCTTGTAAGATTTCTTGTTTCTAATCTCTACGAGCGAATGGCTTATTATTCTAAATTTGAATCACATGTTAAACACATTTCACATTCCATGAAACATGGAACAATTGATTTGAGAAATTATTACATATTGAACAAAACCTAACAGAATGAAACAATATTTCTCTCTCATGATAATAAAGTTTTTTGTGGTCGTATAGTGTATCTTCATGTTCATGTTCATGTTTCAAATATTGACAATCGAGAAAACAAGAAAAAAAAAGAGAATCCAGACTGAAAGAGATTCAGAGATGGTTGTCGTGAAGAGAACCATAGTGGACATTATGCCATATTTCAGTTCATATTTCAGTCTTCTATTATATGACCCACGTGATTCAGAATACCTGAGTTCGATTCCCGTGATGGTCGACCATTCTGACAGAGGTTTTCCGTGCTTTCCACGTTCAGGTCGACACTAATATGGTGCCTAATAACATGCTACGATCGACTCCTTCCTAGTTTCCACTACCTGAGAAGCACCTGACAGAATAACCATTCATCTCATCATCCCATCATCTCAACCATCACTCTCCGACGTGAAAAGATCTTGGTGCCCAATAGAAAATGCAGTGACCTAACATGTACATCCAAGTCTTGTCTACCAGGTTTGTCACATAAGATTCAGGACGATGACCAGAAGGGTTTCTGAGGTGGGACTAGTTAAGCCGTCAACTTAACCACGTGATAATAAACGACAACGTGTGCCATCCATTCAGAACAAAGTAAACAACTGAATCAGGTGAACTTGGTGACGATGCCGGCACGGGACCCCAAGTCTAAGAGGAAAAGCGGGTTTTCTTATTCTGGTATATGCAGGTACTACTATCCTTGACTGGTTACATTTTCCTCACATATCTAGAAAACCTGTGTGACAACTTATGTTCAATTGACTTCGAATGTTTATTATATCAAACTGTATATTGCCAACTGTAACACTGATTATAGGAATATTTGAGACTGTTCCAGTATTTGATCAATTCATCAAAAACGAGTCACTTAAATTTGAAAAATTGAGTACACATACCAAGATTGGGTGATTTTTCAAAAGTAACTTTTTTTATATAATTTTCTGGATGTTATTTTCAAAGAATCCGATAGAATCCTTTATAAACACAAAGCTGGCAACGAACAATACCCATATTTCTAATTATAGGTTCTTGATACAAAATTTCAAATACATTAGGTATCCTAATCGGTGGTGCACATAGAATGGAACAAATAAACGGGTAATCATACAAATAGATCAAGATTCTCTATGAAAATATATATACCAGAAACAAACACAGAACAATTCCATAAAAGTTGAACGTTCAAAAGATTGAGTCTCCAATTTAATTCACATTGGACATAAAAAATGTCTACATCATCTTACACTGACATGAAGCCCAGTGAAAATTATATCATTGAGAGATATAATTATGATGATATATATATATATATATATATATATATATATATATGTATATATCAAAGTTATACAAGGACTGTTATGAGAACTTGAAAAACCAATAACTTTTGAACTAACTTGAAATAACTTGAAGAAGCGAATTTCAATTTTGGTTGAACGAAGCCAAGTCTCCGTTATCCATTCATGGAAATGTACTATTTGTGTTTGTATCTTGTTATTGAACACGAATGATCATTCCATTACTATAATGTTTCACTATATGTAGATCTATATAATGTTTCTTACATATAAAAATTTCTCTATAAAATATGAGATATTTCAAAATTAAATCAGCGTTGTTTTCTTGGGGCCTTGTGCTAGGACGTTCATGTAATAACTTTGAAAAATTCAACGTATACTAAGGCCTATAGTAAATGCTATTTCAATGATCTAATATGAGATGTAAATGAAAGATGAAAGATGATAGTATTTCATTCCAATGATTGTTGATTGAGTAATAAAAGTGTGAAAGTGGCAACTCTGTTGAATTATGTACATTTATAAAAAATACCAGGGTGTGTTGTGTGATAATTTTCATTACATGACAACAATGTTTCAAATAGTGTACATATAGGCCTATATATATAATTATTAAATAATCCATACTTGATGATTTATTGAATCTCAATATTTCTCTCTTTCAACTGTTCCAAGCAATTGCAGATCAAGGTAGGCATATGATAGAATAAGGACATATCGTTGAAATACAATTATCTGATATGATTTCTCTTCAAATTATTTGTGTTGTAGAGATCGTTTGGAGGGATAGAGAGTGATTCGTTTGAAATAATTTGACTCGTTATTTAACTCTCATTACTTTCATCTCATTTTCAAGTATATTTCTCAGTCAGACTGATTTCATCAAGCTATTTCCAGTTTCAAAACATGTTGAATTGATAAGTGAGAAAGTGTTGAGAATTGCGGAACTGTCTGATACGGTACCTCCACCATTATCAAATATTCTGGTGGAAAAGTATGAAGTTGATTCAAAGATTTGAAAGAATATTTGATGAATTATATCTACATGTCAATCTTATTTATCCATATAATGAATTAATTCGTGATTTGGATTGATATTCATTGGACAGTGTAGTTTTTGGGAATAGATATAATTTTAGAATGATATGTAATATAAAACTGTGAAAAATATAGATATTGAGAAGAATATATAGGACGTATCTCATACAGATAATATGGAGATGAAAATATGTATCTTTATTCTCAAATCTGTGTGAAGAGGGATTATTTTCTTCCCATAACATTTCAAAATATAAATACAATTCTAATTGAACGTTAGTCGCTAAAAGACCAACAGTTAGGAAGGTGGAATATTTCTGTAGACCTTGGCGATTGCATTTTGAGGTTAAAACAAAACTGTTATTTGTCATAAAATACACTCTCACACCAGACACGTTTGTGTGTGTCGAGTACTAGACATCGTACAAATTATAGTCATACACTACAGGCATACTATGGACCTCCAGACAGAACTAGATTATTCATAAACTAAAATTTGGTACGTCAAACTACAAAATAGTCAAGAATTTCTAGACTGTGATTCAGGAAAGACATATCTATCAACATTCAAATACTACGTAGCATCTGGAATTCTTTGTTCATAGCTGGAGGTCAGTTTTCTTGTGTTTTCTTTTTTGCTGTGTATTGGTTAAGATGTGTATACATTTCGAAGTCTTCTCGGTTTTGACAATCAATCTGCACTCTTGATGAAGACTACTAGGCAAACGCAGGATGTGCGTTGTACGATGAGCGAGATGTCTATATAAAGTATAATCGAAAACTCTACAAACCTTGATCATTTGAAATGAACTTCATCCGATGTCAATGAATCTAGAAAGCCGTGACTTCGACAATGCAACATTTTTCAACTAATATTTCCATCTTTTCGATGAATAAAATACATTTATTATATTATTTTCTCCCAAACGGCTGATCCGAATATCAAACCAAATTTTTATTCATATATATTATTCTTGTGTTCACATTTGTGGAAAATTTGAATCATATTGAAGAGATTTAATTTTTCAATTTTTTCCGCTCAGCCAAATCTTATGGGGTTTTTTGAAACTTCTAAATGATGTTTTTCAAAAATGGTCCAACCGATTAGACCTCAAAACTAAGCTATACAGTTCTAAGTTGGATAAGTTTGCATATAAAAAAAAGTTTCATGTCGATCGGTCAAACCCTGCGACCTGTGCAGTGTTTACAAACAAACAAAAAGAAAAAAAAAACGCACAGACAAAGTTCCGTAAGAGTTCAGTGAAAATCTTCGCTACGCTCATCTAATTATGTTATAAAACAGTGACAAACAATGTGAATCCTTTGAATTATCAATAAATGTATACTTTAGTGAATACAAATTACATGAAAACTGTACTTCTTGAGTGCATAACCCAAATACTACTTACTGATCATTTAATAACTTCAATCATTTTTTTTCGAAAATGTCCACATATTTTTAATTGTATATTATTTTCGTATTTCTCAATGCAAACCGTTCAACCTGTAACATAGACCGCAATGCTTGTGGTGATGTTCCGTAGATTGAATAATAATGTTAGTTCAAAAAGGAATTTATGTCATGTTATATATGTCACAAGAAATTATGACTTATTTTAATGAAGGGAAAGGAATCATTCAAAGTACTGTAGTAACTTGTAATGTGCTTTTGTATGAAGGTAAAGGTTGATACGGTAAGTAAACACACACGATCAAATCGATTTTTTTCCAACTAGTTGTGTATATAATTAGTAGTTTTCTTGGTTTCTACAGTCCACACTCTTGATAAAATTTATGGTGTCATGAAATAGTGACAAACAAAATAAAACCTGTGTAGTGATTAATGAACTAGTACAGCTCGGTAGATATAAACTTAGATCAAAATTATGCTTTTATGCTTTGGTACATGACCCAATACTTGTATGAGAATTAATTTTAAGAACAATCCATGGAAGAATGACACAATTATTGAACTCCTTCGTACAATATTGATTTGATATACCCTATTCTTATTGAGAATATCTATAACTGCATGGTGGAAAACTAGTTCATACAAGGTATAGACTATAGGCCTATATATATATATATTGAATTATGTCAGTGTGATGAAATGTTTTGGGAATAAAGTATATTAAAATGAAGTGATCACGACGTTGCATAACACACGAAAAATATATTGTGAAGCGACTAATCCTAAATTTAGTTCACCCCAAAAATACATAGAGCTTATTCGACAATTGAAAGAGTATACAAATTTTCAATTTTATTTACATTTGTACACTTTCTCCACACACATATAACACAGACTCTGAGAAGAATATTCATTCAAAAACAGCGAACCGATAGTTTTAATGATAGCACTCATTTGTTTCTCAAATGATATATAATTGTGTACTCGAGAGGTAGTATTATTTGTTTTATATTCATTTGGCATTTCTTGGCACCATTAACTAGCTAGCTATACGTACATACATACTTCGAAGCAGTAGGCCTATGGAGTCATTTGAATACAATACATATCGAGACTAGTGTATTATTATATTGTGAAAATGTGCATTCAAATTTTTATAGTCGTAAATATAACGCACAATAATTGAAAATTTGAAATTAAGTCTCTTGAAACGTACATGTCACATTTCGAATACATTCACATTTTTCCATTCTCAGATTGCACTATATGATTCAGAAAGTGTACGAATGAATTGAAACAATAAATTATCAACAGATATTCATACGATATTGCAACTCAAATTTCATTAATTAAATATAGGACTATATAGGTGACGGAAGATATGAATATCTAATAAACTGACATCTTATGAAATTATACGTAAAGACGATGAATTCAAAAATTAGTGGAAACTCATGTAGACATTGACTCATGTTGACATTAAATCGAATTAATAAACATACGCCTATAAATACTACTTGATTTGGGTGAGAAAACTTGCCCTGCGATTATGTCTATATGGATGTGAATAAATAACATGATATACATATGCGATCAAATTAATATTATTTATTTCATCACCCACTTCTTGTCTAGGCGAATTACGTTCTACTGTTGCTGTTGCTACCGGTGGAGTTGAACACCGTCTCCCCGGCGTTCCTACCATAAGCTGCCGTCGCGGTGACGGAATCATCCGACGGAGTTCCGGAAGACATACCCGTTGCACATCAAATTTTTCCTTCAGACTAGAAGAATAATTACCAATAAGAAACATATTTTATTCATACATTGAAAGAAGAGTTAATGAGGGCGACATGAATTATTTTTCTTCAGTTATAATTTAGATAATTTCTTTCGAATTTCGTTTGGAATCCTTTATAAAAAGGATGATGAGAGAATATAATATGGTCAGAATATTATGGTAATATGGTCACTTAATAATAATCCAGATTGATAACAAGTTGAAAATGTTGTAAAAGGAATTATTGAAACTTATCCTGAATGAAACTTCAACCTTGAATGAAACTTACACTCATATTCGGCTATAATTCGAAATTATAAACCTCGTATAACACACAAACTGAACTAGAAAAAACGATTCATTTGTATTGTACATTACTCGTCTATATACATCAGACTGTTGATATCAAGATGTGAGATATTTCATTTCTTCATTTGCTCCACAGAAATGTGATTTTATCAACATAATGGCCCGGGATAAGGCAAGGCAATCTGATCAATGCACCGATTTGCTGCAACCTGAAAACGTGAGATTAACAACATACACATGTATTCAAATATGTATATATATATATATATATATATATATATATATATATATATATATATATATATATATATATATATATTAGCTACTACAAAAATAAATTGACAAACACGGTAAATACCCTAGGTAAATACCCAGGTGAATACTTTTTCATTGGAAATATTTCATTTCATTGTGTGAAGTATGTTTTGAATGAAGTAAGGAATGACATGAATGGGATGTTACCAGAACAATCATATGAAAATACGAAAGTAATGAGAATGGCAAGAAGATCAGAAGACAGATGATAAGACTACGTATAGTGAGATATAACACATTTTGAAAGAAAATGATGATGCCGTTTCAAACTTTGCCTTGTATTGCTCATAAGCATGATCACTTTCGAGGAAAACCATTGAATCCAGAGCGAATCAGTGAGGTAGAAATTTTCTCCCTCAAATACAATCTAAAACAAACACCAACACTTCTCTCTAACTATCAGAACTATCAGAATTTAATTATTCTATGACTGGGAAAATATTCAGCTTGCATTTAATCGAAAGCTTCACTGTGACGAGTGTGGATTGATAATCCAACATGATATTGATATTAATTTGATCGATACTAAAAAAAATGCTATCAGCTGGAAACACTATTTAATGTTTGAAATTGAGATATAGGTTTCATTTCGATCATCGTGCAATAAGTGATGAAAGAATTTGATATAGCTTTTGATCAACATTTTCTCTTCAAAACAATATTTATTTTGATAAATTTTGTTGTTCCTTAACGAGGATCATTCAGAGACTGTTCGTCCATTCCTACATTTTTCTTCAAATAAATTCATTATTGATTTCAATTAAATTTGATGGTCAAATTCTCCACGTATATAGTTCTTGATACTTTTGATATGCGATTGTTGAATGGACATTTTCACATTGTTATTATAGATGATCAAACATAATGTGACCATTCAAGTAAATAACGACTACATTGATGAGCATATTACAAGTGAACTGTCGTTGTAGAGTACATGCTATGTAGATCTATTTATATTTCGAAATGTATACCTCAGATAGACCTCAGCTAGAGATTTTAGAGAATAATGTCTGTAGTTTCATAGATGCAACCATTTCAGAAAAGATATTTCAGCATCTTGTATTGTTCGATCCTCAGATAGCCCGATTGATCCCGATCCCTATGTGTTGGTGTACTGTTCAATTGTTAACTACAACTTCAGTGCAAAATCACATTGAATTTAAAAAGTACATTGAAATAATGATCGAATAAGAAATGGAACGAATAGAATGAAAAAAATTTGGATGTTGAATAATTCAAGTTGTTCAATGTAGGCCTACGCAGCATCTTATATTCAGAGTCTATAAACCATTTCTAATAATTTGACTCTTTAAAAAAAAACATCCACATAGATTAGAAATAACTGGGATGAGAATAGTTCTACTAGTAGATAGTTTTTATCACCATGGTCAAATACGTTTGCACCATTTATCCGTCAAATGCTAAATGAATTTTTCCTGGAACCTGCAGTACTCATCCAATTGATTCGCATTCTCAATCAAACCCAATATCATTTTTTTTTCAGAACACGAACTGTATACACTGTTCATAAGGTTGGAGATTAAATATATGAGTCAAATTAATATTTTTTTGTTTGGAGGGGGTGGGAAGTAAGATGAATTTAAGATATTATAATATAGACAGTATTTTATGAAAACACAACATCCATTTTATTGCATAATTCACACTCATTATTTCTATTTATGAATGATACAAAACTAATTGGAACAGCTGAGTAGAATTCCTGACGTTTCAATAAATGCACGAACTCACGTATTGCTACTTACGAACAATTTGTCTTCATATTGTTTCTTCTTCATCTTTGCCTATAGCACCTTCAGTACCTTTTTTTCTACAGCATATTTGCCAATGCAGTAAACTATTTTAGTAAGAGTGAGAAAAATCATGATAACATTCTGAATTATTATTCAAAGAATCCAATTTTTTACTTATTCGCAAATTGAACTTATTTTACTTATTTGCAAATTATACTATCAACTATATCAGTTATATCGCGTATATCAGTTGTAAAATATT
The DNA here is from genome assembly GCA_907164805.1 of Brachyptera putata. Taxonomy (NCBI): domain Eukaryota; kingdom Metazoa; phylum Arthropoda; class Insecta; order Plecoptera; family Taeniopterygidae; genus Brachyptera; species Brachyptera putata. Next base: position 37,434,708 of record OU015462.1, read on the forward strand.
CATTAGAATAACATGCATCAGATTCAACATATCATTATGTTTTGAACAATCTGTTCAGAATCTTACAATCTTCAGTTGCTACTTATTGCGACCCCACCAACAGCTAGGTTATTTGGGGTTTCGTTGCTGTGAAAACAGTTCAAGTCAACTTGGAACACTTGGTGATAGATATGAGAACTAATACAATAATTCAATAACGATAATACATGCTTATATATAATGCACATACAAAATAGGCCTATATATTGAACATCATTATTTCAGTTGTGTGAGACAAAGTTCTATCCTAATTCACATTCATTTACTCTATGGAAGTATATGCATTCTATATTCGAAAGACCGAAGAAACAAAATCAACATTTGAACTTATTGAATACATTAAATGACACATTTCGAAAAAAAATGGCAAGATAACCTGAAGGCTTTTCAAAACAACAGTAAGTGTAATCATAGATGATAATGATATTATAGTGAATCATATATTTGGAGAATTTCCATCTTCTCACTTGGGCATTTGAAACACATTGAAACAATCAAAACAATAAATGTTTAGTATCTTTGAATATATATGTTCATGCACCTTCTCTAATAATACTAATGTCTCAAAATTAGTATCCTTCAACAATTTCTTGAACTAGCAGCAGTTCAACCCCGAATAGTTCTTATAATGAATTGGTTGCTGATCGTTCCACTCACAGCTTTTTCACTTCCAAAATTAGTTTTTTCTGTACTCTGGAAACAATGATTAATTCCATTATTTGTTCAACTCTCATGTTACTCAAGTATTCGGAGAAAATTGACTATGGTATTGCTATTGACTATGCTTGGATAATTATTTCAGTGTCGTATGGAGCATATTGAGCGGTACAATCTTCGATCAGAGTATGTTATTAAATATGTCCCGATATCTTCATTTTTTTAATGATATCAAAACTTCATGCAAAATCATAGTTCTCCAATTATAATAAAAATATCTTTACCAATCCAGCGAAGTTAAGCCAGTGGCTTCTCTTACACTTAACCGCTTTGTATGTGACTATGACTATTTTTTGGGATTGTCTAGACGGAGTAACAAAAGGGCGATCTTACCACCCAAAAAGAATAATTAGAATAAGATCACTCAAATAACAAAGAACACATCTTGGGGTTGTGAATTCAGGGCAAGGAGACAATTCAACAAAATGTCATTGAATCTTATTATTATATTGATCATCTTCTTCTTCTTGAAATCTTTTTTCTTCTCATTTTTCACTGTTCCTGTATTTCACATGACTGCTGCACCATGCATGACACCAGCAAAGTACGAAAGAAGCGGTTAATTCAGCACATGGATGTTACAGGCTGAAGATGGAGTCACCCTATCAGAAAAAAGACTCTTCAATCATTTTACACACGAAATACAGTATTTAGAAAATACTAGATTCGAAGCTGGACGTGGAAGTGATTGGACTCCTGATTGGTGCCAGAGGCACAATTCCTCACTTCTTCGTTGAATTTTGTAAAAGATTTAATATTAGTAATAGTTTCATTTATTCATTAACTCTTTTAGCCTTAAAAGGATCCATTTCAATTTTTAGAAACCATTTATTTAATTTGAATTAATTCAGTGTGTAGCCATTTTTATTTTCACATATTATGTGCATTTTTTTATTTTTTACTATTCTTTTTCTAAGTAATTAGACGAGCTTCAGCGAAGATTCAATTTGACATACTGAAAAAAATTGGTGTTCGTTTTTATGTTTTTTTTTTGTTCTTATGTTTTTTTGTCGGTTCTCCACAGGTCAAACGGCTACAGCTATCAACTTCAAACTTTTTTTCAATATGGTTCCTCATCTAACTTAGATCTGTATAGTTTTGTGGCATTATCGGGGGGTAACTTTTTTTTATGAATTTAAGAAATTTCAAAAATACCCATTAGGATAACATGACGAAAAAAAAGAAATTATTTTTATTTTTCCAAAAAAATGAAATTTCGCGTGAAGTTGAATTACATTTTGATAAACATTTCTAAAAAATTTCAGCTTGATCGGGTCAGCCATTTTGAAGAAAAAGAATAAAATGTGCTAAATTGGTACCACTCGAAGCAGTTCTTAACCATTACTACCTATACTATTACTATCCGCTCGTCTAACAACGCATATGGCGTTTTCCTAGTTAATTAATCAACTACAGAATATATTTTTTTCTAGAATTTAGCTCAATATTATTATTTTTCTGTACCATTCACTAATTTGTTATATTCGTTGCTATTATTTTTTATGCTGTGTCTGTAGGCAACCTTCATTACAAGGCAGTCTTTATTTCAAATTAATAAAGAATTCATAATTATATAAAAAGACAGTTATTGAAATATTACGGTGTTCATAGGAACTTGATCTTCTCTTGATGGATTTTTTTCATCATTATGTTGATTATGAGTCTGATTGCCTAGTTGTACAAGAACTTTGTTCTAGATTTATTTATAATCTCTAATACTATACAACTCCAATCATTTTATATTTCCTCTCAGGAATTAACACATGTGTTAATTTACTTTATATAATGTGATATATTTTTGCTCCCTCGACCTCGTGTATACATTTTGTCCATGCTAACAGTCCGTGATTAAATACGAATACAAATGATGAAACAACAACAGAAATTGTGACATTTTCAAGAGTACGAAAAAAAAATCCTCCCTCGATACATAACAAAATTCCACAGAATCTATTTCACCTTCATAAAATTGGAAACGAATTTTTCTCATTGGACTTTCATTCATCACGCTCCATCTCTTGATTGCTATTATTGTATCCATACTCAGAAAATGTGACATTGATTTTCAGACTTTCATATAAGTTATAACTCGAGATATTGAAAAGTGAATTTCGAGTTCCTAAAATTATTCGAATAAAATTCAATCAGGTCTCGTAGATTATAAATAGTTTCATTGATACAGTGGAAGAAAGGGATTTTTTGTAGGGACGGATGAATACATCCTTATGATCATTGATTGCATTGAAATATGTTTATTTTTGAGAAGTAGTATTCATAATTTGTACAAAATATTCGGGTTTCAGCCGTAATGTCAACAACACCACGGCTACGCCACTGTGGAAAGCCGCCAGTACTATAATCTCTTAATTCTTAACTTTATATGATCAAATTCTGAGCTGACCGTTTGTATGAGATGGGCTAAGATGAGCCACAAGCATTCAATAGAAGAAAAGGTAGTGATGTCATCAATTAGATATGAAACTAATGATCAAATCTCAATTACTATCAAATGTGATCACAAATCTAGAAATCACACTTGAGAAAGATTGTGTAAATCATCTGGTGCTCAATCAGATGCTTGATTTAAGAAAATAAGAAAAAATGATTGTTAAGAAAATAATGTAGTCTATAGGAATGGACTCCTCATACACTTCTATTTGTATCATCATCGAAGAAGTGGACTCCAAAAAAATTACACAGATCAAGAAAAATACAAAAAGGAGCATTTATGTCTCAAATGAGACAAATTGAGTCTTCGTTTCTTTTGTTTACTAAACAAATACTACTTAATTTCCTGAATTTGAACATCTTTCAATTTTTTAATTGATGCTCATTCAATTCTCAATCGATATTTATGAGATTATCGAATGTCCACTATCTCTAGAGCCACACAACTGTATGTTTATTTTATGGAACAGATCAGAACTCTGAAATTAGGAATGAAATGTCCATTTTATCAATGTTCAGGTTCATTAGAAACGCTAAACTAGAAAGTGATTGTAAAATGCAACTACATAAAAAGTTTCATAGTTCAAAATGTATTTCAATTTTAATTAATCTAGTTTCGACACTTTGGTGCAGATTTTTCGTCAGGTTTAATCTACTTGAGATATTTAGATTCGATTACCTAGGTCAAGTTCAAGTTTGACATAAACACTGCACATTTTCCACTCTGTTATTGTCGCCTAGTACAATCTGAAAATTTTGATAATCATTCTCAAATAGAACCGTTGATTTATATCAATTTTGTATTTGGGAAGTAACGTATGTCCAGTTCATATGCTATTCATATAATAAATAATGGTTCAGGAATTTTAGCTCGATCTTGAAATATTTGAACAATTTAGTACATACGGCATTGAAAAATCGAAGTATTGTTACTTCCATTATAAAAGTCATGTAGATTCAATTACATTTGAAATGTACTGAGAAGAAGCAATACTGTTACCCATGTTACCCATGGTAGCCGTGTTTTCAAATGTCGTCAACTTACCAGATATTCGGACCGTGTTCCTGTTAAGAAAATATACTATATTATAATAATTGGCATAATTATAAAGTGACTGGAGATGGGAGACGAAACAGAAAAACCAAGTATTAATTATTTTTCAAATTTTGAGTAGAGATTTATTAATAAACACAAATCAACATAAGATTATATATTACAACATTTCACAATATGACTGAGTATATACTGACAGTAGATTTGATAGATTTTATACTATTTCCATCTTCTCTTCAGAAAGCTGGTATACACATTGCGTCTAACAGTCGATTATCAGTTTTAAATTTCATCAACACTACTTACATATTAGAACGTTGTAACAAATTCAAGATTCAAGTTCCGTTTATCTCCTACATAATGTTGTCATAATTTTGTAAACATAATGAAAAGAACGTAAGTCTCTAAATGTGTTATAACGATTCTAGTATATTGTATGTGTCAATGCAATTGTCAACCCTTTAGTACAGCAACGTGATTCATTGAAGGTGAGCGTCTTAGTAGATGAAGTTGTAGGCAGGAGAGAGTCCCAGGAGTGGACTGCCGTGGGTCTGGATCCGGGAGGAAGAACTGACGGCGAACGGGGAGTGTGCCTGAAGGACGCTCTGGGACTCGATTGAACGACTGTAAGGACTCAGGATGTACTGAGCAGAAGCCACGGCGAGAACGACGAGCAAGACGCAGAATACCTGATGGAAAACAAGAATAATAATTGAAGATTTTTTTTTTTCTTTTTGCAAACATCGAAAACTAGAAACAAAGCCATATTGTTTCCCCATGAAGGCAGAGGATAAAAGCTAAGGATGGTTTGAACGGGGCACCGCATGGGCGATCCTAATTGATCACCACTCAGAAATCAAAACATAACGCTGAGAATTGAAGAGATCAAATACAGTAATATTGAAAATTCGAAAATAGTGTTCCAAAAATATTATTTCCTGCTATAATATATAGTCCTACATATCATAATATAGTATGATGTGATATATAATATATATATGTATATATTTAATATATATATATATATATATATATATATATATATATATACATATATATATAATATATTATATTAATATATATATAATGTTGGATTAATTTCATATATAATATTGTATACACCAATGTCGATAGTATTACTATCACATCCTAAGTTGCTTTGATACATTAAATAAATATGAATCGAAGATAATTACTGTATGTTTGCAGCATTTATATAAATATCTTAAAATAGGCCTGGAGATGGATGATTTTCTTAATGTTTTCAAAATATTTACAGCACGTTTCCCTCAGATTCGAAGCTTTTACAAGTCAACTCGCACGCATTATCAAGCGAAATTGCAGTGACTTAAATGTGCAAGTCCATCAGCTCTACATTATTCGATCGTAATAAATCGAGAGAGCCACCGAGACTCACTTTGGATTACTTCTGTCACCATTAATTGTCCTGGAGAAAAGTGTTCTGTAAAAAGCTGTCACTTAAGATGAAGGTTCTAGACTGCCGAGCGGAATGGTTAACGATATGAGAAGACGGTCGATCGAATAATCAAACGTCTCTAATGATAGCACTCAGTCAATATACCTATACTTGAATTGTCTTGCTGGAGGGATTGGGAAGTTGGCAAGCCGTTGCGGGGGTGGGTTTACTGTAAGGGGTTGGAAATAGCGGCGTGTGTAATAGTCTAGATAGGAAATACAAGAATATATATATATATATATACAATTGGTACACTCCCTACTGATATATTCGAAAACTCCAATTTATCAGATTATTGTGTATTACTTCTACTATGACGTTTTATTGATTCTGGTTCTTGAAACTTAACCTGATGCAAATTTGAAGCATACCTAATTAATAATGTTCGAATACGTCATATTAAAACTCCAACAATTTGACAGTAGAATTCTAAATGTACTTGTCTGTACGTGCGTCGAGCGTTAAAATAGCGCTCATAATTAAAATTTGATTTTCACGAATTATAAAATAAAAATGAATTTTAATCATACTCAAAAATTTTACTTTATGTTTTGCACAGAAGCTATAGTGAAAGGAATAAAATTAGCAATTAGCTCAGTGAATCTATAATACCAGTAATTTCTAGGACTGAAGAAATATCTAAAAATTAAGGTAGAATTTAAAAACTTGTGAAGAGTGGAGGAGAGCCATGAACTCCTAGAAATAATAACCCTCGCTACGCCACTATACTTGATTTAGCGGGCCGGTGGGGGTGTAGTGGCGCGGGGGTGGTGGTTGAGGGTGGGAGATTTAGAAGGGAGGGGTGGGAGGGGGTGAGATTGCCATGTAAATGAGAGGACGGTAAAAAGAATGGCAATTCACACGACGAGCTATACTGCGAGTGGAATCCGTATGCTAATTCTTAACAACCAGGTTAGCCATTCTTATGCAATTTTGTTCCTACACAGACAATCATCAAAAGTACTGAACTTAATGCCATTCTATACTTTTATATTCATAATGCTGACATCTCATTAAATATCACTATTCTATATATTATTTATTATATAGTATCAAACAGTATCTATTGGAAAATGACAGTTGGACAATTGGTAAAACTATGACATGTACTTTTAATTTTTCCGTTTATATTTTAGGAACCCTGAAGGGGGGAAACTAAATTTATAAGTTCATTATTCAAATTTTTCAAAATTATTCTCATTTTTTAATGTTATCCACGTCAAAGTTCGTAGCACAGCATCCTTATTCCTGTTAGTACATCTCAACATCCATTGATTATTATTCATATAATTCAAATCAGGGGTACACGTCTTGCTATAGATGATGATTACCATTCCACTTTCGTGGGAACTGGAACGCAGTTCTGCATAATACAGAATGTCATTATGTGAACATTTAAAAACCAATTTGAACTATCAAGTTTCTGATTCTGTAAGGAGTATGAATCAATCGATTAGATCAGATTCAAGATTCTCAAATTCAAACACGATGAAATATCTAAATGTCAATAATTTAAAAAAATCGTATTTCTGTGTTACTCTGAACTTGAAATATTGGCAAATTCATGTACCTAATGGATTCGAATTTTCATATCAAATTTCATTTTGATAAATTGCCACCTATCTCATCACAATATGTTCACACTTTTCAAATAATATAAATTTTATACAGAAGAAAACATTGTTGTGAACTTACCAGCTTCATCATGTTGATTTGTTTGCTTGGTTTATTAAAGACTGATACCTTCCTACGAATATGCATGCACTTTTATACTCGCGTGTTTATACACCAGGAAACGCTAAGGCAAGTTCAATGCCAATGTTACACAGTACAAACTAAGAGGCGTGCTTTCAATAAACCAGGCGTGGTAATTTCGTGCCGTTTTGGAGGTTATTGTTGGTGTAAGATTACGTTATATGAACATATTGATAATCACTTCGAAATCACAGACTATGCTGTCGATACATTGAAGAACCGAAAGCCCTTGTTGCAAAATCCAATAACGCATTTTTTGGAATTTAAGAAATCAAAATATAGAAAAATGTGATACACAATTATTTATATTGGGTTTACGACGCACTGTTATGATAGTGCAGATATAACAGCGTCGGATGGATGATTAATGAGATGATGGTATGATGAGATGAAGGTTTCTTTGGTAATGGGGAGGATAGTAGGAAGGAAGCGGTCGTGGCCTATATTGTGGGAACCATCCCGGCATTAGCCTAGACTACAGAGGGAAACCACGAAAACCCTTTGTAAAGATGGTCGACGGCGGGGATCGAACCGGGTTCGATAACCATTGGTTATGAATATATTGAGGTGAGTACGAATAAAATTAATCAATTTGATTTAATTATAAAGTAATATTAAATTTAAAGTGTGAAAAATGGGAAATCAAAAAAATAGAACAAAAATTGGTGAATAAACAGAATATAGCAAGTACAAACAAGAGACAGAGATAATATGCTAGTGAAGTGATTCTCACAAATATAACAACAGCAAATATGGCAAATGTATAACAAAATTCAATAAATATTGTGAAATTGCCTGAAATGTATAACTATTAATCAGCTGTGAATTGATTACATTCATGAGTGGATCTCATTTTGTTTCAAATGTCCAAGAGTTATAAAAAAATATTTTCTCATTTTGAGTATTTTTTTAATAAGAGGTAGATTTCGAAGTATTATCACTATGCTGTACAAAAAATGACGGAACCTTACTGTACTTGAATAAATATAAATTTATCATTTATATGTAAATTTATTAAAATATTAAAACAGGTCTGGCCAGCTTGTTCCCTGGATTTATTCCACCCCCTGACCCATCATTTGGAATCTGGGAATGATAATTATTATTATTATTATTGTGCTGACAGAGAAGGCCTGGATGGAATGTTTTTTAAGTTGATGGGGAAATTTTAATGAAATTTTTCAAAAATTAGATTTGTGTGATCGTTCGTCCAGTATTTTGTCACAATTCAAAATACTACATTTTATTGATTTCAGATCAAATCGTTGAAAATATCTACAAATATCAATTGATTTTTGAGAATATTTTATAGTTTAATTATTAAAAACAGCACTAAAATTGAATTCAATCTTTGACAATTGAAGATAGGAACACGTAGAAGAATATTATGAGAGTTATATGCAAATAACAATTGAGCCTATACATCTGATTCCATAGCATTTCCCAATCAAGATTTATTGTCCACCACATAGTATACAAGTTCTCTGCTCCGAAGCTCTTTGTCGTAATAGCTCAAGGATATTCTAATAATCCGCAGGTGACCACACCCGCCACGGACATTTCAAAATATTCACTCTTCACTCTCTTACAGCCCAAAGACCTTGGTAATAACCATGATAAATCTATTTATCAATACCAATCTGGTTGCGTGTTTAACAGACCATGCGTGAAATAATGTATGGGCCAATAATAGAGAGACCGCAGGGTTATAGCACCGCCAAAAATTGATAGTAAGGTAATGCGTGAGCTGTGAAAGATAATGAGTTGCTGTCAAGCAAAATTCTCATTTTTTCTACAGGAAGTAACAAAAATGCATTAAATGTTCAATGAAATCAGTAACACTTCGATAAAAAACGTCATTACGTTTTCGATTGTACATACAATATCCCTATGTGTATATATATATATATATATATATATATATATATATATATATATATATATATATATATATATATATTTTTTTTTTATATATATACATATATATGAAAGATCCTCATTAACTCAGAAGGAAAGAGCATTTGTAAATCAAGCATAAGGTCTGGGGTCCGATTCCCTGACGAGGAGGCATTTTTGAGTGATAATAATACCCGTCCTGTCAACATCACGTGCTGTAGTTTCCAACAGAAAGCCATGTAGGCCTACTTATATAAATATATATAATATATTAAATATAGATAATATATATATAAGTTATATATATATATAAAGTTATGAATCTTATACCACGTTGGATAACGTCTTTCGTTTCATGTACATAGAATCATATGTGGATTAAACTCTGGATATAATATCTCGAGTGTATGGATATTTAGATGTCGTAAAATATCTCAACGGGTAATTAACCGATATTATTTGCTATCCGATAGTCTACTGAGACCCATTACCGAGAATTATAACCTTGGTGAATCTAAGCCCTTATGGGTCCGAGTGTCTGCACTCGTAGATGCCATGATAAAGATTTCGGTATCAGGATAGCAGCGCCGGCAATCGAAGCCCGTTTCAATTCCCGTGAGAAGCTTTACGACATGTAAAATATCATACACTGAGATTATCTATCAAGAAGTTTATATCATATAATATATATATATATATATTATATATATATATATATAATATCATATATTTTATAGCATATATATATATTATATATATATATATATATATATATATATATATAAATATATATATATATATATATGTGTGTGTGTGTGTGTGTTTGTGTGTTTCTCCATATAATACATGTTTTATTCATTTCGTCTTCATACAGTCTAGAGAACTAACCTTCACTTCGGCCATCCTCAATCGTAGATTCGTGAATATTAATATTATTACATTATTCCTCAATATTACGCATTCGTGTAATTAGCTCGTTATACGCTTCATGCACGCTTCATAAGTATTTCTCATCATGTATAGTGTAATTTTGAGGTGAGAAAGTTTGAAGGCTGGGTATGAAATTCAATCATGTTAAGACGAACGCAATGACTATTGTACCTGTACAATAGGACATTCATTGTACGTATTCCAACGTATCATAGAATGAACAAAATTTGAAACAACAGGTTTCTAAACAATTTCAATATAATTTTATCAAGATCAGAATAATAATATTCTTATAGTACGAATATCATGGGCCCCATTCAGAATCTTCACATTCATAAACAATTTGTTCCTCAATGAATTTGTGTAGACCTATATTTATCTTTTAAATACAATTCTTCTATTCATATGAGATGAATAAATACATCCAGGATAAATATACATACATCAGAACGAAGTCAAAACTTGTATGATGAACAAAGAAATACTCAGATGAGAAAAACTATCTTCAACTTCCTATTCTCATCTTAATTGGAATCAACAAAAACAAACTCTGAAAAAAATCTCGAAAAATCTTGAAAAACAAGAATATACAAATGAAATAATAAATATATAATAATTTAGTATGAGAAAGTGACGAGAAAAATCCTACTGGCCTGGGACATTTGCTCATGTACATTTGAGAGCAAAAGAGAAAAATGAATACAGGCAAAGTGAAAAATAAATTGAAATATGTAGGCCCTACTAATGAAATATGAAATATGGTATAGTGTGTCAATTTAGATGATTGACTAGGTTCTTTGGTCCACTATGTTATGGTCCATTATGCACCATGCACTACTAATCCTGAAATAACTACCTTATTTGAGATTTGATTTGTTTTTTTAATGAGTTATAACATTATAATTATTCTTCGGGGTGGTGAGATCATGGAGTTGTAATGATATACAACTCCATGGTGAGATCGCCCTTGTGGTGCCCCGTTCAAACAATCTCATCTCTCATCCATAGCATTAATTGGGGAACCACGATTTTGTATCAAGTTTAGATGTTATTAAAAAAAAATGTTTGTACTTTTTATGTGGTAGCAAAGCGCTAGTGTATTGGCCCAATTATGAAATACTTCGATTGAATTCAGCTTTACTCAAAGTTTTTCAGTCAAATTATACACAAAATCGAAGAAGAGGGGAATTTAACATTCGTTATGAATATTATAAATTGGAATACATCTTGGAGTGTTTCCGGCTGATCAAAGACATTTGTTTTGTACAATTTTAAGTTTTTCAAAGTTAGATTCACTGGTATCGTTCGTTCTTTGTACATCTTATCGTTCAGATGTTTATTTCTTTATTTCCATTATTTTATCATTCACTCACAATTGCATCAAAGTGCAGTGGCAAGGCCTCAAACTCAATTGACAAAACTCTTAACAAAACAACATTAACACAAGAGCACAAGATGTAGAAAACAAATAATGAGTATCAAAAATACACCCAACCAACAATAACTATCAAGTCCCCTATAATAAAACTTCCCACCGCACTACCACTTCTTTAAATTATCATCAAAAGAATGATATTCTGCTGAATCGACTCCCATGCTCTACTACCAACGGAAAGATCAATTATTAACGATGAAAAAAAACGATATTATCATAAGAATATCTCACAACGTAGTCACATGTCATTTTCACGAAAACGTCACTTGAAATTAATCGTTCATCAGGTAACTGACAGAAATGTAGGCTTGTGAATGATTTTTTCATATGAAATACAGAAATGTGGCAAATTGTATTTACTTATAGCTCAATATAAATGATAAGTGAAAATTATTCCAATTGACTGATATCGTTCTGTCAATAAATTTGTATAAATCCATAATTTCCAAATCAGTTGAAGGTATGTGTTTCATTCAATGTCAAAATAGAATGACTATTTTTCTTTAATTGTTATATTATTCGAATTCCAATCTCATGATGATTATTATAGGCTGATGATTTTATAATTTAAATGTATCAAAAAGTTGTTGAAAAATCTGACTCTTCTAAAAAAACTATCGTCCACCTGAGCTATTGGTGATAAATTAGAACGTCATGAATGAGTGGAGAAAAATTGGAGTGCTGCATGGAAAGTATTTGTATTTCGTATTCGTATTTCACAAATATGACTACAAATATGACTGAAGTGTGACAACACGATACAAATATTTATGATAATATATCGAGTCATTTGAAAGTCCAAATCGCTCGTGAAAATATTTTATTATAGATTACTATAGATTTGCTTGGTATCACATCTTTAGTCCTGATGAACATTTTAAAGATATTTTTATGCACTCACTTCCATCCATTGAAATAAATACCCTTGTTCTATGACATTTTTTCTATACATATTTTTAGCCGAATTATCGAATGTTATGAATACTTAGACGCTATCTTGTGATGCCATAAAACATGACATAAACGCCAAAACAAATATTAACATTTTGCGCAGCGTATATGAAAAACTCTTCAGATTCAACCCCTTATAACGCAAACAACCCTCTTTTACATACCCACATGTAAAAACTCACATTTCCATATAAATTTAGATTTTCAAAGAGTACAGATTTCTGACAAGTATATCCTCTTATGAAATTGTAATTACCTTTCACAATTGCAGTACACGAAGTATGTTATTATTATAATAATGGTAGGCCTATATTATTGCATCGTTTTGTTTACAGAACATATAACTTCATTTATAGTTTTGTCGGAATTATTGTTGAGAGTGACAGCACTTGAATACGTTTTCTCGTAGCTATGTAAAAATCTTAATTGAGTGGATACTTCAAATTGGTTGTTGGCTTTTTTTTCATAATTTACCAAACATTATGGATCCACTGCCATCAGTATATTTGTGGCGCTCCACAATGTTATTCATTACTGTGTGATGTCCAGACTGGAGGAAAGAAAAACTTCATTGACCCGATCTCACTAACAATATTATTACAGTCGAATGAGAATAATTTTGGCAAATTATAATAACGTTATTATAACACAGCATATTATATAACATACTATATAGGTTGCATAAAAGTTTGAATTGAACTAATTTGTAAATATATTGAATGTATTTTGTAAATAATAGACTAATTTGTAATTATTGTGAACAAAACTGAAAGAAATTGAGAGATTTGGCCGTTATTCAGACGTATACAGTGGACAGGACCGTGAAAAGGATTTAAACGATTGTGGCTATCTTATAGCATTGACGATTGTGAGGTTTCGGGATTGGGGTCTTTCTTTGGACTTCTTGAAGAGATTTAAGGACATAATCATGAGATTGTTGACCTCCTCATATGTCTAATTACATAATTAATTTTATGAAAAAAATAATCAAATTGAAAGAAATTGAAACGAAACAGTCTTATCAACTATGACGCTTACATTTTACTTTGCGCGCGCAAGCCAAGGTTTGGTACAACGTGTGCCGAGGTTTGGTATGAATACTCTTGCCGAATACTGTTTAGACAATTTGAAATATTGACAGTTGCTGAATGATACATTCACAGTACTATCATGTTTGTACTAGAGAACAACCGAGAAGGTATAACACATGATAAAATACATGATTTCGACACAAGAAACAGATTTTGGAGGCCCACAAGCTGGAACTTTTCAAAAAAGGGCTCGTATATGCTGGGTGTAGATTTTTTAATGCTTCGCCGATTGTGCTGAAAGATGCCAGCAAACTCGTTTCCAAATATGTGTTCAAAAGAGGTTACGCAGTTTTCTAATTCAAAAATGTTTTTATAGGCTTGATGAGTTTTGTTGTGATTTAATATATTGCAATTTGTATTCTGCGATTACTATTTTATTTTGATACATAACTCCTTCATGACTTTGCACTATATCGTGTAATGATCTTGAAGGAAATAAAACCAGTATTATCATTATTATTATTAAATTGGAAGGAGAATAAGAACAAGACGTAACCAAATAACGATATTTACCAACGCTTGCCTTTTTACTAAAATAATCTGATTAGATAGAATTGGATTGACCATTAAGCAGGAAATGGAAGTCCCAAATTATTGTGAGACACCACATTCATGACCCACAATCACATTATCATTCACAATTATTGTTAAAAAATATTCCTTTTCTTATCTCTAATTTTCGCTTCATCTGAACGCGAACCACCTGATACCTATAGAACCAATTTGGTTTTTTCTAGGAAAACGGTAGAATTATGTCCTTGCTTAGCTCTTCAAATCGGATTAAAAGTGTAGTTGTATTTGAAGGTGAGCTTATTCAGTCATAGAACGATTACAACCTATATAAATCGTTTCAAAAAAATGTACTGAAGAAATGAAATATAAATATATGTGTTCAATAAATAAACGACTTTTTCATCTACTAGAGATGATATTCTCGATACTCGATATTTTCTATTCGATTTTCTATATCTCCTACTACAGTCACTCTGAATGAATACAAACACTACCCTCCACTTATATCAACATTTACAACAATAAAAATGACACAATTATGAAGCTTTTTAGAATTTTTTGTGTGTTCATTAGAAAAAGAGGTGCTTTTCTCGTTACGTTCGACTGGAAAGATTTAATTTATCCAATGAATGTATGACATTGACATCGTTATATATGAGATACAGCTGTACGAAGGTGTATGGATGTTTTTCTTTCCCTAATATCACATCTACGTAGACAATTCAGAAGTGGTTGACAGTTGTGGTTAGGCTCATTTTGGAAAATACGATTATCTTTTATATTTCATCGAATATCGAGGTTCATGAAAAAAAATCAATCTTGTTGAAAAGTATTAAACCAGAAACACTATTTTCTTCAGTTAGTACTATTTTCCATGTGTCATAATTTCTATCAAAATTAAAGGGCATACATGACGGTAATTGTACAAGTATTTGTTTTCAGGAATTCAAATAATTCAATGAATGAACAGCCAATTTCAGTAGGCGTACTTTCGAAATATTGAATCGAGTCTAGAGTTCCATAACTAAATCTCAAAACCAGCATATATCTTTTATTTCTTCATTTCAAACGATAAGCATAGCGATGAAATCCCGTTTTGATAAAACTTCTACTATTTTTGAATAATTTATATTGAAAAAGTTCATTCTATCCAAATAGGGTGTGTATGTGTTCACTATTTGTGTTTTACTTGTTTTTGTTTGTATTCGCTCCACTGCAAAACTAGCTCTTTCAGTCATCTGCACTCTACTTCTTAACATGAAATTGTGAGCTTTTGCGTTATTATCGGCCAGGTAGATTTTGAAAAATCGAATATTGTAATTTTGAGAGTAGGCATTCTAATACAAATAACATGTGTACATAAATACGAAATAATTGTGATATTCAGATCTTGCAAAAACAATGACAGACGTTGACATATTTCATAAAAATTGATTAAAAAATCATTTTATATGATTATCTCACTCAACTTACAACGCATGTACTGCGTTCTCCTCGTATCGGCTATTTCTTATCCAGCTTACATAAATTGTCCTTCCCAATCAATGTGATTGATAATGTGAACATGTCTTCAATATAATTTTGGGTAATATCCTCAAGAAGTATTTGTACCTCCTGTCAACTTTTCCCTCCCCCTCCCTCTAACGCCGCACCCACCCTCTACCACCTGTTGCTCCGGCGACGCTGACGACGCCTGATATGCATTCATTGCTTCAAGGCGTCGTGGTTCCATCAGGCAATCCACGTATACGAAATATCTGAATAATCAGAATAAAGCGCATCAGGAATTTATTGACGAATAGAAATTATTGTCGAGGAGAACGACAAAAAAACGGTGATGGATGAGCGAGTATTCTAATATCACATTAGAGTATGTTTATGTATTCCTCTTTATTATAATTATTTCCAAAAATGGAGTGCATATGAATTGAATGCATATTTTCATTTCAAAACGCGAGAGAAAAACTGGATTCTTGAATATTTCTCTTTTCATTTCATAGTTTGGAACTAAGTGGTAGAATCGCCCTTGTGGTGCCTCGTCCAAAATATTCTATCTCCCATCCTCAGCCTAAATTTGGAGAACAATGATTCTGTATCAAATTTCGATGTTATTAAAAAAAAAATGTAGCTTTGTATAACAATTGATAATTCTCAAAAATAGAAATTCCTATTGCACATATATATATATATATATATATATATATATATACGCAGTTATAGTTATAGTTATATATATATATATATATATATATATGGGATATTTTAGCGATGACGTAAAAGATGCGTCTCGACCGCGAATCGAACCCGGGACCTTCAGATTGCCGGTCCGCTGCTCTCCCACTGAGCTACCGACATACCGAGAGAGAGAGAGAGAGAGAGAGAGAGAGAGAGAGAGAGAGAGAGAGAGAGAGAGAGAGAGAGAGAGATGTATATATATATATATATATATATATATATATATATATATATATATATATTTGTATCGTACATTATAAACATTATGTGTACAAACATTATAATAAAACAACTACAAATTCAACACCGAATGAATAATCTTCAATACGTTATATGAAAATGTATCATCCCTTATAACATTCTAATTTTAGTTCAATTGATCACTCGTCCATTATTCATTCATCATCTCATTGGATAGGTGTTTATTCAAGATTTGATTCTACAATTCACTCAATATTTGTATAAAGTAAAATTAATCATCGTATGGATGATATTAATCGTATCGATCATGATTTTGTGTTTAATGATGATTATGATGATAAAATGAGACCTCGTATCACGCGAGGAAAGATTAATGGTTATCAGTAACACTGACGACCATTTGAAATTTATACGCAGGATAATTTTGAGCTGCATATTCAGTTACTAAAAGGTGAAAAGTGTAAAATTCTATTCCATATTTGGCGATAGGTTGAATTGTAAGTTTCAATATTGGATCAAAATGTTGTTCGTGTCAATTAAAGGCCTAGAATCCATTTAAACTGGCTCTTTGGTATTGTGAGATTGGTTGAGGAAATCTGACCCTATCGAATGGGTATACACAGTGGTCAATTTGTGCAAGAACGTACCGAAATGGCGTTCCGGTTCCTCTTTTGAAACCGGTACGCATGTTCCTTTTTGAAAATGATAAAAATCAATGACGAGGCGGATTTTCGATCATCCACTAATACTTTCAACATTCAATAATACAATTTGTAGAAATGAATAAATACTCTCAAATTATGAGAATGTCTACCATTTGTTAATTCTTTAGAATACGTTTTAAGGCCAAATTGAAGATGAGATTTTTTCCATGATTTTTTGTAACGCTGGTGGAGAAGAGTGAAAGATGGAATGGTTTACTTCAAGTTGCGTTCCTGTTCCTTTTTATTTACAAATTACGCCCTGAGTAAACTGCCCCCCCCCCCCCCCCCCCCCCACCGTATACCCATACACCCACATACCATACAAGTATGAAAGGCTAGAATCAACATTGATTTTTGAGACAGAGTTTTTTAAGACTTATTGATGTTAAGCTTGAATGAGAGTAAATGATGGTTTTCTGTTCGTCTGACAACTAAATGAATCCTATTCAATATGCTGACTGGTTCAGCCCGGTAAAAAGGACTTACACTCGAAGTTGAAGTTGAAAGTTTGAAGTTGAAAGTTGAAAGTTTGAAGTTTGAACTTGAAGTTTAAAGTTGAAACAGTAGATGCAACAAGTTCTTCCAAATATCTTAATACATATATCAAGAACAAAACCAAATAGTTCAAAACAGTTTATCGGAAACACATCCATCTTTCCTCATTGTTACCATGACAACTGGTTAAAAATCCGAAACCGACTACATGCGCAACTCAATAACAATTATCATGCCACTGGTTTCGACGACTATTTACACATTATTACTAATATACAAAGCTAATAGCTATGTTGATCCGATATATGTAGACATGTGTGTGTGTATGTGTATATATATGTGTGTGTATTTCAGTGGAAAAAACACACATACACACATATCGGGGCGGGGCAGTCCGCCCCAACCCCCCCAACCCCCACGTGCTATCGCAACAATACAATCAATGCTTGAATGCTGTCACCATATAGAGTGAAGCATTGGCGCCCCTCTCCCCGTCCCCGACCCACTCCCCCCCGCCCCCACTCCTGCAAACAAATGTTGCGGATCGCGAATCATAGGGGGGAAGGGGGTTGGGGGTACGATGACGTCAGGGGAACATCAGGTATAGCATTTCGGTTGTTCAAGTTTCCATAGTTAGTCCACACCGTTGATGATCGGGTTGGGTTATAAAATTGTGTCAGACGTACGTGTAACAGTCGACAAAGTTTTGCCCACGTATGTGTTTGAGTTTGGAAGTTTTTAACGGAAACGAACGTGGTGTGTGTTTTGTGTGCAATAGATATATATTGTTATGTGTGAAAATTGTCGTACGTGGAAGTTTGTCCTAGGCGTCGCGACGCTTCTGGTAATGTATAAAGCTAGTCTTAAACTTTTAACTCCGCCCCCCCTTCCTCGCCTACCCCCATTCCTCCACACCATATCCTCAACCACCCACACCACCCCAACCCCCCTCGATGGCCCCTCGAAAGACAAGCTACTTTATGACATAGCAGCTACCAAGCATGCCCGCTAGGGAAAAGAGGAGAGAATCCCATAAAAATAAAAAGTGTGCAAAGAGGAAGAAAAATAGATCGAGATGAAGTGTAATTCAAATGCAATGTTTTAGAAAACAGTAAATAACTTTCATACGGGTTTTTAGTTTTTATTTCAATTCCACATCGTTTGTTTTTTCATATCTTGGATAATATGTTTGTCGTCGTCGGAATAAATGCTAAATCAATATAAAGTACATGAGTTTGTTTGTTCGAACGTTTTTCATCACTCGTGTATAGTATCTGGGTTTACACCCTGTTGTAATACTGATGCATGGTTCAGCTAATAATATAATAGCTACAACTATTTGTGAATGCCACTCTCAAGTGTTTTATATTGTTGTTTCATAAGTATTGAAACTAGTTCAGATTTAGCTTACCTCGAAGTGAATTGTAAAGCGAACAAGTTAATCAATGTTGTTAATTGCCGAGCGGTCTTCTCCCCCTCATAGGCCTAACCTATCACTATAAGTACTATACCAGAATTATTTTCAATTTGAAGGCCTATGTATTGGTACAATGTATTGAATATCATTGTGAAAGATTTCGTTAACCATCAACAGCACACACTTCACACAAGATTTTAACTCACACAAGGTTTTACACGATTTTAATTTTTTTCTGCACACGGAATATGTCACGAACTTGAATTCTCTCAAATAATCCACCATGAAATTTCAATTCAAATACCTTAACGATATTTATGTATTGTGGATAGCTTCTAGAGGTGTTTATTTATTTGCCGAGTATTACTCGTGCATATTGTGTGAGATGTAGTACACATAATCATCGAGCAATATGCTTGCTCTGAAAATATAATTTTTAATATTCAATGAATCTATATTCAAACCATCTTTAGGCGCTGATATTGATGTGATATACCTCCTAAATGGAAGTGTATTATCAATTATTATATTTATCTATATTTAACACTTTATAAATTTTCACTGCTATGTATATAGTGAGAAAATAGGAACAATAAAATGGTACAAGGTATTGGGGCATTGCCATCTATAAACATTCCAAGTAGACCCGCAATACCTCAGCACCAGATGAAGTGTAAAACGCCTCTCGCTATTGGAAAAATACAAGTATAAGATTTATAGAAGTGAAATATTGTCCTGAAGTTTGGTAATATAAGCGTGTTTGGGTCTAAGGATTTACGAGGAACCAAATTAAATGGCGATCTGAACCAGAGATGTGGTTTTACATGGGTTAAAAGAAGTGACTGTCATGGTACAGTGCGGCTTACTGGTATAGAAGGGAGTAGGGTGCATGTAACTTACACGGCTACGTATACGGGAAAAGAAATAGGTTTTAGAGTAATTGAAAGTGAAAATATAAGCAAAATGAGCCAACAGAAATAAATTTCATTACTTTGGGATTGGTAACTTGAATACGAGATGGCGATAAGAATATATTTCAACCCCTAATATAACTTTGAATGTCCTATAAATATCATACCAACATATATATGCCTACATGTAGAGCCTTTCTTATTTGGAATACAGAAAAAGATTTGAGATGGCTGGAACTGTCAACTGGTGGAGAGTGGTGGAACAAATGGAATATATGTTGAAAGTGTAGATATGTAACTCGAATAAAGATGGCGATAAGATCTGTAGAGCAGATCCGAATGCGCATGCTTCAAGATGATCTGAATATTATGTAACTATATTACTATATATACCAATTATCAAATACAAAAATCAAATTTTATGTTATGAAATAAGGAGAGGTCAGGTATGCTATTATATTGCAATTTTCGTAAACTTTTCTTACTTCAATTTCAATTTTATGAAACAATACAATAAAGTATTGAAATTGATTAATTGATGAACATAATATTTGAAACATGGGCATAGTGTTGGGCATTATAAGAATAGCTTGTACATGAGCATAATTAGTTTCAGTGATTGGAGAAATTCTCTTCATTTTTAATCCATTCATAATTGGTATAAAATGTAATAATGAATCAACAAAATAAACACTAATATATGTAATTATATATATAAATATATATATATATATATATATATATATATATGTTTATGCCTGTTCTATTATGTAAGTCAAAGCTAAAAAAGAAAATTAATTGAATCTATTCAATGTATACATATTTGCATTGCATGATACTCTAGTATCTCTATTTCAACAATTGCAGTCGTCACCCTTTTTTTTCAATAAATCAAGGATTGTTCATCATAGGTAATATATTGTATCAAATTATATTGCATCAATAGAATTGCCGTTCCAAACTGCAAGTAAGATAGTTTCACTCATAACGTTATATATATATATATATATATATATATATATATATATATATATATATATATATATATATTATATTAAGAATTACCCAGGTCTGTCCGTCCTTCTTGCTGTCTTTCCTGCGGTCACGCTTAAGGTTGCGGAAATACACGCTAGATGGCAGACACTCCGCTGTCTGGTACCGTTGTGCTTCATACGCCATGTCGTGGCAATGACACGTCACACAGTCGAATCGTGTGAGGGGGAAGGGGGGGGAGACAGAGAGGAAGTGTAATGCAGAGTGAAAAAAGAAGAGCAAGACAGAGAGAGAGAGAGAGAGAGGGAGAGATAGAGAGAGAAAGGGGAGAGGGGGAGGGAATCGATGACAGGAGGGCATGGAGGAGGAGGAGGAGGAGGAGGAGGGTGAGGAGAAGTCGAGTGAGGAGGGGTAGTGGGGAGGGAGGTAGCGTTAATAGGAGAAAAGGAGAGTCCCGTGTTTCTCAAACACGGGGTCACAGCTAGTATATATATATTTAAATGTTCGAGAGATATTACTTCTTCAAGTACTTTCTTCAATATATATATATATATAAATATATATTCTTCGTGGTATGAGGTGATATGTTTGTTAAGGCTAACACACAAGTTTTATCATATTCTTTCACTGAAAATGAGAATCCGAAAACGTAGGCCTACAACAAAAAACTTGACACGCTATCAATCTGCGTAATTATCTATTGACGTTCTGTTGTAACTTAGTTATAAACAATTAATACTCTTGAATCCATCGAACGGTCGTGTCTCGCTTCATTACGTCGTCTTTCACGTGAGAATTTCTAGCGATAAATGCAACCGTTATAATAGATATTTAAGGTTGAAGAAAGTAGACGTTCTTTAAGTAGCTGTCCAGTCAATATTGTATAATCATGCAAGCCGCCACCCACGATTCACTCAGATATGTGTGCAACTTTCAGCAACTTTAGCAACTGCCATTATAGCCGGGCATGGGTTCGAGTACCGAATAAATTATGAATTTTAGAAACCGTCATTTCATTTAACATCACTTTATCCTATCATTATCACACATCAATTCGTATCCACATATAACCTAGCTATTCGTGGCTTTTTTAAGCACCATTGAAAATACTGTGCTTCATAAGTGTATGCACTGACATAAGCATAAGGATGCAAGCATAATGCATATAGTTGGCCAATATAAACAAGAGTGCAATTGAGGCTATTCATCCATCTAAAAGTTATAACGTTTTCTTCATATAACTATACATTCTGAATAACTAGATTCTGAACCCTGGAGAAAATTGAAATTAAACTGAGGAAAAAATAATTTCAACATCTGAAAATGTATGCGTGATGAAGATGTAGGCCTATGCGTTGATGGTGTGAAGGTCATCATAGTTGGATTCCAAGCATGCAGTTGATCCGAGTTCGATTCTCGGCCAATACCCTTCTCTTATTGTCTGAGAATATCCATTCAGGAAAATTACGTATGAGGACGAGTGAGTATTTTTCTTTTTTCTTTTGTACCCTAATTGGTTGTATACCAAAAAATGATATGTGTACTAAACGTACTATATAGGCCTGTGTGTATGTACTGTACACTTGTTAGGTATGGTTGGTTCACTATTGCGTTATAACGATTCAACGATTGGTTAGGCTAAAATTAATCACATTCGAATACCTCACATGCTGTTATGATCTTGAATTCTAATGGATAGAGGATGAAGAAGATGGCAAGTACTATCTTATCGTCGCGTCGAAGTGATGAATCTTTTCAGATCTAACTATACCTCAAATGTGGTTGTCCCTGGAGAAAAGAATGACATACACTCACATGAATATATATATATATATATATATATATATATATATATATATATATATATATATATATATATATATATATATATATATATATATATATATATATATATATATATAAATATATATATGTGTTGTCGTTAGTTTCCGGATAATGCCGCTTATAATTAAAACAAAGCCGTAGAGACCCCACTCTCCACGTTGTCCAACTCACTTGACGTTTCGGGTGGATTACACCACCCATCTTCAGAAATAAAGTGAAAAATGATCCAGTCTCGGAAGACACGTCCGAACCCGACGAGAACTCACAGAACAGTTCTCGTCGGGTTCGGACGTGTCTTCCGAGACCGGATCATTTTTCACTTTATTTCTGAAGATGGGTGGTGTAGTCCACCCGAAACGTCGAGAACCCGACGAGAACTCAACAGTTCTCGTCGGGTTCGGACGTGTCTTCCGAGACCGGATCATTTTTCACTTTATTTCTGAAGATGGGTGTTGTAATCCACCCGAAACGTCAAGTGAGTTGGACAACGTGGAGAGTGGGGTCTCCACGGCTTTGTTTTAATTATAAGCGGCATTATCCGGAAACCAACGACAACATTACTTATGTCCGCGAAAACCTAAGATTAAACATATATATATATATATACACTGGCGTCGGAACCGGGGGGGGGGGGGGGCAATGCCCCCCCAACTTTTGGTCAAGGGGGGGCAAGGGGGGGCAAGAAAAAAGTCTTGCAAGACACTATTTGAAAAGACGAGAAATAGAAAAGACGAAAAAAAGAAGGAAGAGAGTAGGAAAGAAAGAAAAAAAAAAGGAAAGCAAGATGTAGACCTATATAGATAGGTAGAATCATACATAGATTCATATTTCACATTGCATAGAAAATCGAATATCAGATGGGCACCTTCAGTTTTAGGAGAAAATTGATTTTTGCATCTAAATCTCATCTGAAACACGTTGAACCATATTGAAAGAGGTGTGATTAAAAGGAATTTGATGAACTGTTTCGAAATGACAGCTCTGGTAAGTAGTTAATGAGTTAGCACAAATCAACAAACAACCCTAGTGCTTCTTTCAGATATAAATTATTCATTACAATTTTTGTAAATTTGGTAAATTTCCAACATTCCAACAGTCTTAACAATGCCAATACAATGAAATGGAGAAAGGGAACTTCAATAAGGGTCGTTCGGTGACTGCTGGGGCGTCAAATTTAAGGGGCGCTATCGGCGCACATTTGTAACATTCTATTAATAATAATATGCCATAAATTGTATTCTATTTTACTTATGCATCTTGGGTGGAGAAAATGTTATTATTCGAAATGCATTGTTATCGAATGATATAGATTAATTTAGCGTTTTATTTTCTTGGATCAGCCATTCAGCAAAACTAGCTCTCGCCACACCAAAGAATTCATGAATTCCAGAAATTTCGTGTTGTTCCCAAACCCGTAAAATCGTATTTAAAAAGATAAATTCACAAAAATTTCCCTGCTGGGCTCGATTCCTTCCTCACTCGCATTCACTTTCACTATGCGCGTACAGTTTTTGGGGCTCATAATTGAGTCCTTGCCCGTGGCGCTAAAATGAGCCAGAATGACCCTGCAGTTACAATAACTATGTTTGGTAAATATCAGTTGGGCACCTCCAGTTCTTCAAAACAATTAATTTTGTCATCTCAATCTAATCTGAAACACGTTAAATCGTGTTAAAAAAGGGGTAATTTGAAAAAATTACCTGCGGGGCCAGAGGGGGTCCTTCCCCCTCGCCTCGCGGGTCGCAGGCTTCGCGTTAACTGGGCTTTGTTCAACTGTTTTATATGGTATTTTCTTTCCCAAACTGAGATCCCCCCCCTCCCCATCTTGGTATTCTCAGTAGTTTTTCCTTCTGTCCTGAAAAATACCCAAATGTTATTGAATGTGTGGCACCCCATACTTTCTTCCTCCACGGGTCGCAATTTTTTGAGCTTGCCCCCCCCCCAACTTTGAAAACGTTCCGACGCCCCTGTATATATATATATATATATATATATATATATATATATATATATATATATATATATATATATATATGTATATATATATATATATATACATATATATATATATATATATATATATATATATATATATATATGATTTGAAACTCTCTTTTCCATGATGCATATTTGAAAATAAAGACATCTTTTGGGCTTATTTCATGGATATTATTATTTAAAAAGAATATTAAATAATAATATCCATGAAATAAACCCAAAAGATGTCTTTATTTTCATATATATATATATATATATATATATATATATATATATATATATATATATATATATATATATATATATATATATATATATATATATATATATATATATATATATATATATATATATATATATATATATATATAAACTATATATATATATATATATTTATATATATATATATATATATATATATATATATATATATATATATATATATATATATATATATATATAAAAATATATATATATATATGTTTGAACATCATATTTTTATATACACCATACATTATACCCCTATAACATCAAATATTTATGTATCATATTAGGTGTGTTTCATCACGCTCTTTTCTCGGGTCAATCACTTCGTTATTTTGGAGAAAGTTGTTGAATCTAAAGAGATCCGTTGCTTCCACGTTTTGACGATATCATGCGTAGGGGTCCGTGTTGATCAACATGCAGGATTCGTTATTCTTATTCATCTTATTATTATCCTTATTGACACGTTTCACTCCTCATCTACAACTTTTTCGAAACTGTTTTTTAAACTCCTCATTCATTATTTATCATATCAGCCTAAATTCGTTCATTATATTCCAAAATGTCGACATATATATTTAATTCATTATATCAATATCAATATATCAATTCATTATATTTTCATATATGTAGGCCCATATAAATATATATAGGCCCATATATATATATATATATATATATATATATATATATAAACCTCAAGGTTTTCTTTCGCCAAATAGGCCTATGTAGCATCTATGAAATGTATATAATTATGTATAGATTTATGTATCTAAGTGATATGTGATTGTGAGTTGAATTATTTATGTATGCACTTGTGACAAAATTATTCAATAATCATTCGA
The DNA here is from genome assembly GCA_907164805.1 of Brachyptera putata. Lineage (NCBI taxonomy): Eukaryota > Metazoa > Arthropoda > Insecta > Plecoptera > Taeniopterygidae > Brachyptera > Brachyptera putata. The sequence continues at coordinate 37,460,922 of OU015462.1, forward strand.
ATTCAATAATACCAATTCGAATAATCCTATTCGAATACCATTAGTTCATACAGGGTTTCCTCGTGTTTACCAAGTTCAAGATTTCCTAGATTTGCAAGATTTTTTACATTATCAAATGCTGCACATGTAAGTGTCTGAACGTCATTTTGTCCTATAATTTACATGGGTCATTTCACACGGGGTTACCACGGGCTTGATATCAATGATTGACCTTCCGTTTGTTTGTTTGGTTGTTTGGATGGATCTGTTCGGATCTTTTGGTTGGTTTGTTGGATCATCCCAGATTGCTGGTGTATTGACAACTTACAGGGTTGTTCGGCAAAAATGAAATACATTTTGGAGTCCATTGTATACGTAGATAATTTCTGAACATAATCATACAATATAGAATTTTTAGTCTGTGTAGTGTATAGTGGTCTTGGTGAACCAGAATACAGAATGAGTGGCAATCAATTGATTCAATCATACTTCGTCAGTCAGAAAGTTATAATATCGTAGATTAATATTTTCGTCACCATATCTAGAAGCAATAATTTGGAATAAAGTGGAATACATAAATAGAATTTTAAGATTCCAATGAATAAATTAATCCAATCGTTTCGATCGAATCGAATCAATCAAAATGAATTGTCTGGAAATGAAAATACATAAGTGTGATCATATATACATTCGATAAAGTCAGGATATACTATAAGTACACGCAGATAAAATGGATATATCATGTTTGAAATTCGACAATTTATTAAAATTGGACCTGAATCGATTATGAAAATGTAACAGATTCTTCTTACTTTCAGTTGTCTTGGAAATATGTCATTAATGTAAGTACTACCATCTCAAATATCAAATCAACTAATATTTCCCTCAAGCAATTAGTGTTATATTATATACACCATGGCAAAGTGAGAGATTATCGAATATCGTATATGTTAGTAAATTATATAGTAAATATATGTAGTATAATTATATCTGACTATAATTATGATTATGTAAATATGTACATATGCAAATTATATCGAAAGATGTAGGCTACTGTCTTATTGAAAATATTATATTTGAAAACTCTGACCTACAATTCAATCGAATCACGAATCGATGAGGAACTTTTGGGATTTTTTGTTGAAAAGTCAGCAAAGCCATATTATAAAAAATAATTTTCAAATTGGTAGCGATTTATCATAGAATAACATATTTCAACCAACTGTTTTTTATTGCGAGTCCAGTATGTTTGATACTTATATATATATATATATATCGATTTCGATCTCCCCATCCAACGATGTCGGGTTTGGGGGGTGAAGGTGACTCCACCGTCGTTTCTAGGGCTGCCTGGGATGTCGAAGACGGTGAGCCATTCCGTCTTCTTGCCCGTACTCTGCTTCTCCAGCTTCTTCACAGTCTTCTTCCTCCTGTTGCCGCTCCACCAATTCCTTCCATCTTTCTCTTTTTTCCCACCATTTCTCTCTTTCTACTCTCTCCCACTCTTCATTTCTCTCTTGAACATCTCCTTCAACGCTATCACTCCACCTAGCTCTTGGACGACCCACTTTTCTTTCCCTCATATCCCTACCCTTTTCAAATTCTCTTCTCGGGATTCTATTTTCTCCCATTCTTTTCATATGTCCAAACCACCTTAATCTTTCTCGACCCAACTTCCAACTCAACTTCTCCACTCCCAGGTCCTCCCTAATCTTCTCACTTCTGATCTTGTCTAGCTTAGTCACTCCCACCACCTCTCCTCACCACCACTCACCACTCACTCAATTTGATACTTATATATGATGATATTTCTTATATTATGTATTTATATATTAATGATTTGAAGTTTGAATCAAAATTATTGATACTGAATGAACATAAAAAACGAATTCCTACAGCTCGGAACGAGTAAGTTTCAAATCAAGAGGAATTGCATTCATTCAACAACAAAATAAACGTCACAGAGAAGAGACTAGTGAATGAAGTAAGTTTAAAGGATTAGCAGTTATGATACCTCAAACTAATTGGCATGAAAATTTGATCGGTACCCTATTGAAACAACTAAAAGTATGATGTTTTGCGTATGTTTTGAAACAAAAATTGACAATGAAGCTAGATTATAGGCCTATGTTATGCACAATTTGACTCTTCATGAAATTGAGTTTTGGGTATCTCAATATCACTTCGAGATACTTCATACAATTCAATTAGAGCCAAGGCCACTGATAGGTGGTTATCAATTCTTAATTGGGAAGCTCAAACATTATTTACATTAACATCATAACATTAAATTGTAACATTATTTGAAAGTTCTTAATTGGAAATTTTAAACATTATATAGATGACATTATTTTGATAAATACAAATACAAATACATATTTTCCAATATATTAGGAATGCGAGAAAACTTACACAATCTCTAAACATGATCAATTTCACAATCACTATGAAATGAAAATAATGATTTATAATTACAGTAATGATCGTCAAAACTTACTAGGCTATGCTTTTTTTTCACAATTACGTACCAGAAGCTATAATAATATAAAACCATTGCCCAAATTTAAACGTGCGAAATGAAACAACTTTTTATATCAGTTTCAAAAGACTCCTTCCTATGAATGTATAGTACGTGTCATGATTAAGTAGAGCGTGTGTCTCATGAAATGAACTCAAATCATTCTTTTGTAAATCTACTGACTTATTTCGATCAAGATGCATTATAAAAATCTATTGTTTTAATGTATCGACATCATATACATTAACTATGAGCCTAATTTGAACATGTTCATGTTGTTGATGCGTGTGGATATGATGGAGACAATAAACATTTCCATCATTATTACTATTATTATTATTATTATTATTATATATTTCATATTTCATCCCCAAGAATTTCATTGGAGCAAACTTTCAAATGATAGATGATAAAAATGATAATTCATAAAATTGAATCATTTATTGCACTCCATTAATGATAAAAAACAAGAAGTACCGTATAGCAAGTAATGTGTCAACAAAACTTCTATATTCATTGGAACTTTCATATTCATCTTCCGTTGAAAAACATCGAGTGTGTGGAAAATAAGTTTAAAATAAATTCTAGTAGCACACTTCAGGTTGTTACCAGGAAAATGATTATAAATCTCTGCCCTAGGAAGTAGCAAGTCATTTTCAATCATATTAAGTCTCGTTCTCGTTTGGCTTAAATTTGTGAAACTTTGTTATGAATGATTCTGGAAGTCCTTATATTGCACAAATAAGTCAATGGTTATTGTTCTTTAGAAAATTTAGCAAAATCATTTACTCCACGTTTCAATTCAATCAATGAAGGTGAACACTTTTTGAAAATCATACATTTTCATGAATAGAGAAACTATTTTGTAGGGCATATGGGCACTTGATGAGCAAAATTCTCTTGATAAGAGAGTTCGATAAAATTATGTTGAACTTATTGTTTCACGACTTCTCAAATGTATTTCAAATATAAACTATGTTGACTAAATAACTTTCTCGATAATTTGTCATCTCTTCCGAAAGACTTGAACCTGCACGTATGTGGCGCAGTGGGTAACGCGCTCGCTTCATGTAATCCGGGAGGCAAGGGAAACTTCTAACCCGGTTCAATTCCCGCCGCCGACCATCTTTACATGGGTTTTTCGTGGTTTCCCTCTGTAGTCTAGGATGACGCCGGAATGGTTCCCACTATAAAGGCTCAACCGCTTCCTTCTCATGATTCTTCCCATTACCCAAGAAATCTTCATCTCATCATCCCATCATCTCAATAATCATTCATGCGACGCCAATAGATATTCGCAATCATTACAGTGCGTCGTTAACCAAATATAAAAAAGACTTGAAAATTTATATTTGTGGCTTATATTAAATAGACTATTCGCAATGGAAAGAATTTCAATAATCAAAATACAACTCCAAAAAGTATACAGCTTATCGAGCAGCTTGGTTAGCTGAAGCACCTCATTAGAAATTGAAGTCAAGTTGACGGTGGATTTGATACAGTTTGAGTCCTGTATAAGGCTTAGTTTTTATATACGTCCTTTCGCGCATCTTCATTTCATAGTTTTATCATTCGCATTCCCATACAACCTATAGCTAGCTCTTGGTTGGGGCTATTAAGTACGACAAAAAAGTCAAATTTGTACATATTGTTAGATAGTTTATATTCAATAATATAATAGAATTTAATATGAATCAAAGCCGCCCCGGTGGCTAAGTCAACTATCGATATAGCGGTAGTAACTGAAGTCACCGTTGGGCGTGGGTTCGAGTCCAGCTTAAGGCATAGGTTTCATCACCTTCATCACTTCATCGTTTCATTATCATCCGCTCATTCGTACCCCTGTATAACCTAGCTGTTGGTGGGGTCGTTAAGCAACAACAACATAATATGAATCAATAGAGGCTCCTACAATAATTTAGTGAAATTTCTATGAACGGAAAAAAGCTACTATGAAAGCCACAAATATAGGCCTCACTCCTAGCAAATAATCATGACACATTGACCAAAATAAACCGATCAAGAGCGAAATTATTATATCTACAGTAAAAAAATGATTGAATATCCAGAAATTTATCATGATAACCTCAATTCAAATCTTACTGAAATCGTCAATATACTCCCACCTTTGGATTATTCCTATGTGAATTCGTCAAGTAACTTTCTGGTTCTATCCTGTCATTTTGATTGTTGAATAATTGGAGAGTAATAATTACGACCTTCTTCATTTTCTTGAATCTTGAGTTTAGTTGATCGTGATCATACATTTCTGTATAGAAATGTACAGCAGGCTACACATTATAACCGAATACATAGAGAGAGAGTTATTTATTAAAACACTGACACCAAAACGGTTGCCACACGGACACAGTATAACAAAATGTATAAAAACAATGCATTATTTCAAAGAAAATAAGAGAAAGAATTAATAATGTGGAAGTAATAAGGGTGAAACAAAACAACAAACGCGAAAATGAATTGATAACACTAAAGTAAGAATAGAAAATTAAATGATATGTTGGCCGTATAAATGATTTCGTAATATGGCGATTGATACTCTCGAAGCTAATAAACTTATATGTTCTATTACATCTTCTCCAATTGAAAATTCTTTACAAAAGTTTACAAAAAACATCAATACGATTTGCTCATATACTATATGACATGTACTGTCACAACTAATTTCTCATATATGCATGTAACTATGCATGCATCTATATATGCATGCAATGGCGATGCTATATTTCTATGAAATTGATGAAAAATATGCACATAACCAAGAAATGCATATAATACTATGCAATACTTGGAATTGAATATACTCACACATAAAGATGTAAAAGATATTGATAGTTGTATCAGAGGCAATATAGATGAGCTTGAAGTAACACCAATAACTTCAATAGTTAATATAATAGAATGATCGTTTTCTATTGTGTTTAATTCACTGTAATTAACAATAATAGATACTGATAATTCATGTATTCACCTAACATCTCTATATATCACTCTATCATCAATAAGAAAACACTCGCAAATATACGATTGCAACGAACTATGAATAAACGTTGCATGCATACACTCACTCACTTATTCAGTTTATCCAATTCGTTGTGCAAAAATTGAATTGAATATATTAATCATATCACCAGTTAATAATAATTTAGCAATGTTATATGTATAAAAATGACTCCAATGTCATCTGAGCCTTGTAAGATAGACGACTAGACTTTAAATGTGCACTCGCCAACGCTTCTCTGCAAAAACTGAACGATGCTAAATATTTCTAAAGAAGCCTCGCAACTTGCATAATAAGAGGGTTGTTATTGCATGTAGATGTCGCGTTTGCAGCATCTTAAAGGGGTTACATGCTATTCATATGCAAGACGTGTAGCTTGAAGCTGAAGACTGGTTTTGTGCAAGGGTGACGTCACGGACCACGTGATATATTTACTGCATATCAAGGAGATTGTATTATGGTACAGCTAAAAAGTGTGTAGTGTGTTTCACTGGGTTTCGCATTACATATTATAATCATACTGGAACTGGTTTATCAGCGGTTGGTAATTTTGTGCTTCCACGGGCGTTGCGAATGTTCTATGATATAATGTTTCCATTTTCATTTATATTGAGTTTAACGACGCATCAAAGATCTATTGGCGTCGGATGAATGATTAGTGGGAACATGGGATGATGAGTTGGAAGTTTCTTAGGTAGTGGGAAGGATAGCAGAAGGAAATGGTCGTGATCTATATTGAAACCTTTCTAGTTTTAGTCTAGACTACAGAGGAAAATCTAAGAAAAAAACTGTGAAGATGGACGGTGGAGGAGATCGAACCAGGGTCCAACTTACCCCTCATCTCCCGGAACACATGAAGCGAGCACGTAGCAACTGAGCTGCATGTGCGGGTTCTATACTATGATAATAATTCTTCAATGTGGAGTGAATTTACAAATGATGGTTTTTCAAGTTTTATATTTGATTACAGTTATCTTCCAAACCAGACAGAATAATTTCCGATGAGTACAGAATTACTGCAAGGTCAGTGATTTTTGTTTTTGATGTGATGGTGACCACAACCACGTATGAGAGAAGTATACATTCTAAAATGTTATATATAATATATTTAATGAAAAATTATCAATGATTTTTCTAAAGTCTTAAAACAAGCAAATACAAGTAACGTTCGCTTTCACTTTCAATATGAATATTGATTATACATATTCAATATGATATGATATCAATATGATATGATATTCGATATCAATATGATTTCACAAAGAAAAGGAATCAAAAAATTAAAACCGAACAGTATAGGCTCAATATATACCCCTATAGTGTATAATTTCATTTACTCTAAAAATGTCAACAAATACAATCAACAAGGAATCAGCATGAGTATAGGATCTGTTGCAAAGGTTGACTGTCTTAATTGATTGATTATATAAGATCAATCAAAGCGAAATATGAACTCAAGATCATGTAATGCAAGTGGATCAAATTAAAGGTCAATGGGCCCCTAAAATAAGTATGAGTTACAAAATTGATGTATGCTCAATTTATGCAGCTAAGAGAAAAAATTATATTCCATCTCACTTATACGTACGTTTTTATATTATATCGTTTTTGTTTGTATACTGATACTTATCTGATAGTATTTGTAGTAATGAAGTTGTATAATAATATTATTGTTGATGAGGTCTTACAAGACATATAACCATATAGCCCTACCTAAGCATATATATATATATATATATATATATATAAGAGCAGTTTTTTTTAAATGATATAATATTCACAATAACACTTTTTCTATGAATTATTTGGTCCCTCAATATGTAATGCGTGAAAACTTGAATAAATAAGTATTTGAAATATAAGTAAAATTTCTATATCTTCAACAAGCTATTAAACAATGTAGGCCCAATAATAAACAAATAGTTATTCAAATTAATGAAAACTAAATTATTGAGTTTGATATTGATATTGTGGCAATAATGATTGCAATAGCGAACTTATACATAACCTACTGTGTCATGTTTGTCTTAACACATAATTCAAATAAATATCACGTCAGGACCAGACCACTGTTAGGACCCTATAAACCGGTTTCATTCGAATATCATGCAAATTAGTACCTATACACTACTAGCTCTATCTTGATTATAACTATAGAACTAGTCATAATAAACTAAAGGGTTGTTGCGAACACATCGTTGGTTCAGTCGATGAATATAAGTAGAAGCGAGATAGTTTTCTGTATTACAAGTTCGTATCAAGTTGTAATAGTTCGTTGGTTCGCCGCTATTTTACCGGTAGCGTCATTGTACAGGAAATTATGGTAAGCTTATAAGCTTTCCTCTCTATTTTACCGTTCTACTTTCCAAAGTAGTTTTATTTTTTTGTATGAAATGTGTAGGTTTGGTTTATTGAAAATTTCATAGTGTAGGACGTATCTGAATTCACATTTTATTGGTAGTTATTTAAAATCCAAAGTCAGCGAATAAATAATCATTTTACTGAACTCAGCATTTGAGGCTTCAATAGTAGATCCAATATTAAAATATCATAATGTAATATTGTGTATCAGTTATATTACCGAGAAAATTATTTTTCTCAGTAATCTATATTTCTATGGTCATCGTGTGAGCCATAAGCCTAAAGTTTTATCTTATTTGGTCCTACCATTTTTCAATTTGAAAATTATGCTATTCAGCAATTTCCCTGATATTGAATTATTTCCATCATTTATTTATCATCTTACTCAATTCTCTCAAATCAATTTCTTAAATAGTTTACGACACAATTAAAAATATATTCGAACCGGCTATCGACCCTTATGCATGTTCAATCAAAATAAACATCACCTCAGATTTATCATGCAGTAAACTGTTCCATTTATAGGCCTTTTAATTAACATGCAAATTATCTACCAACCAAAACAGATTCCTTTGCGTTCCTTCTACATATTCGTTTACAGGTTTTCCGTTATTTGTTTTTGTTTATACTGTTGGTATTTCGTGTGAGCATATTCTTCTCTTCTCATGCAATATTATTCTAGCGTTGTTTGGTTATAATAGGCACTGACCATAGAACCCTTATCACCTTAGCCATTCATCGTATAGTCTAATAAACCGTCCAATAGGCCTATAAAGGCGTATAATAAAGTGCCAATAAGCCAATAAACCTATGGGCCAATCAGAACGCAGTTAGGTTAGAGGGTCTACCGTTCAATCAATCATAGGCGTATTGGTCTGGGAGAGAAGATAAATACAGGTTTATATTCACATTATGATTGATTGCCATTTTACATCATCACTTTATTCACGTCAGTTTTCGTTTTAGATAACAAGTTATTGTGAAAATCGTATGCAAACTATTTCAAAATATACAATTATGAATACATAGTTATATTTTCCACATTTTAATTGTGCTGTTCAATAATGATTGTTCATTTAGGCCTATAACATTCATTGATACAGTACAACTGATATTATATCAATGTATCAATGAGCAAAATTTACAAAATCAATAATAGTTTCATTATATTAGAAAAATGTTTTAACTCGTTTCACAATATAATGTTTTATACATGATCACATTTCTTATTACGTACATATATTTACAATAAGTCCATATTATAAATCAACATTGATCTTATGTATGATTTAACCTATTTCCGTTTCACCCTTTCAAATGATCACTCCAAATGTCGCGTTTTTATCGTCCTCGAAGCATCCGAATGTGGGTGCTATAACTCTGTCAGATTGTCGAAATAAACAATAAACAAAGCGTATAAAATGTGACAGCTAAAACCTGTCCAAATATTCAACAAGTGCGAACATGTTTGACGTTCATTTCATCAGAATATGAAGCGCAGATTTATAGCTTTGTCTCCAATTTTATTAATAAAACCACGCTAGGTTTTCAACAATATTTCACAATCGCGGTAAGCTATTTTTTCTGGACTCATTCAAAAAGCAATTAACATTTCAAACATTTGGAGCAAATTTTGTTTTATAAACGGTTTTTTAATTGTTATTGTTTTGTGTGAGATTGTTTTTCCAAATCATATCATAAAATTATGAGGTGCCTTATAAAATGAATCTTCAAATGTACTGTTTTAATATGATAATAAATCCCTTCTTATTTGCTTTTTCGTATGACATTTTCGAAAAAAAAAACATTATCCTAGTTCTATTCTTCCCTTATTCATTGTATTCAACTGTAAACTTAATATATACTCAACTGCTTGCAATAATGTTACATGGCAGAAACGAAAGTAGGCCCTGTATCAATCTGAACTAGCCAATTCAATCACACATCCATAATAATTACTTATATAATGTTTCTAGGAAGACTCATTCTTTGAATTTTGAATCAGTTCAATTACTTCTCAGTCTTCGAAATTAGTAGGCCTAATATCCGAATTTAGTCTTTATTAAAAAAACAAGAATTGAACATACATTTTCACAATTATACACATCTCTTTTCTTTTTTTCTTTCAATATAATTTCATTATGTTCAGACCTTACTCTCTAAATACACTGCATTGCAGATTACAAAGGTAGACATATAACAGTGTTAATTAAAGATAATTGCAGGTAATTTAATAAATACTATTAACAACTTTTACCTCAACACGGTATTTTTAATAATTGCTTGGGTGAAATTGCGTGAAACTAAACTTCACTGCAAACACTTAAAACATATAAAACCATTATCACGTGGGCCTATTAGAAACCTTAAATTGTTAGACTGACACAGAGAACGGAATGGTCCACTGAACACACCAAAACAACATTTCTAAAATTGACCTGATACATCTTCATGACAATTATTAGTTTTAGTACACATTATTAGTGTTGTTACATTCATTATGATGTAATCGGCTGTGTTCATCAAACTATTTTTCATCTTCAATTTCCAATATTATTGTCATGAATATTTTATTATGATCATGTTCTTGAGATTATCCGACGAGTGGAATTTTTACCAACTCAATTGTCAATTTGTTATCCCTATATTTACACAAACAATCAAATTTGTTTTGATACAGAAATCAAGAGGGAGCCAAATCCATTTTACCCATCGACAAATTTTCCAAAAATCAATCATTCGAATGGTAATTGGTTTTAGGTGTTTCGTTACCAATTATTTATATCGTATTATATTTTTCAAATCAATCAATCAGATATAATTAAATCGTATATTTTTCTAACCCTGTTTAACGCTATATATGATGAGGATGCTAATTACCTATGTTATACATTATATGTAGCATTTTACACCTCTATAAATGCTATCAATTGATACAGCTTATATGAATGAATACATAAATTGACTTGATGCCCCGCTCTATTAATTCGCCAGTCGATAAGTATAATGGCATATTACTGCGACAGCGTGGGAATGAAATAAATCAATTGTCATTTTTATATCGCGAGCGATAATCTGAATCAAGTTCAAAATGGGGTTAACAACGTAAAATATATACGCGGATGTATATAGAGGCTACTAATGAAAAATAAAACACATTTTAGATTTCATTTCATTTGGCACTAGGCCATGTCCAATCATATTATATTGCATGGGGTTTAAAAAATGTACTCACAATATTGGAAAAGTATAAATGAACGATTTTCGTTTTCAACAAATACGACTTCCTGGTGAATTATATCGAATTCACATTCCATAACGATCATTTCAATTTCCAGACCAATCCGAATTTGGCGGAGATAAAATTGAATAATAAGTTTGATAATAATATATGGCACATTTTTGTTTGTACGTTTTAATTGAATTTATGTTCAGCCTGATGAATTTAATGTTTTTACACTTTCTTTAATGTGCTTTACCAATTGAGAATATGAAAACTCAAGAAACTATTTCTGTATAAATTCCGTCCTGTAGTAGAAAACTATTTATTCATATATTGTTTTTTGACAGTATAATAAAATATAAATGCCACACTTCGTTAGTTATTATCACACACAAAAATTCGTTATTTCATAATTAAACTGAAGTAAATACTTTCATGAATTACATTTATCGGTTATATTTAAAATCCACCAGACTCTATTCCACATTGTTTCCAGTTATAAGTTGCTATATTAAGACTAGCGCGATAGCTGTGAGACGACCAACGTACTGGGAGCGTCGTTTCAACGTCTAGGCCTTAAATACAAAGACGGTGCAACGAGATTCTCAATGGCCGTCGGGGCGACGTTGCTATACGTATACTGTGGTGGTGAACAGTAAAACGGAACGAAATTGAGACACGAAGAATTTGGAGAAGTTAGATTATATAGATAAGTTGATATCACAGTAATTAACTTCAGTTTCATTCGTGATTTCTTTATATTAATTATTCAAATTATAAATAGCTCGTGTTTCAATGGAAGTAGTGCATCAAAATGGGAAGTGGATAGGCCCACTGGATGGACTATATTTTCTCATCATGCCAACGTTTTTGAAGAATATTTACGTAGAATAACTTTTTCTTTCTTTTATGCACTTCATTTTGTATTTGAGGTGTGTATCTCGGCTAATTAGCACTCTGAACAATTTGTACATACACAAATTTTACTATACTTCATACATAATATTCATCTAAATATACTTTAACAGTTGACATTAATATTTCACAAAAGAATCATATACATTTTTCATTTATCACATTCATGAATATATGTTTGAAATAATTATTCTGGAGCTGTATAGAAGTCAGTAACTATGTATTATTCCATATTGATCCTGGTCTTCTTGTTTCAATAGGCATACGTATCTCCAGATTGCGCGAAGTCCACGATTAAATTGATAACTGTGATCAACGCGAGGCGATCTGGAACAAAAATATTGTAATTTTAGTTTGATAATACGGAAATTTGTTTGTATAACAATAATTTTGTGTTATCACGCATTGCGAATATTCCTGTTTGAAGAGGATTGAATATTATAGTATAATAATTATAGCAAATCCGCATAAGATCTGGATGATGCAACAGAAATAGTTATAACTCTGGTAATCAAATTTCAATCAAAAATTAATTGATTTCGAATATTTGAAAGTTATTTCACAATGATTTTTGAATATTAATCATAAAATGATTGAGAAATTTCGAATGGGTATAATTAATTTAAACATTACTCCAATTGTATATTGGCTGAAAGTCGCCTAATGCTGTAATTAATTATTGAGCTTACATGGATATCGCATATTAAACTTTATTTGCCCATTTTACGCGATAGATTTGTAACTCACAATTTTCGAATCTCATTTTGAAGTTAATTATATGAAAATACATGTAATATTCCATATTCACATCGCAACGATTTTTCAACTACCGTAGATCTCTATATCTCCCTATGAAAACCATATTCACATAACTACACCACCATCTTTTACTGACAACAATGAAATGCTCGGAATTGAACAAAGACTTTTAATCCCCCTGAGAAATCAACACATTGCATTTTATTTCTGCGACTTTAGGATTGCTTGATAAAATGTATATTTTTCGTGTACGTATTCCTGCCAGACTAATTGCAATCAAAATAAGAACTCGGCCGTACATTTTTAGAGCAACAAACTCACACACACACAAACAAGTCATAAAAACAAGAATACAAGCAAAGGTAGTTGGTATACTTTTCCCGCTGAATTTGTAATGTCATTTTCGTATCTTGTCTGCTCAGCGTTTTAAATGAAGGCACATAAAAATGGCGGCTGTTGTAACTAATTAGAATGTATACAGTTTCGGTCATGAATAATGCATCCGAATTGCGCAGACTTTTGAAACATATTCTAAGATATAGAATCGGAACTCGTCCACATGAATATACATTTTATTTACTGATAATTGATTGGAAAATGTTGTTCCATTGAAAATATATATTTTTCAAATTCATCTCTAAAATTACAAACTGAATTTTGCTCAGTAATTAAATGATATTATGTTATCATTTCCACGAGGAAAATGTATAAAAATAATGGTAAAATGGTCTTCTCCATAATTGGTTGATTAAGTAGTAATCAATCGGTTATTACTCGAGATTAGAAAATGGCATACATAACGGAGGGTAAAAACAAGTAAATTTGCGTTGCTATTGCTTACTTCGCTAATTACCAGTTGGTAAAATGCGGTCAAAATGATCAGATTATCATTAAAATAAGTAAGTTCTGTTATTTCTTTGCTGTTTTCATGTTCATGATTGCAAATGGATTTCAGAGAAATATAGTGTAACACAGATGATCAAATTATCTGATCAATTGTCCACTATGCAAAAGATTGACATATTTATTCTATCATAACAAATTTTGTTGGCCACTGTACAGTTCATTTATTAAAATTTGTATGTATGTACACATTAAAATCTTTGAACCAACACAAAAACTGAAGTAGAGTATAGTGTAGAGTGTACCTACATTGAAATGCAAACCAAGATATACTCTTTGACTGTGGGTTTTACATGAAATGCGGAGATAACGTAACGGACCTTAATATAATAAAAGACAATGTTTACTTGCTGTGTAGGTAATGTAGGTTTGTTTCTGTGTATACCACTCGTAACCATTCGTTTGTGTTCAATCTAAAACCCCCATTAAAATAGATGGTGGAGTTTCTGCTTTGTTTTAAAGTACTTTTTCTTCTTGTAAGAGTGGCTACTATATACTTTCTACAGTTTAATTCAAAATGTAAAGTGGCAACCATTCGTGATGATAAGAAAATATGACCAATGTTTCACAAACAGTTTACATGTACGACGCAATAAATTTGGCTAGAACGAACCAGCGACAAATTAATTTTGCAATACTCTTTTCTAATTCTAAGCTTCTTTGAAAAGCCCAAATTTTACAGTAACAAAATCTCGAGTTGATATTCAATGTAAAGCTGCTTATCTGAATGAGTTGAAATACTTCTGTTCATGTTATAATTATTCTTGTTATTGTTGTTTCATAGATTATTTCACAAGAATGTTATCGTGATTCATTCTCACGTACAATCACTTTGTTATTATGCATTCTGATATTTTTGTTGCCAGTTTCAAATCACGTTTCTGTCAGATTTTTCTCCGTGCTCTCTAAACCCTAATGTGTGAAATATCTATGTGTTTTTTACTATATTTTTATTACTTTGATCAAAATTTATGTGGGCTATATCCCATTATCAAGTTTCGTACAATATATATATTCAATCCACAGCCGCTGCTTACGATCATCTTTGACTTTTCTTTATCCTCATCTACCGACTCATTCTCAATCTGACATCATTCAAAAAGAAATGTTTGGTTTTGCAAGTCCCTGCTTCCTACTCCCCGCTTTTTAATTTTCTTCTTCCAGTAGTATCAAAATATGATATTGTATGATATTAATAATGAATATTATATTATAATCTCCTTTCCACGTATTTGCGTCGTTATTTTCTTATGCGATTTTCCAGTTTTGGTGGAAGTACCGGTTTTCATTGAACCCATAATATTATGAATTGTATGCCATAGATAAAATGTATAGTGTCTTTTGTTTTCTATACACTATCACCTACGTTTAAATTTGTCTTAATTCGTCAAATGAATTATCAGTTTGATATGTAATTCTTCAAATTGATTTAAGGTCAACTCGATCTCAAATCACCACAGAAATTGAACATAAATTTCACATTTGAAAAAATAATATAAAGAAGAAATAATACAATATGTATTTTCGCCCGGAACACATTACCATGCGAGAAGGGATTAGCATGGTTTAATGTGTTTCATGTGAAAATCTTGGTAAACTCAGTGAATATTTGATAAAGTATCTTTTTTCACGGTGTTGCGCGTCTATTTTTAGGCCTAAGATTCGGACGGCGCTTACGACGGCGCCTCTCATCTTAGTGCCTTGCGCCTCGACGGCGTCGATTACTGAGACGCCATTCTAGCGACGCCCATGGAAAATACGTCTCGAGCCTTTATACGGCTAGTCGTAATGAACACGTGATAAAAAATAAAAAATAAATTCACAAATAATGTGAAGGATATCCCTATTTGTTCATGTTAAATTTATTACATCTTGTCTACTTCGCACATTTATATTCATATATAGACCTAAACTCATAATTATTCTCCGTGAGAATGAAGTTCTCAATATTATCGGATTCAATTGAATAGAATAGTTGAGAGCTGGAAATGATTTCAAAGCTGAAATTTTCACCACGAGAAAATATCTTACGAAAGTTTGTATATATATATATATATATATATATATATATATATATATATATATATATATATATATATATATATATATATATATATATACATTTTGAAATCCAGCTATGCATATACTTGAAGCATGTATATTGTATTTAAAATAGGATTGCATCATCTTATAATTGAATCAGTTTTTGTATATTCACATCTTGATATAATATGAACATTCCAAATAATATGAACATTTCATTGAACACACGTTAGGTGGATGATAAGTGAATACATTTCAATGGTTCCAAATGAGAGCTCTGGATATGTATTGTTCTGAATTCTGATGGTAGAGTGGACAAATATATGTTATTTTATTATTCTTTCAAATATGTTATTATACTTATTTTTTATATTTTGATTAATTGATTCTTATGCTGAGTCTTTCATCAATCATAAGTGTAAGACAGAATCTTCAATAAGGATCAGTGTGATCAAAGATAGGCCTAAATCAGAGTGAATATAGAGTATAATTTGTAGACAAGATTCAGAGTCGCCAAAGACAAATAAGTGTTGTGTTGACATATAAGACATATGAGACATATATGTCGGTTATTACGTTTTTCCATACCATCAGGCTGAGAAGCAAAGTAACAACTACAACTTATATCTTATTATGAGATCGTTTGAAATAATGAAATCGTAAGCATAAAATTGTTATAATGTTGATGGACTCAAAAATACGTTCACATTGTGTGCGATCATTTTACACAACATTGAATGATGGTATTTATTTCAAAGATATAATCACGCATTTTTTTTGCCATTTCATATTTTATTGTTTCTCAAAATCACAGCTAATTCATTAGATGGCACAATTTGAAACAATAGTAAGCCTGGATCACTGTTATGGATATATCACTTATGGAAGAACAATAAATAATTCCAATTCGCAAATATGTATACCAGCAATGTTATCAATACTGTAATATGATCATGATGATCATCTCATTTTCATGAGAATTGAAATTAAGAAGGTTTCATATTTACGCGTAAGTGGATGTGAAATTATCCATTCGATAATTGAGACCTTAATCATGTTTGCCTATGAACTCTTGCCACTATACGCTATATTCAATGTAAAAACGAAAGCATATAATAACAGCATTCGCTATTTTAATATTCGAGCTCAAACCTAGTATTAGCAATAAATTTCAGGCTCCATGTAATCATTCTTCTACTATCATTACAGAATATGTATTGCCATGATATTTATTTTCGTTATCATTTTAGGCCTTCGCCTTTCGTCTACACATACCCTCCGCATCTGAATTTATTAAGAAATAATCATCGAAAATAATATCGCAATTTATATTTTCATGATTTCTTGTCGCACTGCGTTGCGCGTATATTGTGTATTGAGAGTTTTACCGTACTTCTAATCTTTCTCTTCGCCTTAACCGGAGCCTGAATGCGTGGGTGGATCGCTTTGAATACTCCCGCTCTCTTATATTAGTCCCGAGAAACTTTATCACAGACGACAAAATAATTCGGGTTGTTAAGGTTTTGATGTTTTTTGAACTATATTCGCAAGTAAGAATCAAAACATTATCTGAATGATATGCATAGACATTTTTCAAGATCAACATGTACAGTAATTAGATGGAAAAACAAGCTACAAATTTCAGATATAAATTAAGCTCTTCAATGATAAACCATTCAAATATCAAGTCGAGAGCCACCGTTATTATCTGAAGTGAAGGTTTTTCTTATAAGCTTATTTCAATTATAAACGATCACATAATTTCAACCTTAATCTGGAGCAATATTATCATAGTTAAAGTTGTTTCAAGAGAATTAAAGTATCAATTTAAACAAGTCATATATAAAGTGGTATTATGCGTGATCATGAGTGAGTATATTGTTTTATATAATCCAGTAATATAATTATAGTATAAATAATTATTCATATAGTTTGTATCATCGGCCAATTCTGGGAATATGCATTCTGCATTCTGATGACTAAATTATTATATCAATGGATACGAATTTGTTTGGATTCATACATTTGAATCAATTTTCAATTTCACAACAAAAAAATTATATTCATTCCAACCGGTTTCAATTGATGGTTATGTAGCTTATAAAATAATTGTCACACATTGTTTGGATATGAATAATAACTAGAACATTCTCTAAGAGATGACAGATTGTCACGCCTTTCGAGGATTTATCAATAGTAACTTTTTTCTAGAACTACATAACATTTCAAGTATGCGACCAAATTTCTTCCCTGCTAATAAGCTGAAAGTGTGTTATCATCTGAAATACAATTACAAAATTACAGTTTTTAATTATTTTCTTATTTAGATTTCTTTGAAATATTTATCTATATTACCTAAATAAAAAAGTATGGTGGGCATATAAATTATAATAATTATCACTGATATATTAAGGTATATAAGGAATATCTTAATAATGACACAGTCATAACATTGTACAAACTATTTATTTCTTCGAACTTGAAAGGGTGTTCGTCAAAGATTTCTCAATTACATTCCATATTTTTAACAAAACAGTGATCTCAATCAAACAGTGATCGAATCAATCCATCAATTTTGATTCCAATTCTGGGTTCAATTGATACAAAATATTAATACAATCTTTAAGTAAAAGTGGAATCATGATTAGTCCGTTTATAAACTGGAAGATACAACTCCAAAAGAGTGTTAGTTCCTATTTTCCAACTACTGATCGTGATATTTATTGATAATTGGTGATAATAATAGATATACGCTTACGTGGCATAGACACTCCATCAGGAATGTTGAGTTCGAATTGTATTTTATTCTGACTTTTAAAACTCTTCAGTTTCACATTATAATAATACGGCTACTCTGAATATGTGATACATCATTAGAGTGAGTAAATTGATTCTACATCTCTTATTATTTTCAATCTTATAATATTCTCAAATATTCTTTATCACACCATAATCACTTTGTTATTCTATAATCATAGATTACGAACTCAGATAGGTGCTTATTAGGACATTTGAACTGATATTCTATCAAACTGTTGAATTTTTGAAACATTATGTGGGAAATAATTTTAGTACATATCAATTTTTGCGGAGGAAAGGAGAGTGTGAAAAAAATAGCAACAGTACGAAGAAAAACAGTAACGTTTTGTGACATTTTCAGCCCAGGTGATATACACGAACTTGATTTTTTTAACTGACATTTTTCATCATTGATGGTTTATATAATGAGAATTCAATACAAAAAATCTGAAATTGTTGATAATTTGAAGTAGGCCTACGTTTGAATCATCTTTGTAAGTATGAGATAATAATCAAAGTAGAGATTTTACATTACCACAGTAAAACAGTTTGTCGGAGTTTTATAAAGGACTATTTACTTATATATGATTGTTTTAGAGTCGTTTCGAAATAATCCTAACTTATCTTCAATATCACTTTCTGGGAACCTTCATATTCGCAATGAAGTGCACTATAAATAATACTGTATTGTAGAACTTAATGTATTGTTTGCAATATTTATGAATTGCCAAATTTCATTTCGAATTGCCTCAAAATATAAAATGGACTACAATTATTTATATTATCGGAGTATAGGCCTACAAGGTATAGGCCTACAAACATGATCGATAGTTTTTATATTCCAGGTATTTCTATATTTGGTTACTATTTACTTTGGGGATGATAATTTGATAAAGCAATAATTTGCTTAGGTGTATGCCAACATGAAGGCATGAAAAAACAATCTATCCATTCGTTACTATAAAATTTGAATTGCAACAAATTGAAGGTAAAATTCTTGATTATTAGAAAATAATTTCACCAGTATCATTTTTTTAATTAGATCGAAACTTGATACCAATTCCCCAATCAAGGCTATGGATGAAAGATGTATCATTTAAGTATCATTTATGTACAATTATTTGAAGCTTATGATATTCATTTGCGGCTGTTCAATAATTGGAAAATGATGTTTTGTACTCCTTTTGATGTCCTGAAATTTGATGTCTCAAAATAATGTCCTGAACTTTTGATATCTTTGTTGTTTGGAACTTTTGATGTCTTAAAGGACCTTGACTTTCAGGAGAATGCAAAAATGGATCTATTTTCAGCACAAAATGATTAAAAATAATAATTTATTAAAGAATCGTGATTGAAATATATTTCACGCCTATAAGAATTATATTCCACCTGACGTAACTGAAAGAATGATATTTTATTAGGATGAGTTACAGTACTTTTCAATTTAGGCCTTTGCAGTTTGCATATAGAACGTTATGTAATATGAATCTCCGAAACATTTTTTTTAAATCGTATTATATTTCAATTATATATTATTATAAAATATGCTTAAATACTGAAAATTATCACTACAAACGTGTGAGCGCATAAACTCTCCACACGAGTAAAAAAAAGGTATCAAAGAAAATATTCTCTTGGCTAACGTTTGTTGAGAAGCCTTCTAAATCGTGTTATTCTGAAAGATAAAGAAATTAAAATAGTCCCAAAGTGCGTAAATAAATCTCTTGCAATATGAAGAGATTATAATAGAATTGAACGTAATAATTATTTAAGAATAGTCGCGAAATGAAACAATCATTTTTAGGATGAGGCACATAGGCCTACATTGATTATCGTTATAGCATATCGTTTTATCTATATCAATTATTTCAAATTTTTAAGGGTACGCCTCACATAAACAGTGTTATATTTTCCTATTTTCGAACATTCTCCTAATTTCTTCAAATTTTGAAATGATTTGCTATCAAGTTTAGATGTTGATTAGAAAATATATAATACGATGAATACACAGATGACTCAAATTTGAGTAATTCTATAGAATCGCAGAATCCTCGATTTCACACGAAAATATTTCTATCACTTGGTGTTTTTATTCACATTTGAATATAAATTATATCGAATGAGGCGAATTACGAAAATATTGTGATTTTTGGAAGGCATTCATTTACTCCAGTCTGAAGTATTTTTATATTATTTTCTGAATTATTTTGTTTATATTTGGTTTACAAATTGTAAATTGAATATTGATGATATTTTGTGTCAACCAAAATTATCCTTCCCAAAAGATGATTAATACAAATTATTATCTATAAGCTCCAGTTTTTTCCTCCCTGTTCTGTTATTTCTGTATATTATTTACGCCGGTGGAAATGCTTCCTGGAAGTCAAACTAAATCCATGTTAGTATATTATATCTAACTATTAATGATCATTATTTCCGTGAAAAAATTGGAATAATAACAATTTATTACATTTAGCTGCGTAAAAAACTAATTCTTGATTAAATGTATGCCATGAGCAAACTCTATTGCCTATCGTGGCTCCAACGTTTGGAGGGATTAATCCCTAAGATATTATACTTATAAAAACCTACTTTTTGTACAAATAAAAAGTGCGTATTCCCGACACCAGAAGCGCTGATAGGGACAATAATTTTTGACACGTCGACTTAGACTAAGCCGCTTCGGTAATCGGATTAAATTGTGTTCGTTCTCGGTGGGAGAAGCCTAATTAATATCACAATTCAGGAACAAACGTTCTACTCTCTCTCTCTCTCTCTTTTTCACTTATAGTCTCTGTTTTTACTTTTGTACTTATAGGAATTTCTTTTACTTGAATACGATTCGCTTGATTCAAAATTAGAGCAAATGAGCAAAAAATGGTTTTATAGAAAACGGTGCTAGGATTGCTCAAAATAATGCTCTATAATAATTATCAACTGAATTGAAGCACTTTTCAATTTCAGGAATAGGCCTACACATAGCTGTATGTAGGTGTAGGCCTATTTGAATCACATGTATGATCTTCAATGGAATTTAGATATATATAGTCAATTAGATACAGTCAATTATAAGCGATTTCAGCATGAGTTTATGATTCGACCGTTAAACTATAAATCTATAAATCTATAATCATTCCAAATCACCAACTCATTCTCTTGAATGAATTGCAATAGATCCGTTAAACGAATGATAATAATACTTGCAGTATCAAGACAGATCGTATAACCGAATAAGGAATCTTCAAAGAAACATTCATGATGTATTATCAAAATAAGAAAATATGCATAGTGCCATGATTTGTACCCAATTAGACATATAGATCATTCGTTTGGTGTTCAGTACTGTGGATTCTGTGGACATATATATCACAAATTGTATAATAGAATCTATTGATATCATCCATATAGTATAGAATGAAATACTTGTATAATATGCATTTTAAATCTTGAATACAAGGCCATTTTTGTGAACTGATTTCACATTGATACGCCACCTATATTCATGATAAATTTAAACTGAATAATGAAATTTGAAGGGTATAATTAATTCGATACTACATATTCTATGAATATTTTATACTTCATATTTATTTTTTCCATCAGCTTTTACAATTATTGGAGGTTGCATGTGTGACATCTTTGAAACACCCCATGACGGAAAAGACCATGCACTAATATCTGGTCATCCAATTATTCCAAGAATTTGAATGCATCCAATAGGCTGATATATCCTACTCCAATCTTGATGGTAATCCGGAAATCTGATCATCCAAAACCAAATAAAATCATTGAATAAAACTATGTGATATCTACTCCGCACCATGTATGCTATCCGTCCGGGAACCATTCAAATGTAGATGCATAAATACGTATATATTTTATTATACTATTTTGTGAAATGTGAATCGTAGAAAGTGCCTATATATGAGACCGTTCTCGATATGAATTCATAACGCTTTCTAGCATGGGAATTTCAGAAAACGTTATCATTCTATATCGTAACTGCTTGGATGGTCAGGAAGGAGAATGAAGGATCAAACTTATAGAACAAGAAATACATTCCATTTTGAAATAATATCCTACGTTTTTTATTTATTGTTATTGATTATTCTTTGGGTTTCTTTGATTATTCGTCATTAGCTCAATTGGGGAACAATGATGTTGTACTAAGTTGATGAATAGAAAATATATATTTATATTTGATTTTGGATTGTCAGATTCTCGTGTATAGTCAATTTTTACTTTGGGTATTTAATATATTTTCTATATGATATGAACATCATTTCAATTTCTCAAAAGTATTGGATGGTCAGTTATGCAGAATGGTTGTTTGTATGGCGGTTGCTATCGGTTACAGGCATTCCTTAGAATTTATTAATTGGCACCAATAAAATTACTGCAAACGCCATTGATGAAAACCCAGTCTTCCAGTTTTCAATTATCAACTCTCCATGTCGTTGGTCAAACTGTGTCAGATAGTGACAGACTTTTGCTGTCGACTTGAATTAAATTGGAAAAACTTTCATACATTCTTTCAACAAAAATGTTCAATTTACTTTCAATCCCACCCGAATAATTTTGAAATCATATAGTATATTAATTAAGTTTTATGAAAAGCGGTGTTGCTGTTTGAAACTAGATATATTTTTTCAGAATGCATCGTTCTACTGAAATGAATACATCATCGTTTCTTTTACTGAGCATGATATTAAGACATAAATAAAATAATCTTGAAAAAATATCAAAGCCAGAGCTGACAAAGAATACTACAGAAGTCAAGCACGACGGAGATTATATTACTTTTTGAAATTCCAAATTTGATTTTGCAGACGATATAATGATATGGCCTACAATATCAGGAAATTCGAGAGAGTATACTAGAGAGAGAGAGAGAGAGGAGAAGAGAGAGTGTGTGTGTGAGAGAGAGAGAGAGAGAGAGAGAGAGAGAACGAGTGATAACATACGAAATTCTTTTCACTTCACACGCTTGATGTATGGGCCTATACATCGCTCAAAAATTAACATTTTTAAAAAGTCTGAATACTATGAAATTTGGTAACATATTTTTCAATTGAAAATGATTTAGCCTACTCTTCAGACAAATATTTTTTCAAATATCCATACAATTTAAAAATTATTCTGATTATTAACGTACTTTCATAAATGGCTATACTGTATTTCAAGAGAATCCTATACCTCTATGTACCCAGAAATATATTATACAATGTGATTAATTGAATGAAATTATCTTTTTTGAGATTGTTATAATTGATTATTCATAAAAACCGAATGAATTTCTTACTATAAATTACAGAAGTATATGTGTAGGCCTATAGATTAACGTTATATTTTGGCGTATTTCTGTATAATCGACAGTCAACGTTACACCAATTCATATACCCAAATGTTTTCATTTCTTTGTTTTTTGTTTTAAATACATCAACTCGTGCGAAAAACGTTAATCACCATGTATTCAAAATAATAACTCAAACATTCAGATTGAGTGAAAATTCGAAACAAAAAATTTCATAATCATGAGTTTCCTGCCTATATAAGCCTACTGTATTTTTCTAATATGTAGAAAAAGCGTACATGGCTTTTTTCTAATGAAATATGAATTCACGATTTCATTGTTTGATCATAAAAGAAATAATACTATAACGATATTACTATACGCCTTTATCTATGCTATGCGTACGCTCATGATACGTTATACCGCATAGGCGAGGAAATAATAAGAAATCAACTAATTGCATATCTCATTACCGTTATTTGTGAAATGAAATTAATTGCTATAATGAAGTTGATATAGTTTCGAGTTTTCTACTAAGTAATGCCAGGGGCGTGTTCTTTTTAGTATTAATGGCATTGGTTGCTTTTGAAACAAAAGAGGAGTGATGCGGGCCCCATTCAAATGAGCAAAGCTCGAAAAATAGGACTTTTACCACAAAACCAGATAAAAAAGAGAGCCCGAAATATTCTGCCACGTTTATTTTCATATCCCTCTCTCCTCCCTCCACGCTCTGTCTCTCTCTCTCTCTCTTTCTCTCTCTCTCTCTCTCTCTCTCTCTCTATCTCTCTCTCTCACTCACTCACTCTCTCTCTCTCTGGTCGTATAAGTGCAATTACCGCTTACTTGGTCTGATCCGGGTAGACATTGACCAGGGATGTAGGGGGGAGTAAACGGGGTGAGTTAGGCTCTGTAGAGAAAAATGAGGTGTACTCTCAAAAAAACTTGTACGTAGATTTCCAAGTTGTGTGGTCATGCCGCCCATTTGTAACTCGAGATATATATCCGCACACACAAAGAGAGCGCCCCACCCCCGTGGGACGTGCACAAACAGTCCGGAGGTTTTTTCATCCTTTTTCATTGGGAGTCGTCCACCCCTTTGCCCCTTGACCCTTAAAAAAGGGCGTTGCCTCTTATCAATCCTCTATATGGTAGCTCCTCCCAAAGTCTATTTTTTACATCTTTCTACTTTTTCGCCCCTCCTCTATTCCATAGACAAAGTTTACGCTCCGCCCCAATCTTTACAAATAAAAATCGAAACACGTTCTGTGAGGGGTGAGGGACCATTTATTATGGTCCCAACAAATCCCACCCCTGTCACAGTTTGCAGTTCCCCCCGCGTGGTGTGAGTGAGATGGAAGAGAAACATGTAGTGAGAAAGAACACATGAGAGAGAAGGGTGATAGAAGTAATTGCTGGTGGGAGGGATCAGCTTTAAATGAATCCAATATGGCCGACTAACAAGGAGAGAGCTATCTTATCGATCCACAGCCTTCTGGACCAAACATCCCTCACACCGCCATCTTGACAGTCAAACAATACACACGCCCAATACCACCAACCATTGGCTGGAATATTTTTAATACTTTTATTTGTTAGGAACATTTTAGGAATTTTAAATGAGAATCCACCCCCAACGCCATTTTTTTTTGATTTTTTTCTCTCTTGCAGTGTTTGTATAATAATGTGAGTGACTATTAGAACGGTTGCTAGGGGCTGCTTCAGTCAGTTTCCAAGACGCATCTATCATGGTCTGACCCACCCCACACCCCCCACCTCTCACACCCACCCCTTGAGGGCCATGGTAGAGAATATGACGGAGGTTTGTGGTTGAACTTAGACAGCGTTACTAATGAATGACCGTCTAAAATGTACCACTTCTCTTTCACCTCGACGTTTCGGATCATGTCGAAACTAAGCCCCTCTTTTCAGTGTTGTTTTGCAAGGTGCTTATTATAGAAGGAGTTTTGTACTCTGGATCAATATAAGTTTCAGGGATTGTAAGTTGTGATTCAGATAAGAGATCAATAAATTGAGACCACAAAATCACAATGATTTTCAGGATGAATAAATAAGTTTTCTGTAAATAAAAAAAAAGTTTTGTAATTTTTTTTTGTATTTGGAAAGTAAAGTGAAGTGAAAAAAAGAATACAATTTCTTCTGATTTTCGTTGACTATTTCTACTTTCAAGAGAATAAATTGTACGAATAATTCGTGTGCACTCTATACGAGTTCGTATATATTGAAAGATTACAAAAAATAAGAAAGTGTGAAATATTAAATAGGCCTACATTATGAGTAATTACGTGAATATTGGATTAATTATATTAATAAACACTAGCATTCAAATAATATTCGGTTCCTTAGCTAACAATTAATTCTCACATCGTTCATCTCAATATATTCCGCTCGGTCTTTACAACGAATTGCTGACATGTGTGCACAGAGTCAACATGCAGATTTTTATTTCATAATTTGCCGCTCTTTTCGTGTGGAAATGACACAAACTTTTCCTACTGGTCAGTCGTTCTGCGCGTGCCCATAACACCCCCTTGCCACCCTTACCACCTTCCCAAACAAACACACACACACACTCTCACACATCGACCTATATTTACAAAGCGGGAAATTAACACTACTTTCAAATTAAAATCCCTATCTTCATTGAAGGTATAATATATACAGAGGAAGATTTTTATACATAAATTGTTAATATTCAGACGTTTTAGTAACGGAAGAATGAGCAGGTTTTCTGTTGAGGTATCTGTTTATTAAAATATTACACACATCAAAGGTTTTGTAAACTCAGAAGCTTGAACTTAATAAGGGAGACCGCTGTGTATATTGAATACTTGGTACTCTTAGTTCAGAAAACTCTCGCTAATAAGTTTGACGCTGCATGCAGTATTTATAGAATATAGAGGGGTTCATGAGATTGAAGTTTGTAAAATTAACTGAAGCAAAGAACGCGTTAGGTTACGTAATCAGATTAAAATATTAGGGAAATTTCAATAGGCCTAAATATATAAGTATATATAGGCCCTATATATAATGACACGCACAGTATCCGTATTTTCATGGATCACTTCTTCATATTAGAAAGAATGGAAGAGTGATTCGTGATCCGTGAAACTTGATCTTACCTCATTCGGGAGCATCGCAATTATGGTCTGTATACGGTATTGACTTTTTTCCCTCGTAGATCTTGATGATTGCCTCGAATATCGGAAATATGCAGACAGCAAAATCTACAGTTTTATGTTTGGTAACAATAACTATTACAACAAGCCGTAAATCTGAAACAAAAAAATGATACGGAAACATTTGAAATTCGTTTGATTTTCATGATTTGTGAAATAAGGTACAATTGACTATTTTTCATCTTCATGAGGAAAGTATAACCATGGTATAACTTCCATAAAGAAGCCCATACAGTAGATGAAAGTAGAGATCGTAGATGAATTTCTGAAAGATGATTCAAATATCAAAAAGTGAAAGATTACGACTGAACATTCTGATATAAGTCATAATGAACAATAGCTTTTAATTAACATCATCATGTGGTGTATTCTATATACCTTGGAACACGAATAATTTTAGCTGTATAGAACGTAATACATGCATGGATATATAATATTATAATATAACATAATTTGCCTTTGAGGTCAATTGAACAGTTCCTTAATTATTCATAAGCTAGAAAGGGATGTTTACCACTTCCCCATTCCACCCCTACAACATCGAGCCTCCATGCACGCAGTTCACCCTTTACTATATGCACGTCTAACCTATACCCCTTGTTTCAATACGGAATAATTTCGGGGAAGGCATCAAGTTGGCACATCCTGAGAAGGGTTTTAATATATCAAGAAATGCAAAGACAAATTTTTATCAGGTACTTATACTGAAAAATGTTTTTTTTTTAGTCATACACTTTTTATTACACTAAAGTTGTGATTTTACTATCCATATATATACACATCTTATGACAGATATGAATTATAAGGATACAAATACGTACTCAACAGCGAAACGAACCAAAGTGTCAAGTATTGCGCTCAAACCGTTATATCGAGAGTTCCTCGTTGAATTGAGGTTTTCTTAACTTACAGGGCCTACAGGTAGCCTACTATATCAACACAGTATCACGGTTTCGCGGTATTCATCATAAGAATAAAGATGATTGGAGGTATGAAGATGATAATACAGTGTATTTTCGATTAGTAGGTCCTATCAATTTCAAATGTTCACATTTATTCTCATTTCACAGAATTATTGATTTCATCATGCTTCAAATGTCTGATGACTGGTCACTACTCTTCAATTATTCATTCTATAAATTCATTCATTTTTTAATATTCCATCCCTTCATTATTTTATGATTTGTATCATTTTAGTACTGTTCAGTCTTGACAATATTCCCGGCTACATATTACATAATTATTATGTGATTGGAAAATTATTATTAATGTGAGTGATGAGTCACATTTATAGGATGAGGATACATCAATAACTAACAGATAGGCTACTAACTTACAAATAATACATTTAAAAAAAATTAAGACGGCATTATGTAACTTATATTAATACCCTATTTGAAGGTTATAGTAAGTCTCGAGTAGAAAAAAATTGAACGATTTCAAATGTTATGTTAAATAACAGAGCAATTAATTAGAAGCAAGTGCAATTTAAAAATATGTCAGACGGAGATAGAAACAGTGACAAGTGGTGAATGAATAGGGTAGGGAAATGAAGAGAGAGGGGGGTAGTTAGAGAGAGAGAGGGAAGAGGAAAGAATGAGGAGAGGAGATGAAGAGTGTTTTCGAGAATGAGTGAGAGAGGAAATGAGGGAGAGAATTCGAGTGGAAATACAGAGAAAGAGGGGAGACAGAGAGAGAGTGCTAGTATGGAGGGGAGAGATACGTGGTTGTGTAAAGGGATGAATTAAAGATTCGTGTAAGAATGAGAAGGGGTAGAATATAGTTCAGCAAGGAGGGGTTCGAGGGAGGAAGGGAGTGAAACATACAAAGCAAACTGTTCGAAAGAAGACGAAGAAACGACTAGCGATGCGCACAAGGTGTGCGCAGTAGATGGGATGTCATGACTAGCACGCTGCCTGCCGGCGTTTCGATGAACTACTTATCATTTCACCCTCGACGGTTGCCCTGAACTGCAACTCCGTATTCTTAAGCTTGATTAATGGTCTGAGCGTCTTATCGTGTAGAATAACAACACATGGATCATCTAAAGCTTACTGTGGGATTTGGAGACTCTGTCCTTCAGAAGCCAATCATTAATTTCAATGATAATCTGTGATATTCAAATGAGTCAACTTTGGGACATTTTAACCTGACTGTGATTAATGTTGATTTACCGTTGCCCTAATCTTTGAACTGGACGTACGATGGAGAATAAGGCATTACGTTGTAAATTACGTCGTACAAACTTAGTTAGTCCTGATCTGAGACCAAAGGTCTTTATATACAATCAGCGGAAAGGAAAGTCTCGTCCGTAAACTCAATAATAGGTGTAATAGACGAAAATCATTAAACGGCATTTAACATGTATTAATCCAACGGATTGTTTTATTTTCAATGTTCAATTATTGATGTACCGGTATACTCTATTTTAAAAGTCATTTGGTAGAATCCAGATATAAAATTATGCATTATTTGTATTCAACAGATGACATAACCAACAAGAACCTTTCATTGATTATGTATTTGATATTTCTACATACATTATTGGGTGATAATTGTTTCTCACCATATGCTAATACTTATTATTGTAATCAATTTATTTGATTCATTACATTCGTTAATTCAACTTCAACTTCATAGTTAATTGGTAATGTGATAATTGTTTGTCACCATATGCTGATATTTATTATTGTGAATTAATTTATTTAATTCATTACATTCGTTAATTCAACTTCAACTTCATAGTTCATTGGTAATAGACGAATGTACATTGGAACTCTATCGAAAGCAAGCAATGGATAAAATTATCTTACGTTCACAACAATTTTGCTTCTACAATAATTTGCGAGGAAAATCTTCAGAAGAAATTGTCGTTGCTTTGTCCCACGCAAATAAAATGATTATATCGACAGAATAACTCGGAATAATAAGAGAATAACAAAAAAAATTCGAAGTACCCTGAATGGAACTTTCATTAACTCATGTCGGACTAACTTTTAATCCTTCAATAGTCCATAATGTTGTTTTCAAGGAAATTTGCGATGATCAATCAATTCACTATATATGTATATGAATATGAATGTAGATATCAAGTAGGCCTATGGATTATATAGATTATATAAATTTTTAATATACATTAAAGTGATATGATACAATTATATGATTCAATTATAAAATATAGAAACGGTATTTCTATACATTTTTGGAAATCATTGTGGTTAATAGCACTAGTAGCTCTATCTGTGAGCGAATCAACTTATCTCACCCCCGGAGCGTAGCTGGTAGTGCGTAAGTTCATCAAAAGGAGATTAAACGGCGAAACTCTTCGTTAAATGTATGAATTAAAACATAACTTGAACCAAAACCGCTTAACCCTACCCCCTCCCTCCCTCCCTACCCCTCCCTTTCCCCTTCACACCAACCGCTTTCAATCCAGCCTTACACACACCTCAAACATTCACCACATTTCACCTATTAAATGATTTGTCAATAACAAACGAGGAAGAAATTGAGCTAATTGCGTTGAATATTTCAATTGGTTTTTTGACGTTTCGTATAGAACTGAGTTCAGCTGAAGTTCATATCAGACATGGAGAAAATGAATGATATTTCAACTTATGATTCATTTAGTTGAAACAAATTTAATTATTCAATCATGTAGTACTCATATTGAAATTCAAACTCAATATTTATGTTCCAAAATGTGTGTTATCTGATTTAAAGAAAGAAATGCAGATTCATGTTTCAAATAAACAAAATTCAGTAGTCAGGATAAAAAATGTGTGAGTAAATGAGGAATACAATTATATGACAGACATCAACAATCAGAAACCCACAATAGGGTCATTTAATACATTCAAAATGCTATTCCAACTGCCACATAACTTCTAAAACTCGAATAAAAAATTGCAGTCGATAAATTTTAGCATACAAAATTGTTATTTTTGTATATCAATTCTCAATGATCAATTCTGTTCATGACGCAAATACATCAAATTGATAAATAGATTCAATCAAATAATTCAATAAATCAATCTCATTCTCATAAATTGATTCATCATTTTCCAAGAACTGGATACCCTTTTTAATAATTTCATCCAAATTACTTAATGGTTCATAAACAGATCGGCTATGTACCTTACTCTTGAGCGTATAAATTAGAACATCACACCCTTTCCTTTCCTCAACTCCCCACAAGCAGCGCATTTCATCTCACAATTACTGTCAGTCGGACAGGTAAAGCCGTGAGCTTTATCCGCTTGTGTGACTCGCACTTCGTTCGCTATGCTTTGCATTCATTACTTATTAAATGCTGGCGTTAAAAACTGCTTTCGTCAAAAATGAACACGATTTAATTTGTTTTAATTAGACAAATAATGAGAATATGTAATGTAAACGTGAATGTTAAATAATATTTTAAAATTGAAATAAACGAAATCATAGTTTGAACATAAATATAAACAAAGAAAAGATTGAGATGAAAATTCATTCTGATTCATAGATGGAAAAAATGTCACCAAATATTCAATTCATGGGTGGTAATATTAATGATGGAAGTGCCAGGTGAATTTGAACTGGTGGAAGTGCCAGGTGAATTTGAACTGGTGGAAGTGCCAGGTATATTTTTACTGGTGGACGTGCCGGTTAAAATCATGAATCAGTTGGAGGTGCCAGGTTTATTGTTATATTGTTTCTCGTCACTTTCATAAGACACGAGCCATACATAAATCATTCAAATTCCTCAGTACATAGATACTAAGAACCAGTTGTATACAACAACATCTACAGGTTTTTAAAATAATCTGTTACGCAAAAAAGTCAAATGGGAATGTTATCGAGTTTTTCAATCGAAACGTAATCGAATTAAAAGGAAAAATTGATTTTTATCATTTCTCCATACGAAATTTGCTTGTAGAGTGATCTCCAGAAAATACACTGATAAATATAATAATTCAACACCGGTTTTGTGTTCTCAATTTGTAAGCATAATCGAGATACCTCATTCACTACAAAATAGATTTTCTAGAACCTGAATCATTTAATAGTAACAATAAATATGGATTTTGTATTATTACCAGAAATAAACACGTTAGGCATACTATACTTTAAATCGTCTTCAACATATTTCACGATCCTTTCAAATATACATTTCGTTATCAACTTCAAGTTTTGAATCAACGCAGTTCAATAATTGCACCATCAATACATCATTCAAATATTTCTTAAGTCTGTTATACTTGATATATTCGAATATTCCATATAATTCAATATGAAACTGCTTTTAAAGTTACAAGTGACATTTGAACTAATGCTCCTATGATCGTTTGAATGTTACGTTGAAGCTAAAAATGTAATGCTCTCTATTGAAAATAGATAGAAATAGACATTATTACCGGTACTACAGAATTTATCTATACATAACGTATTTTGTATTTGAAGCCGTTATTCAAAGATTGGTCACCCATTTACTAGAACACACCGGCCCAGATAAATCACTAAGTTGGCTATTCCCTTGCTAATATCACTTTACTTTGATTAAACTATTCTCTGCCACTACGTCACACTCCTCACCCATCCGTGCAAACTATATTATTAGTATATTCCTCAGATATATAAAGCAATTAAGCATACACAGGCTATGTAAATGTTGTAATATTATCGGTTGAGCCAGCGTGGTGGTTACGTCTTTCTAATTAACTTCTTCGTCAAAACCTGGGGACTTAATTAAACGTATGGTGTTTTGCCTTTGAATGGATTAACACCATTTTAAACATCAGTTCAATTAATTAGAACCAAACTGTGATATTTTATTTCTGGTGAATGAGATCACAGATTATACTAGAACAATTGATTGGAAAATTTGTAAAATTTCGATGGATGATATATCAGTTTCATTTTACTGTCTATATAAAGATTATGTTATCAACTATAGCAATTTGAAAGAGATAAGATCGTCGTAGAATAACACAAATATCACTTGATTTATTGCTTTATTTAATGAAATTCGACACACAATAAGCTTGATTAATTTTTTTTCTAATTGGCAAACAAATGAAAATCAATAATGTAAGCTGAACAATATTCAAATATTTTTCAAATTAAAAATGAAATCTCGAAATATCTCACAAAATTCCTAACCTATGACTATAGATAAGTATATCATATTTTACTCATTGTATACGCTACAAGTTTGAATCCATTTCGAAAAATTATATAGAGATAAATTAATATGAATAAGTATTTTGAAAATATATAATTATATTGAAATTTATTTCGATTTGAATAACAAAGTATCATGTCAAGTAATATAAAAATATCTAATAATCATACGTATCTGAGAGGTTTAGTTACATTAAACCAGAAATGTAGCCAGGTTCGTACCGTGACTGTATCTTATGATTGAATTTCGTGGGTTGCCTATATCTTGGGGGCTAACGTGCGTAATGCATACAGAGGAGCGGGGCTAAGGGGGTGGTTGAATCAACCCCTTAGAACACAAAGGAGCGATGCTTCAACTTACCCCCTCCCACCACCTCCCACCCTTAAATCCTACGAGGTTACTTGTTTCATTTTCTTGTTGGTTTGCACCCTGCTAGGTACTTTTCTTGCACGGTACTAGAATAATTATACTGTAGGAACGATTACTGCCGAATGTATGTTACATATAAAACTGTTCGAAGTCAATGTTGTACCTAGAGCGGACCAACCGATGATTAGTGTATTGGACAATAATTGACCGATTTATAATCAGCCGGTTACGATATCACCCTTGGCTATTTTCGTAGTTTGATCAATAATTAAGCGATTAATAGGCCTACTTGATTATCAGTTGGTACAACATCAGCTCTAAGACTTCTAAAATGTTCAATTTTTCATATTATTTCTATATTTGAATTCAGTTCATGCATTTTGAATTAATGATAATAATAAGCATAACCATATTTAAAAAATTGTTGCAGAAAGAAACGATGTATTTCAATCTGGTATGAGATTAATGTGAAATTGGTTTGGTCTACAATAAACTTGAAAAATTTGTTGATTTGTTGATAACAGTATGTATTAAGTACCTCTCATCAGCAAAATTTAAAAAGGGAAAAAATAAATCTATTTTAAAAATTGTGGATATTGTAGGGAAAAATTGTCGCCAAAACATTATGACCTATAAAGCCTTTGTTATTTATAGCAGGCTTAGTTATGGAAAATCCTACGATTTTCATTATTACATACTCATTTCGGTATTGTACGTAGGCCTAGTATATTATTGTCATAGTATCTATAGATCGCTTTTCTTGTATTTGCTTGGTACGGTTCAGCGTCTCCCCTACTCATTATCATGAACGGTCGAATGTGTCGATCCGCCAAATCGAGAGGGTGCAGGAGGCTGAGTGTTCTAGTTACTGCACAAATTTAAAGATGACCTCCAGTCATGCCAATAGATTTTTCAGCTCATTTGGATGTGTGTTTGGGTGAGCACTATAATTTCACACTTATTGATATTCAACGTATGTAAAGAAATGAAGTCGAATAATATGAGAAAGTCTAGTATACATCAATAACAATCACCATAACAATTTGTTAGTAACAAATCAATTTTTATATCAATATTTTGTAAAATGTCCAATTGTTCAATTCTATCCGTTGACATGCAATTTTGTCAGAAACAAATATCTACTAAATTTGAATAAATTTGAATTTCTCATTCATGAAAAAAATGAATTACTATTGGAAAAACGGATAGTGAAATAAAAGTTGATCAATGAAAATCTACAGGTTGCAAGGCTATGAGTTACAAGAATGAAATGAAATGAATGAATGAATAAATAAGGAAGTCAATGAAATGCTAAAACAAAAGTGCATAACGTTCAAGTACTTTCTGTATATATATCTCTCTCTCATCTTATAACGCATATGCTGTGTTTTCCTATTTCATAATAATAATTCCCATGACTAACTCTATCCCCAGAATAAAAGTCCTGACAAATACCCTATTTTTAACTAATCTCCGTTTAATATACAACTAAAAACCCGAATATTTCATGTTAAACCAACTATTGTACTGCAGTCGTAAGATCTGATTCTGCAGTAGCGCGATACTAGTATCAAAGAGGCTGTGTGTTACACGTTCACATCTCGGTTGCCAAGGGTGTTGTGTTTTAGCAAAGAGGGTGGTTAGTGGGTGGGAGGAAGGGTGGGGGGAGGGAGTTAGGAGGTGAGAAGAGTAGAAGAAGACCAGCTAGGTTGCGTGCGCAACTTGTCAAGTCATTGCGTGGGATGGAGAGATGTTACATCCTTTGCATACACAATTTAGTATAGGACCTACTATTCTGTATTGAAACAATATGTATACCAAGACTTTGGCATCAATAGCTTGCATTTATATGTTCTTCATATTGTTCGATTTTGTGCTAGTATTTTCAAGAGAAAAATATTTAGAATGTAATAACCGAGTAATAAAAACAATTCCAAAACTAAATTAAAACGTATAAAAATCAATTTGTTCAATTCAAACATTATTTACAACTGGAATATGATAGAATAGAGTTCAATGTGAGACTGACAAATTATTCGTGAAGATACTGAAATGAAGTGTCTACTCATGTATCATCAAGTTATTGGAAAATTCGCGATTTATTTCAGTATTCACACAAGAATGAACGTAACATAAATGTTTTGCTAAACATTCAAATTTTTTTTCAAATTCAATTTTCATTTTGAAGAGAATTGCCATTCTAAAAATGCATAACTGAATCATTTCGAATGGAACATGCATATTTTTTTCATTTTCATGGATCGTTTATACAACATTTACTAATTTGAAAGAATTTAAATAATTATTCAAATTACGTTTATATGAAGACGAGTGCAACGATGGGAGGTCATGACGTTTATCCATGAAAATAGCCTGATGCGATCGGTTAGTTATTATCGTAAAGGCATTCTCCGATTTTTTTAAACTAATATTTTTATTCCATCATATTCAATGAATAAATCTATTCAACTGAACAACTCCAATTTTGTCCCACACTGTACACAGTACGCCTATTCGCACAGTAATTATATGACAAAAACATCTTATTTGACCAAGTCGTTATTCTCACGAAATATACAAGCAAGAACTGGTATAATTAAATCGAGCTACTATAGCCAGCGATGTTATATGTGAAAGATGCTGCATGGTTGAGTTTGTTCAACTGCAATGGACTCGAAGCATAGAGAGGGTACAGATCAACGGGTTTAATAGTTTCTAGGGGTACCCGTCACTCTGGGCTTCGAGTTCGATTCCCGGTATGGCTAGCTGGGTATGGAGTAACTGAGTCCAATCTATATTTCCAATTCCAAAATTGCGCATGCATGTGGTTTGGAACAATGTATACAACCGTTAGCGATTTGTAGTTTTTTTAAATAATATGTCACATCTGCCTCCATCTGTCCTTATCAACAACGTGCACTAGTACTCTGTTTTACTCTAAGGTATGAAGAACTGATAAGTATATTCAAAATTAGTATACATTTTCCTCTTAGAGAAATGTATACAACAAAAGATATGGTTTGAATATTACTATCTTCTATAAGGAATCTCCCATGGAGTTTTTTTTTGTTTTTTTTTAATGTTGCTTAACGACCCCACCAACAGCTAGGATATACGGGGGTACGAATGAGCAGATGCATGATCATGAAACGATGAAGAGATGATAGGTGAAAGGCCGATTACAAAAACCCATGCTTTATGCGGGACTCGAACCCACTCCCAACGGTGACATCAGTTACTACCGCTAGCGATAATTGACTTAGCCACCGGGGCGGCCCCATAAAGGTTAATAATAATAATAATAATGTATTTATTGCCCGATTGGATCATACATGATATGGGTTCGTTAATAAAACAACGCTTATAAATTAAAATTAAAAAGTACATACAGTTTAATTTAAAGCTTTAAAAAATAAAGTTTGAAAACGTTACAAAATAGGAAGGAGTCCGAAGTATTTGGAGATCATCCAGTACTGACTTTAGACTGGGTAAACTTCAAACAATTTCAAAATGTGAATGAAGGACCATTACCGGATTCGGAGTTTCCGATTCAGAATAGATAGAAAATAAAATGCATCCATTTTTAAATAAAGTATAATTTGCATATCTTGTTATTATATATTAAATTCCAAAATGTCAGTATTATGTGCAGGGAAATTCAGTTATGATAACAGCGTTTTTGTATCTCATATTATGCTGTATTATATATACTATGACACGAGTTTCCATTAACTAGACAAATATATTCTCACACAGTTTCTATAAGAGAATACCCAATTCATCAATTCAACCTTCTTGGACTTCTTCGCATTATTGTTTTCGAAAAATTGGTCGTTGGAAACATGAATGACAAACAAAATCACCCTTTGCAATTGCCCTAAGAACGTCCTTATTCCGGTATTTTCCTATTCGGCAGACACTACTCAAGAGCGTATAATAATCTACTTAGTTCATTATAACTTCAATTATACTCAAGGTAGTTATTTGGTCGAGTCAATCACATCCTATAAGTATGGTTGTATTGTATGGTTGGTTGATAAAATTGATTTTTCCTCATCGTCCACCTCTAGGAACCACATACATACTTGACGTCTATACTGTTTTCCTCAAGAATCACGAAACAATAATGGATAAAGTTATACCATATTCAATATGATGTATGTACACATTAATGACAGGGCACTGGGTCAGAATGCTAAGTACTGATCAGTTGGACCTGTAGCTTAGAACTAAATAAGGCCCTCTTGATTATAATACTACTATATTGAATTGATATATTCTACTTAGATACATCGTCCTTTCGAAATATAATAAATGAGGCTCACTTTATTTCTCCAAGATAGAGAATGCAACTGAAGCTCAAATTATGTATGAATCAGTTCAATTTTCCCAAACGTTTAATCCCTTAATAGGAAGGTTATAGTAACAGAAAGTTAAGCACCCTTCACTATAACGCATCAAACTCATCGTATGTATAGTATACCTAATCAGTTGACAAATGCAATTGGCCCTAAAATCTCCCATGTGAAAAAGCTAATAAAAATTAAAAACTCGAATCAAGTAGAAACAAGTTTCCAATGAAAATCTTCTTTTTTAAAAAATCCTTAATAAAGTCAACATTATTAATCTCTTACAAACCCGTGAAATGTTGTCCAGTTGAGCCGTTACATGAAAAACGTGATCACTTGATGTTGCCTAACGACTCTTGTGCACTACTGGTTACAGACACGTTAGCAGACTGGATGTTCAACAAGTTGTGAGCAAGGTGGTTGATGGTCGTCGCTCTTCGGGTTCTCACCGGACAACATTTAGAGATGCAACAACGCGGTGGATGCTGCAAGGATGCATTGAAGATGAGCTCAGCTCCTGCAGCGGTGGTCATCTTCGTTCCCACGGTTTGCAATACAGCTACCGAAAGGAGCAGTGGAGATGAGATGACCGTATGGGAAAAAAGTAGACCTCGAAGGTAAAAACTTGGGAAATGAATTCTGGGTTTAAGGGTTATATTTTGTAATTGATATTTGTGTAAAATTTGCTATCCATACTTTGTATAAAATATTGTTTTGTAATATTTTATTCGAATGTATTTTCCATTTTTTTTGCAGTGATTATGATGATTCCAATGATCGAGCTTCTATTTGTCATTCAATATGAATATACATGATATTTCAAGGGATGAATTTAGGTCAGAGCAAAAAAGGGTGAGAATGTTTCTGATTTTACCGTTAATGGTGAAATGTTTAAAATCGTATGCAACGCGATGAATTTTCAGATTTTAACGGTTTCTTACGCAAGGACTTTTTCTCGGTTTACTTCTCCCCTCATATCCAAAATGATGATTCAAACAAACGGCCATACAAAATTTATAATCTATATCAACACTTTTAGAATGCATGATCTTTGACCTCACATTTTATTTGTTGATAGTTTTGAAGAATATTTTGGAAACACATTCGATTGGTTGTTGAAGACCAGCCTTTTCTCATTTTCGAAGGTTTTCAATAAATATGTCCATGTTGTAATTTAAAAGGCGTATTTCCAGGAAGCTCAGTTTTGTTCAATCTGTAGAGTGAGACAAGTGATTCCTCTCCTTATATTTATAATGAAAAGCTGAAATATTTGGTGTGTAGTGATAGTGAAGGTATGCACTTCTGCTACAACTTCTTCTGGTAATTATAGTAACTCTGTTAGAAATTAACATCGGAATCTTGACTCACAGTTATTGTTTACTTATTGTTTTTTATTGGACACAGTGGACAGTGACCTGTTAACGCTAAGAATGAATTAATGAGAATTGTTAGAAGCATCACTTCTTAGTTGTTCCATGACGTCGAGGCTGTATTGTCATCGAATACAAATAATTATCTATGAATTATTTCACAACCGATGAAACTAATAGTAACTATTAATTATAAATCTGTGAAAATTCAATCATGGTGAAGTCAGGTGAATCAATATTTTCACTCTGCAGATTCATCACCATGCTACAAATCGAGAAGGATCAAATCAAACCAACAGCTCTTGCATAAATCCGTATTACGAAGAAAAAGAATATTAATGGCAAAATGTATGATAATTTTTCCAATTGAATCAAGAGACACCTTCTGTACATATTTGTATTATGAGTTTAGACTGAAGAGAGATTGATTTGATATCAGTTATATAATGGACATTTGCACTTTAATATTATCTATTGCAAGTTGAATATAGTTCGTTTCTTCTCATTAACTACAATATTCCTGTATTTTAGTTACCAATTATTGTTTTTGTACATCAATATGTATGTTTGACACATTGTGATATATATTCAGTATGAGGTTATAAATTGGGAGTTTACTGAAAATAATATTTGATGTGTTTTGACACACGATATACCATTCATTTTCTTTCATCATGTGATTCCATTCTGATCCCTGTTGATTTGTACATATGTCACAATATAAATGTGAACCAATCTTCTCATTCATTTTTTAAATAATTAATTCAGTAATGTGTTGACCTTTTTTCAAATTAATCTAGTATCTGAATTTTGAATATGAACATTATAAGTCCATTAACTAAATTCAAGCAAAATATTATTGTAGTATGCTATTGATATATAATCAAAGTTCACCAACTATATTTTTACACACTACACACTATATTTTTTAAATTAATTCACTTGATACCAGTAAAAGTAAATACCACGGGGGAGGAGCCGTGTTTTGTGAGTGAACTGTCTTTTATCAAGTCGTATCTATCTATTTCCTATTTCCCATCAGAAATTATGAGTGAATGGTTCTGTTATGTTTGTGTCCCCACGTCCAGTATTGACTTGGGACTTTTGTTTGTTTGGTCAGGTCAAACTGTTTGACAAAGCTACGTCGCGATTGGTTGAATGTTGCCGTTGAATAAAGCTGAGTGATAAGCGATCATCTGGATCTAATGCGGCCTCGCCTCTTGAGACTGCTAGAGAAGATGTCACAGTCAGTTATAACCCTCTCTCACTCTTTCACTCGTATCACTCGCGTATCTCTCTATCTCTCTGTCTCACTCTATCGCTACAGTTGCGTCTCAACAACTTGACAACTGGTTTGTGGACATAATGAGTTGATTAAAATAATATCATATATATATATATATATATATATATATATATATATATATATATATATATATGTATGTATATATATATATATATATATATATATTTATATATATATATATATATATATATATATATATATATATATACAGATATATATATACATATATATATATATGAGATATTTTAGCCATGTCGTAAAAGATACGTCTCGACCGAGAATTGAACCCGGGACCTTTTCCGGGTCCCGGGTTTAATTCCCGGTCGAGACGTATCTTGTACGACATGGCTAAAATATCTCAAACATCTCGATATTGGATCGTATCCAAGAAGTTTGACGATCACATATATATATATATATATATATATATATATATATATATATATATATATATATATATATATATATATATATATATATATATATATATATATATATATATATATATATATATATATATATACATGGGCGTCGTCAGCGGGGGGCAAGGGGGTGCACTTGCCCCCCCTGGAACCAGGCAAAAATGTATTCGATTTTTTTTTTTTTTTAAACAATGATGTTTTTCGAAACTTTGTACGTAGGCCTACCGACTGTACCGGTGACATATTGAAATATGTTAATTTTAACATATCTTGTTACGCGGGTGGTCATGAGTCTGATGTGACTGGATGGGGATGGGTATAGGCAAGGCTATGCCTTCGCCGACTGACGAATATGATTTATTGGGCTATTCTTATTTCCTGAAAAATTTTGATATTGAGTATCATACAGACCAATCAGATTCCAATAACTCATTTTGGCTATTTTGTATGATGAAATATTTAAAAAGATGAATAGGATCAACTACGTGCATAGAATCTCACCAATTCAACATTATTTGTCTTCTTACTCTATGAAAAACAAAAGCTAATTAAACAGTCACAAAACCTCCCAAAACACCATAAAACGATGGAATTGCAAGAAATCCCCTTGGAATCTCTCTCCCCCACTCCTATTGGGACTTGTGCTTTTTCAAATTCGGGATTTTTGCCCCCCCTCAAATTTCTTCTTGCCGACGCCCATGTATATATATATATATATATATATATATATATGCACATCTCTAATTTCATTATACCAAAGCCGACCTCATTCTCACGACCAATCGTGTGGGTCATGACTATAGCAACCGAAAATACTATTCACACGAACCGTTCGTGCCAACAAATACTATTTTCGCAAACCGTACGACAAGGCCAGCTAATACTTTTCTCACAAGTCGTTAGTTCCATGAAGACGCGTAATCTCTATTCTCACGAACCATCGTTTGGGCCGTGGCAATAGCCAACCCGCGCGGCCACTTCAATTCCTACGACCGGCTCACGAAACCATATAACCAAGACCCAAGGAGGTCTTTTGATTGCATACAGAAGACTCTGGCTTTGTGATGCCACTAACTGACATGAAGTCAAAAAGAGATGAACAACCTAATTTTAACCACAAACTTTTACTACCGTGGTGTTGAGTAGAGCCCCAGAGGAGTGAAGCATTTTCAAGACGGGGCAAGCGAGTATTACAAGATTGACTAGATAATTTTATATATATATATATATATATATATATATATATATATATATATCATTTTTCTATCCCCATCCAAGGATGTCGTGTTTGGGGGGTGGAGGTGACTCCACCGTCGTTTCTAGGGCTGCCTGGGATGTCGAAGACGGTGAGCCATTCCGTCTTCCTGCTCGTAGTCTGCTTCTCCAGCTTCTTCGCCCTCTTCTTCCTCCAGTTGCCGCTCCACCAATTCCTTTCACCTTTCTCTGTTTCCCACCATCTCTCTCTTCCTACTCTCTCCCGCTCTACATTTCTCGCTTCGGTATCTCCTTTAACGCTATCAGTCCACCTAGTTCTTGGACGACCCACCTTTCTTTCCACCATATCCATACCCTTTTCAAATTCTCTTCTTGGGATTCTATTATCTATAATTTTATAAAATACAGATAATTCCGTCTATGTCCTCTATTTACCCACTCTTGGTTACTTTTAAACACGTAGGCGTCGTTGTTCTTGTTACGGCCGCAACCTATATCAACCTGAATAGATATTATAAAGATCATCAATATAAAGAATCAATTATGTGAATCGGTAATAATGAATCTATAACATAATGATAGAAAACATATATGTATGTTTATTGGGAAAATATCAATGTGAGTCTTGAAAACTCAAAGGAGTCGTATACATAACACAGAACCAACAAAGTCAACCTGGAACTATATATATTCACAGCCAGTTTTGTTTCATTTCATCAAAGCATTGACTTCTCAAACACTAAACCTTGTCATCTGCTTTCAGGAAGAGTTGAACCTTAGACCAAGAGAGGTCAACACACCATATATGGGCTTCTCAACGTTTCATCACTCGGGGTGACTGCACTCATGCACCCGTGGCGTAACAATGCACCCTTGCACCGGCCCGCACACGGATATCAGGTATTCTATAGAGACTCACCCTTTTTGTCCCGTCTTGGACACACTTTGCATCCTATCAACACATATACCTGCTTTACACGGCACCGCACACTTCATTACAATCACTTAGAAACCCTTTATGAGAATTTCTTTCTAGTTGTACTTTTTCATTATTATTTATTATTTAAGTTTATTTAGTTGGTATGGCACTTGCATACATGCACAAGTAAACATAGTCTGAGTAAATAGTTTTTTATTCAACATTTATTATTTTTTATTCAGTCCTTCTTGTATGTATATAATCCAGATTAAATTGTTTGAAATTTTTTTTTCATTTTATTGTAGTTTTCATATTCAGGCTCTCCAAAAAGTGAGAGAAAGATCGTTGCTCTATTTGTAATCGTAAACTCAAGTGATATGTATTGATTCATTTGTCATATCCAGTACTACTTTT
Organism: Brachyptera putata; assembly: GCA_907164805.1. Taxonomy (NCBI): domain Eukaryota; kingdom Metazoa; phylum Arthropoda; class Insecta; order Plecoptera; family Taeniopterygidae; genus Brachyptera; species Brachyptera putata. Next base: position 37,504,455 of record OU015462.1, read on the forward strand.
AAATTTACCCGTATCCTTTGACTTGTGTTCATGAAAGGCCTATATGGATTGCAAAACGAAACACGAAGGTTTTGGTATTCACAAATAAAAGTTGTAGATTTGGAACTATTGTTGTGGGAGAGTAGTTCATCCAACTCTTTTTTTCTTCCTGAAGACTCCATCAAGTTCAAGACTCAAAGAGTCCATCAAGACTCAAGTTCGTGGGCTCCAAATCAAGGGAATGCTGCACCTGAAACTATTTACATGAAATTTATTATGAATCATTATGAATATTATTAATAATATCATTATTATGAATTTATTATACTGGAGATGAAGATTTGTTTCGAGAATCTATGACTCACAATCAATCAACTGCCTTAATAAATGAACAACAGTCGTCTTGAAACTTCAGGAACTCTTGTTTTTCAAGGGGTGGATTGCAAGAACGAAGTTAAACCCCGGTCTACTTTAGACGCCGTCTAAGTACAAAATAGCATTGCCTCGTCAATGCTATTTTCTACTTAGACGGCGTCTAAGAAGACCGGGGTTTAAACTTCGTTCTTGCAATCCACCCAAGTTCTTTGAATTCTTTCAAATTCTCTGAATGAGGTATGTGACGTATACCAATAGGGGAAAAACTCAAACATCTGTACCCATTATATGAATAACAACAATATTTTATTTTATTTCCACTTCATTTCAGAACTTACATGAATTTACATAACTTTATTTTGAAATCATCATAACAGTAGACTGTATCTTGCACTGCTTGTAACTTTACTCTAAAAAATAGTGATAACTTAAATTCTTATTAGGAATAATACAATTAAATATAGGTAGAGAGAGAGAGAGAGAGAGAGAGAGAGAGAGAGAGAGAGAGAGAGAGAGAGAGAGAGAGAGAGAGAGAGAGAGAGAGAGAGAGAGAGAGAGAGAGAGAGAGAGAGAGAGAGAGAGAGAGAGAGAGAGAGAGAGAGAGAGAGAGAGAGAGAGAGAGAGAGAGAGAGAGAGAGAGAGAGATTGAGAGTGAGGAAATCTGCAGTATAAAATGAACACTGTTTGACTAAATATCAGCTAGCCCTTCTGATTTCAGAGAGTTGCCAAAATTGAAAATGAAATGAATGTTAATTAAAGAGTTTGTCTTTTGTTAATTAATCCAATGACAAAATTTGACAATGAGAGTGTGGAGAAACAACTTTCACTTGACATTTAATTTTGAGTTGGATACAAACGTGACATTTTGTACAAATATTTCTTGTTTTTACAGAATACCATGGATGTGCAGATACAAGTGAAATAATTTGGGTTCATTGCAACAATATGTCAACAAAATCAAAAGCAAATCAGACAAATACATCATGCAATAAACCACGGCCAATGGACGACAGGAAACGAGCAATGAATAGCAACACGACAATATGAAATATTTACATGGAGCTTACATCGATTGGGAAAGAATTCGGGAGAGAAATTAATTCAATTCATAGGAGGAGGATAACCACTTTCCAGGTAAAATATGCTGCATGCACGTATTTCAAATTTCCTTTCAAACTGAATTAATGACATGTATTTCACATGAGATTCGACTATCTTATGAACATCGATCTGAGATTGAATCTGAAATATTTTCAAAATACATTTGAGATCTATTAATGCCAGTATACAAATCTCATTGAATCATCCTCAGAGCAGTCAGAAATGCCACTTTTCATATATCTTTACCTACTCTACCCACTTACCTTCACCTACTTTACCTACTCTATTATTAGGTAAACTTTCTTCATAAAATATGAGTGAATAATAAATATATACCGGTATATTGCTTAAGTTCATGGGTAAATACACAATCGAATTATTTTTATGTTTGAAAATTACTCTTTATTTGGGAATTGAAATTCGATTTCTGTAACTTCATGATTGATAGCAATATGTTATTAACTCCTAAAGTGACTCTTGAAATGGAACAAACAAAATAGAATAATGAGTTACTGGAATATTGCCACTTCATAGCTTTATAACTATTCGAAGGTAAACTTATTTTGTATCAACAGAAAGCTGGGCTTATAGCTAAAGCTCAATAGCAAGCAAAGGTGAATGTGGAATAATTCTTGCTTGATAGAACCCAGCACGTAGCGATGTTAACTAGCGATGTTCACTCGCAAGAATAATAGATTCTGATTTAAAAACCATCACAAACAGTAGAAGGATTATGTAATTATAGAATCAGGTAAGAAATAAAGTTATGTGGCGATCGCCAGTGACAAATCAAGTGTATGTTTGATTTGTTTTAATGGGAGATCTTGATGACTCTTGCTGAGAGACGCTATGAATATGAGAGAAAAATGGTACTTGATCATATTTTATACGAACCCCGTTAACATATTTTGCGTTTTTTTCTGAATTTTTGAATTTTTTGTGTTTTTCATGTATTGGATCTGATTTTTGCCAAACGTTACATTCCAAAATTCGCAATAATTATTGGGATTGAATTGTTCTCCATATGCACAATATAATATAACAAATGTTTAATATGTCCATATAACATATGTAACTTTCATCCCCTGCTTTCATAAGGAAACGATGGGTACATATCAAGTTTTCGGTGTTGATAAAAAATATTACAAAATTCAAACATATACATTTTTATTGAATGAAGCAACAATCCCACTATGTGGATTATTGATAACTTCGTAAATTCAGAGGTGTATTGATCATAAGAGATCTGTAGAATATAGGCCTAGATAATCAAAAAAATCAATGTTGTTCTCAACAGTCGATGAAAAGAACGGCAAATTAGTTTCTTATTCAATGATCTTGATCTATCGTATAGAGATCTCAACAGAACACATATGCCACCATCTGATACAAATCAAATCGTCTAAATGTATTAAGCTCGATTATTGATGTATTATGATTAATGGGATGAACTAAGCGAAGACTCAATTTCATCGTACTAGAATAAAAAACATTTTGTCCTTTACAGGTCAAACGAAAATAAATATTTTGATGAAACTTGGCACGCATGTAGGTCATCATTAGTCGATACTCATCTCAAAATTTTGAAAAAACTCATTAGGATAGCCCAGGAAAGAGAATATGACGAAATTGAAATTCTTTCAATAAATTCGGGTGTCTATACGGGATGCATGTTTCTTAGAGCCGATTGTACCAACCGGTGATTAAATATTAATTGGTTAATCATTACTTAAGGTACAAAAATAACATAGGTAACCAAGGGTGATAACAAGTTAATTTGCTAATTTTTGCCTAATTCACTAATCATCACTTGGCACTACCGGCTCTTAGTGATTCTCCTCTATAATCTAAGCTGATGCTGGGACTTTTACAATATAGGCCGCTTCCTTCCCATTACTTAAGAAACCTTCATCCTCGTCAATCATTCTTCCACGCCAATAAATCTCAGTTATGGTTACAGTGCGTCGTTGAACCCAATTTTAATAAATCAAATTAATACAACGCATATGTTGTGTTTTCCCAGTTCATATGATGACAATTCACTGAACCTTCTTAATTTCGTAAACCTGTGTACTATAATATCATGAATGTGGACCTCTTAATAAACGTTCTCTCTCTTGCTCTCTTTGATACTCGCTCTCTCACTCCAGTTAACTCTCTCACTCTACTTATGTTTGTACTCTACACGTATCTAATATGTATTTAGTTTAAATCCTATATAAACGTTATCTTCATACGATTTAATGATAACACAAGCAACGAAGCCTTTAGTCTACAAACCAATAATTCCATTGGAGCTCGCTCTATTACAATATTGCGATACATAACGTTGCAAGGCGAGTATAATTATTGGCTCAACTTTGCTCCACCAGAATAATATACAGTTTGTCAACTGTTTGAGGGTGGCAGGGGTTTGGGGGGACAACCCCCTGAGGGCAGTATTGTACTGGGAAGGGTTTAGCCTTTTGATTCTATGGCAAGAAACCGTATATACTAATAATATTAGATGTATTTCTTGTGGAGATTGAGATTACTGTAGGATACATATCTAGATGAAGTATGTACACGATTGTGTCAACAAAAAGCTCTTTATAGGGAAGGGAAATTCTCATACGTTCATGATTTAAATTCTGAAGATCTATATTATTCTAATGAAGTGCATAATACTATCTGATAAACAAAAGATTAAATCAATAATGTCTTCCACGCTTGATTATGTTAATTTCTAAAATACAAATACCAATTGATATAATGGTTGATTACGAAAATATTCCACATATTGGTAGTCCTGATTGATAATAATATGATAATCTGTCGATTTTTGTTTGGTTTTGTTGAACTTGTTGAATATTTGATTTGTTGAATACATAATACTTTTGGCAAATAATAAACATATCTAGTTTAAACTCCATTGATATTTTTCCTTCTCTAATGAAGAAAGTGTGATAAAGTGGGCTCAGAAAGAACAATAATATTCAATATTGAATTGAATTTGCCATTCTGTAATCAGGTCATATTTGACCTCAAAGAATATAATCGATTCCCAATCTTTCCATTGTGCATTTGCATTACACACATAACGCAAAAAAAGACTCAAACATTTGTATTACAACAATTGAAAACTCGAAGCAATACAAGGCCTTCTATATGATCACGTGTCATAATATAGAAGGCCTTGCTTAATATCGTGAAGAACTTCTATCCAGTCTCCACGTGTAGCCTAATATTATATAATTCCTCCCATATCCTCTCTAGCCTTAAGTTAACAATCAATATTTACTTGGCTAGTTTCGAAGAACCATATTGCTAATATCCATATTGCCATTTGTTTGCTGTAAGGCTCTAGTTGTACACATCTAGTGACACCTCCTAGGAAATAAGCCCTCATTATTCATAGGGGGATTTGCCAGTGACTGTCTGGCTAGGTCACGTACAAGTCTGTGGTCAATCCGAGATAGGCCTATTAGACAACGCGGAGAAGATAAAACAGGAGGAGGGTGTAGCGCTCAGTAAAGATGAGTTTGAACAATAAAACAGGTAGTTCAATAGTTCAAGTATTCAACTAGTTGAACTCAAATGCGTTCATCTCCAAATAATACTATAATCGTGATATATAACTAGACACAATTTTGGAATATTCTAGTGTAGATGACATTAACTAATGAGCATGGATATTTTATTGAATTTTAAAGTGTTTTCAATTGATCAGTAGTGATATTATTCGATGATGGTTCATCGTTTTTTATACATTTTTTTCATTACAAGATGAATAGCGATAATCCGTGAACTGACCCATAATTAGTGAGCTCGGCATAAATTAGCTTGTTAACTTGTTTATTTGTTAACAACTTGTTATGACCGTTGGTTACAAATACTTTTTCTTACCATGACTAATATAATTGAGCCCTATATCCATCATAACTTAACAATAATGAAAAATTATCAACCTTTGTTAGTAAATTCGTTTCGATGTGATCGATAGTGGTATCTCAAGAAATTATATGCCATAATCGAGCTAAATTTTGAGGTATGTTAATTCAAATTTCGGTAATTTCCCTATCATTTAACATTTATTATTCAAATTTCATGCGTTTTTATTGTTCAACAGAAAAGTGAAATGAATCAAAAGTAATGCATAAAATAAATTAACATGTTTCATTGGAGATGTAGGCCTATATAGATTATTAATTGAATTACCGGTATGCAAAAATGAATATATATATATATATATACAGGGGCGTCGGAACGTTTTCAAGATAGGGGGGGGCAAGCTCAAAAATTGCGACCCGCGGAGGAAGGAAGTATGGGGTGCCACACATTCAATAACATTTGGGTATTTTTCAGGATATAAGGACAAAATACTGAGAATACCAAGATGGGGAGGGGGGATCTCAGTTTGGAAAAGAAAATGCCATTTAAGAACAGTTGTACAAAGGCCAGTTAACGCGAAGCATGCGACCCGCGGGGGGCGATGGGGAAGGACCCCCTCTGGCCCCGCAGGGAATTTTTTTAAATTACCCTTTTTTCAACACGATTTAACGTGCTTCAGATAAGATTTAGATGACACAATTAATTGTTTTGAAGAACTAGATGTGCCCAACTGATATTTGCCAAACATAGTTATTGTAACTGCAGGTTCATTCTGGCTCATTTTAGCGCCACGGGCAAGGACTATATTATGAGCCCCAAAAACTATATGCGCATAGTGAAAGTGAATGCGAGTGAGGGAGGAACCAAGCCCCGCAGGGAAATTTTTGTGAATTTATCTTTTTAATTACGATTCTACGGGTTTGGGAATTGGACGAAATTTCTGGAATTCATGAATTCTTCAGTGTGGTAAGAGCTAGTTTTGCTGAATGGCTGATCCAAGAAAAATCTATGTCTTTCGATAACAATGCTGTTCGAATGATAACATTTTCTCCACCCAATAATGCACAAGTAAAATAGAATACGATTTATGGCATATTATTATTAATAGAATGCTACAAATGTGCGCCGATAGCGCCCCTTAAATTTGACGCCCCTGGCAGTCACCGAACGACCCTTATTGGAAGTTCCCTTTCTCCATTTCATTGTATTGTCATTGTTACGACTGTTGGAATTTTGGAAATTTACAAAATTTACAAAAATTCTAATGAATAATTTATATCTGAAAGAAGCACTGCCGGTAGGGTTGTTTGTTGTTTTCTGATAACTAATAACTACTTACCAGAGCTATCATTCCGAAGCAGTACACCAAATTCCTTTAAATCACACCTTTTTCAATATGGTTCAACGTGTTCCAGATGAGATTTGGATGCAAAAATCAATTTTCTCCTAAAACTGAAGGTGCCCATCTGATATTATATTTTCTATGCAATGTGAAATATGAATCTATGTACGATTTTATCTATCTAAATAGGTCTACATCTTTCCTTCCTACTCTTTCTTTCTTTTTTTTTCTTCCTTTCCTTCTCTCTTCCTTCTTTTTTTCGTCTTTTCTATTTCTCGTCTTTTCATTTTTTTTTGCAAGACCTTTTTCTTGCCCCCCCTTGCCCCCCCCCTGGCCGAAAGTTGGGGGGGGGGGGCATTGCCCCCCCTGCCCCTCCCCCCGGTTCCGACGCCAGTATATATATATATATATATATATATATATATATATATATATATATGAGGACTGATTCTCATTTTTTAATTACACTTGATTTTAAGTAGGAAAATAGTTGATTTTTCAACAAAATAAAGTCAAAATACTAACTTAATATTTCATTCAAGTCATGTGACTCCGGTGAGAAAAATATAACAGTGTTTCTGTTGCAATTTGTATTGAAAAATAGACTTGTTCTTAAAGGTTAACTAGAATTTCTCCAGTGTAGAATCTTCCTCAAAATTACTTTTCGACTATGATGACCAAATATAAAATCATCACAAAACCAATGTCAACCTTTCAGATTGATAATAGTTGACATAAATTCATTCAACTGAATTGAACCATTATTCCATTATTTATGTTATTATTCTCTCATGAGTGGCTATGGGTCATCTCAATTATCATCTGATTATTATTCATAATTTTGAAAAAGAACGAATATAGGCCTATATATATTATAGGTAACATAACTTGCTACAGAATCATTGTTCCCCAATGAGACTATAAGACGAAAGGTATGAACGGTTGCACGGGCCATCTTTAGGGTGATTACTTATCATAGTGTAACTAATTCTACAAACAATAGATCTATAATGAATATGATATAATTTTATATAATGATGATGATTATTGTTTGCTTAGTGACCCCACCAACAGCTAGGTTACGGGGGTACAAATGTTGGGTGATTATGAAACTATGAAGTGATGATAAGTGGGAGGATGTTCACAAAAACCCATGCCTTATGCGGGATTCGAACCCAAGCCCTATGGTGACTTCAGTGTCTGAAGCGTGCCTCAGCTGACTGAGCCAACGAAGGCGGTAATTTTATATAATATGATTAATAATTGAAATTATTGTAACAATATAGATGATCAATTTTGCAGCCGTTCACTCTACCCGGCCCTATGAGTAAATGCAAAAAGAATCTAAAATGTGATCGACCACTGTCAAGTCAACTGTAATTCACGTATTTTTTGTATATCCCTGAACCATGTTCCCATGTGAGAAATATATGTTTTGAAGCACCCAAGCATCTGAAAGCAAACAACCTCTGAGATTTTCGTGAGCAGAATATTCTACACCCACAACAAATCATGGGTCGAGCGGAATCAACGAAGCATTTGTAATGTCCCACATAAGAAACAATTGGTTTAATTACTAAACTGAAACTAATTAATAGTAATTACTCGTGCAATTGTCCGTGAGACTAGTTTTTTCTTTCAGAAAGTTGCTCTCCTAGTGTCGGTAAAATTGTCTCATTTGAGTAGGAAACTGTGATCATCCTGTGGTGGTACCGTGTTGGATTCAGGCGATGAAGCAAGAAGAACTATCAACTGACTGCTATGTATCGTTATTGCCACAATTTGTTCTTGACAGTAAATAGGTCCACCAAACTACCAATCTTCTAGTTAGGTACATAAATATATATATTTATATATATATATATATATTGAATATTTCTCCCCCATGTACTGTTACGATTTATATCGAATTTTGATGACCCAATCAAAAACTGATCTAAATTGGTGTTCAAATGTGCGAATAGATTCCCAATAATAACTAATATTATAATATGCCCTTCTTATACGTTCACTACATTTCCGAAACGGTTTCCAACTAACTCAACTGAGATCGTACCATCTTCAAATTATTCCTTTGGAGAGAGTAAACCTTTGTCAAATAGAATCATCAAATTATATTATTTACTCAGGATTATTAAAAGCAATGCAATTCTGATTATTAGAATGAGAAATGGAATTGAAGTGTCAAAAATATATTTCCTTGGTTCTTTTTTCTCTTGAAAATGCCATTATTCTCTATCAAACAATTATATAGTGGATTTCCAAAATGAATAATTTCGAGATGGAAAGTAATTTTAATGGTAGCATTATTATTGTGTTTTCTGTCATAATGTAAAGAACATGAAATAAATAACTTATTAAAGTATAATAACAGAACGAACGATTACTCTAAATAAGTGAAGGACAGAATCAATATTTTCACATACGTTTTTTGTATTAGGATTGAAAATTTGAATCGGAAGAATGCACTCATATACTGCACTCATATCCACAATTTATGAAAATTGTTATTAGGAAAAAAATACCTCACAAGCATATCAATTTTAAATCAAATACAATACACCTGATATTAATTTTATAACTTCTAACATGAATGGTGAGACCTTTACGCACCAGTTGCATTACATTTTTTCAAATCTATTACAATTACAATATCAACCTGTATATGTACAGTACATGTAGTTCACTTTTACAAGAGCAAATACTTTTAATGCAATCTTTTCGTAGAATATGAAAACGGATATTGAAATATGCATAACTTCGTGGGCTCACATTTTCTCTCATACCCGTAATTACTGTATGATTATTTTCGTTTGGAAATTACTGCAGTGTAAATACAAATAAATACATGTAAATTACAGACTATTCATTTACCATTTTTGACTCGTTTAACATTCTGATTATATTGATGAAAGAGTGATATAAGGAAACTTTCAATACAGCCTAACATTCTGTGTAATTTCATTCTAATTAGTACATTTATAGATCAGTTCTCATATTACCACAGTTTTTGAATAAATATTTTCCAAGAAACATCTCTTCCCGATACTTTTATAAAACGCGCTATAGGAGGTCTCTAAAATTTTAGTTTTCCATGATGTTGGAACTGAAATGTATATTTTATTTATATATTTAGTCCAGTCAAGTCAGTCAGTACCTATTGTCTACCCGAGTCCGATTTAGTACCTATACCATGCAAATCCTGAACAGAATTATATTGGCTATATGTAGTAGAATAAAGGGCAATCTCCAGTGATGTTGCCCCAAGAGGGTCCAAGGTATAATTGCAAGACATACTCGTAATATATGAGCCACTGTACAGTCAAGGATACAAGATTGGTGATGCGGAATGAGCGTGAAGTGAAAACATAATAGGCAACATGCATGCATTTCAGATTTGATTTTAAAATAAACATGAAACGAATCATATTTTCAACGGATTCGATAATATGGCAGCCAGACAAGTTGAAAAATGGGTTCGACATGGCAGAGATAATATCTTAATCATTCAAAACTTGTTGATTCGATTGAAGTTAGTGATTGTGAAGTCTCTATTATTTGTGGTTAAGATCATCCACAGGTCATTAAATTTGATTAAAAATTGACACAGATTCATTCATTATTAGTTGTTTGTTATAAAGTGACACAAATATTTCCTACATGTTGGCTTACATGAATAAATCATGTCAATAATATTGAACAAGTGACAACATACTTGGTTCAGTCTAAATAACGATAGAATCTTGATTTCCGAAAAATATTCCTCTTATCATGTTATGCATTTTTCAAAATTTCTTAATTTCATTTATACTTTGCAAGTTCTTGAAATTTGAAGACTACCCATTATTATAGCACATTGATTGACTGATTTTTTTTATTTCTTTTCTTTTCAATTTCATTTCAATTTCTTTATTTGGTGAAAAATGAATTTACAATTTCACTCAATTATATTGATCACTAAAATTGAGCTTTTATATAATTCTATAGCAAATCAACTTGGAACAAGTACAAAGCAATTTGAACTGGTCCAATCAAACATGCAGTCACGTACCGATAGTAAAATTAATAAACTCATAGATTAAAGTCCTTAAAAGTATACAAATCTATAAGAGTATAAAATTCCTTGAAAGTATAGTAAAGTTTCTGATCGGTTTGATCACTTTTGAGAAATTGAAAAATTATTTTGGAATATACTGGATTAATCCAGAACTGATAAATTCAATATTTTCATCTCAGAAGAGTTAGGGAATTTTGTTTCGAAAAGTTTGGGGCCTACCTATTGATCGAAGCTGAACATTATGGGTGGTGAAAGATGAGAGAGATATTTGTATGAAATATAGGCCCATACAAAAATTAGAAGTACACCTCATCGCTCATACACGAGCACGCTCATCCCAAACCATTTTCCAGTTATTACAATATATCACGAACGTGAACAAAAATCATATAATTATCAAATAATCTCAATGAGGGGTTCCATAAGGATGTATCTAAGCATGTTGCCTGAAGTACACATAACGTTTCGCCAGTTCCAGTGATCTGACTGCCATAGACTGTACTAGATGTTAGGTCCTTCCAACGATCCCCAAGTGGCCATACCATTGTACGAGCTAGTGTGTAGATAGGAGAGTGAGATTCCAGAGTTCAGACAAGCAGTTGCATATGGGCTATAATTATAGGAGAGAAATTATTCTAACTATTGCTTATATTACTATATTATTCTCGGCTGTAAACGTGCGCCTTATCCGTGGTGGTGTACGCAATTACGCTGTTATTGTACATAGCTGGCGCGCACTTAAGATTAACATAACTATGGGGTAACGATATACATGGTCGCGATGAAGGTTTTGCGTTTATTCAACTACGGCTGATAAGACAAGACTGGTATGAACGATTATCTTTTTGATGAGATCAAATTAGACCAGTTTTAATTTTAATCTTGATGACTATTTTTCCTAATCACCTCTTGAATATTTTCTTGCACTTCATACGCTTTGTAGTATTTTGTGATAATTTGTCCATGACTCTTTTCACCGACTGCGATTAAGAAAAAATATTTTTGAAATAAACTTTTAGACAGAATAGTATTGTTATATAGATAATAATGAAAATTATTAAGGTGAACAATGTTTTTCCTGTTCACATCTTGGATTCTATCACAGTCAACATGGAACTGTAGAACTATTATTATTATGCTTATTATGCAATTCACTAAAATATTGCAAAACTGGTCAATACAACCCATACATTAATGAACTAACAGTTCCTGAATAATTACAAGCCTAGCCGTATAGTGGAATAAATCAGATTATACTTCTTAACGGAAGTTTCATCATTTTCCATTTGTTTGAATACAAACTCATAAGTTGGTCAGTTTGGGAAAAGTGAGCCTCTGAATTACAGACAAATCTTTTAGAATGATTTTTGATAAAAATCATTTTGTGTTTTTATACCATAGACGATACTCGATACAATCTGTGTAAATTCATCTATGAATAAATTTGAAATATTGTATACCACTTCAAACATCTTTCAAAATTCCACATTGACGTTTTCTTATCTTTGTTATAGAGTAGGCAGAATTTGACGGAAAATATGAGATTTTAAATTGGAAAATTATGTAAGAACTTCAACTTCTCTACAGGTTACTCCAGTAGGAGTAAAAGTTTAGTTGGTTTTAATTACAGTTGGTTTTTAGTACGTTTAATTTTTAGGAAAGTTGATTTTTAGTACAGTTGGTACCTTCTCAATTGAAAGCAATCATTTCTCACATTTGTGTGTCATCATTCAGGATAGACCGTTTCATTTATAACTCAAGAAGTAATCAATAATTTGGGGTATCAATAAGCCAATATTTATATTTCAAGTAACTACATGATAAAATAGTAGTAATTGAACGATTGTTAGATACAGACAGTCAGTTATTATTGAGATAAGGGATGTTCTTCCGCAATCTTTTTCACTTGGTGCCTGCCAGTTCCAATCTTTTTGTTTATTCATTTTTTCCAGAAAAAAATACGAGAATGACAGACGAAGAGAATATAGGAAAAGCTCTATTTGAAGAGAATATATGTATATATATATATATATATATATATATATATATATATATATATATATATATATATATATATATATATATATATATATATGATTATTATATGATTCTACTCTCATCAAAAGATCTTATTTGATTGAAGTTATTTTGCCCTGCCTGTGTTATAGAAAAATTGCAATATATTATATTATTCATTTGCATGTGAGCAAATATGGCGTTGCCCTGCTACTATCTTCATCAGTATAATAGAAGGTTGAGGTGAACCATTATCTACATACAGTACACTACTTTATTTCTCTGTACTTGACTTCAAATTACCATATGGGATCAAGTAATGTACAGGAATTACTACCAGAGTTTATTGCGGCTGAGAAGATAATGAGTTAATGACGCGCCATCACCATACATAAAGTTCACGTCGGTTATGAATCATTTCTCGAAAGAGAGTTATCCCGTAGTTATCGTAACTGAGTAATTATAGCTGCTATATTGCTTCTCGTGAAATGTATATTTGTAATTGTATTTATTTGTTTTTATGAATAGGCCTACATCAATGTGCGTGTCACACTAATGTGTTTGACAACACAATACTGTACATACAAAAGTTATACAAATTCTAGAAAATGTTATAAGAAGGTAGCAATGTGGAATGAAAATATGATAATCGTACCAAAGAATAATATTTTCTAGTCAAATTAAATCCAGTGGACTCTAATTTTTATTATTTCTTCCATTGACCGAACCAAAAATCAATACCCCAAATGGCTGAATAAATTTGCCTCTCTGTGTGTCAAGCTTTTGAAAACATTCCACGGAAAAGTCTAATTGAAGATAGTTTACATGAAAATATTTATGAACAATTCACTTTGCTATACATTTTCATCAGAATAACACAGATAAAAAAAGGTTTCGAATGACATTTTGAATGTAATAATGGTACTTTCGTAAGAGTAAATTCGATAATCTGATTAATCACATATTCATCATAAATGTTGACTCGATCATTTCACATAATTCCTGATGGCAGAATTCATACTCGATGCAGGGAATTATGATGGGAAGATTTTATTTATTTGTTTATTTTTAATCATTAATTTATAAATGGACAACATCTTCAATAGTTCACTGAAGAAACTCGATCAACGACTTGTTATTACAGGATAGAAATAAGGAAAAAATTAGTATGACACTTTCAACTATGGAAAAGACGATAAATGAAAGATAATATCCTACCAGTGATTAATTATTTAGTTTTTTAATCTATACTATGGTATAATAATGAAATAAATTAACTACAAAATAAAAACTCAAATGACTCAAATGAAATAGATGACACGCATACATTCTACTAGTGCTTGTGCTACAAGAAAATGAGCATAACATTTTTAAAATATTGAAATCGCAGGACAAGAAGTTCTAACGAATTTGAAGCATTCATTCGCATACCTTTTATTGAAATTTATTCCCTATTCACAAGACATTTTAAATCAATTATAACCGCCTTTGGAGTACTAATTAATACGGAGGAGGTATTTATAGTTATAGTTGTTAGCCAATAGTGATATATTGTTTCAACTCGAATTACTGTTGATATTTTCTATCTGGGGGTTGAAATAGTTTATATAGGACTTCATGCTCCTAGAGTCGTCATAAGCAACTAATATTATAATTATTGAGGTTGAGATACTTATTACAGTATTGTGAATCGGGCCGTTGTATTTGATTTCTATTCTAGTCAAATTATTATTGTTTGCTTAACCACCCCAGCAACATGTATACCATTTGGGGGTAGGCCTACGAATCAGAGATGGAGAAATAATATTGAGGATATAAATGGGTATGAATGGGTATCCTATGACCCACATCAACATCGGCACTAGGAGCCACTCCCGAATGGCCAAATTTGACTTCGGTTTCTAAAACAGTGCCTTAACCTGAATGGGCCACGATAGACTGCTGACGTATTTGAAACAACACAAATTAATAGATTTGAAAGATCCAAAGCCTATCGGTAAGGATTAACTTACACAAATGTCCTACAATTATTCATTCTAAAATAGTAAATGTGTCAACTCAATTTAATTTCATTGTTCATTCATTGTGGCTTACATTATTATACATCAGGCACAAATGTGTCATTTGTGTCTGGAACTTCAATTTTAATAGTAGAGTCATTATCATTCTCTTAGTACATTTATTTTGTTGCGAGAAAATGTTTCAGCATTTAAACGTTTCATTCTTCCAGTAAATATACAACGAAATTATCAGGAAAGGAACAACATTAACTAGAGCCAATTTAAAAACATTTATTACACATGGTTTAAGTAATTTCCAGTCTTTTCGCACAAAGGCAGTTATTTCATCCACTTTGATGCATAAATTAGGCAATTTAGTCATACCGTATAATATTATTCTCTTGACGGGTCTAACTCAATCTTCAGGGGAACCGTCATTTAATCTACATAACTCACAGAAACAATTGCTCGTTATTGCACGCGGGAAACGCTATAGTTGTTCACGGTGAAATAGAACCATGATCGAATAAGCCATGACGAAGAGTAGTGAGGATATCGATGGTTGAACAGAAAGATTATCAAATTGCTTTTGAATGAAATTCAGCTGCCAGAAAAAATATGTATGTATCATTCATCAGCAGGGCAATTCATACAAATTACCTATTATCCTCTATGAAGCAGTACCGATTTGTAGAACTTATCTGATCTCACCTCCGAAAAACTATTAATATTGATTTTTTTTTTTCTCAATGAGAGAAAAATCATGAATAGATGTAATTTACGTATTAGAGATACGATAAATAAGAATGCGTTGATAATATTCATTACAAAAGTTTAAATTGGTTCATAATAATAATTTTGAAATCATACAATTTTTGGTATCCAAGCGAAATGGGTTGGTTCTATGGAATTATAAGATCGCCTTATTCAAACGATTCTGAATTGTCATCCTTCGCCTCAATAAGAAACAATAACTTTATGAAGTGTTTCCGATGCTAAAAGAAATAAAAATATATATTTGATAAATATTTAATATCTGATTCGAAAATGAAGTGAAATGTTGATTCATAGTTACATAGTTAGTTAGTACTCATAGTGGCATATATCTTGGGAGTTAATTTTTTTGTTCAACAGGTTGGTACTTTTTCCTTATTTGGTGTGTTCTCCCGGCTTTCTCATCACTGACCAAAATTTCTCCACTCTACTCTAAATTCCTTCTTTCGCCTGATTTAGTACTATCCACACAGTATAGTGTGTGCAGTGTGCGGAAACCTCCTTCTAAGATTAACGATTTCAATTGATGTGTACATTAATTATTTGTAAATTCACTCGTACTCTACAGTCTAGGATGTCCGGCTCTGGCAATTAAACGCGAAAGCAGAGTTAGTTCTGTATGAATAAGGTGTACAACAATGGGTCGTCGTGACGCGGTTCCATCCGGCGTCGTTGTTAGTCGAAAGACGTCCGAAAGGTAGACTATATATATTGTACTTCCCTCCCATCGTAAGGACGTACAGTGCGGAACAAGTTTATTGCAATGTCCACAATACCAATGGATAAAACATATATACCTCGTGTCAGAAATATTGATTCTGGACAGGTTTTTTTGTATTATTTCTCTTAATGAGCTCACAACGTTTTGTTAGAAATATTTTGAAAAAAGGTCAATTATATTAATTATGTTCTCTGTAACTGTACATTTTTGTTTGACTCATTCAAAATAATCATTCAAAGTATAGAATTTTCCAGACAATTGACTATTATAACTATGGAAACATTTTCTTTGTATTGGAGAAAAAACGAAAACTATTTACAATTATTTTGAACTTGTAATGAGGACTTCATCCATATTCGAATGAACTTTTATGTGTAGCAATAGAAGATTTCCTAGCCAAGAAATAAAATGAATTCTATAGATGCAAATACACACTTTCATGCCACCACCTCGCAACGACAATAATTTGTTCTTTTGTCAATTTTGTCATAGAAAGAATTTTAGATGTATAGAAAACAAAGTCACATGGGAGTGCTTGAACGATATTATCATGAATATTGTCTAAGGGTCTATTCGAAATTGAGCCTGATCATGACTACAATATTATATCTCATATTCTCATCCGATCATTCATCATTCACCGTCGCCAATATATTATAATCATCATTACAATGCTCCGTTGAAATCAATATGAATGAAAGTATGAATACACTTGGTTGATAATTCGACCATAGTCTTATTATATGCCTATTATATCTCTTAATATATTTTATGCTTATTATATCTTATTTTCATGACATATTGATAAAGAAATATGAAAAATAATTAAAATAATCAAAATTGAATCAAATAATTTTTTTAACCATTGAATACCAATAATTTATATTGCTACGCTATTCCGAGAATAATTGAAGTTGGCTAGAATCAAAATGTATTTATTTCAGCCTTTGGAGCATACACATCATTTATGATTATTTCATACATTATGATGTAAGCGTCTGGTATCTGAAGAGTATGTTATACAAATATTGTTCAAAATTCTGTTCATTTCATTCATTATTCGGAAGTTAATAATGAAACGTTACAATGAAGGAAACTACTCCATAGTAAAATACTGAGCGGATACTGAGCACCTGTTGAATCATGTATGAACCAAAAATAAGAGGTGTAAAAAAATAAACACACCGTACTACTACATAATAAACATAGGCCTACTATGTACTGTATGAACCGTATAAACATGGAGAAGAGAACAGATACTACAATTCTTCTTCCATTTTTTGAGCATCATAAAGGTTTGATTAGTTTTGAATTCAGTTTCCATGTAAAGTTAAAATGCGTCAACTCAAATCAATTCTATTTCATTTACAATGATGAGGAGTTTTAAGCGAACCAATATTTTCATATCTGCAATCAAGTAGTGATGTTACCATATAATGATAACAAACACATACAATTGAGTCATTTAATAAACACGTGAATGAAAGATTATATGTTCAACATCCAACTTTTCTTCTAGGCCTATATTCATGTCATACATTATTTTTAAATAACATAGTTCAACTACTTCTCTAAATTGTAACTACCGAAGAAGAAAGTCGTCTACCAGTAGAATAATCAGAATATCACCGTGTGCATTTCCAGGAAATTCTGATTTTTCAGGACGAGGTTCAAGATTGGAAACGAAACCACATCTTTCGAAATCTGTAAAATTATGTAACACATCTCTCTAAATCTGTAATTATCATCATTCTATTGGTAGACGACATTTTTTTCATATGAGTCAAATACACTGATACAGAAAGAAAATCACAATCACAACAAAAAACATCCACAAAGCCCTTCAAAAGGGCTTAACTGTGTGTTAAAATAGTGAATGAGTACAAATTCAAATTCGGACTTATTCTTGAACATTCTTCTTCTACTCTTTCGTGTATAAAATTAAACTGATATTACAGAATCTTCACACCTATTAAACGACAACAATGAAACGATAATGACAATAATGACGAATACGGAAACTTCAGATATTTTAAAAAACATGCGTTACTTCATTTTAAAATAAGCCTGTCGTGTCGTTTCGGTTGTATCTTGTCCATGGTTGTACCCGTCTGTTTTGATGCACTGTTGGATTTGTTTCCTGAAGACGTACATTTCCTTCGAGTCTACTGTTATGCATTAGCACTGTGGACGATGTGATGTAGTAGGCCCATCAACTCAGTGCTATGGTAAATAGAGGGGAAACATTGCCAAGAGCTCGTAGAAGAGGTAAATAATCGGACGAAACGGAGAGTTGGTATTTGAAGATAAATAGATTAATTACCTAGCATTTGAAATTGGAACTTGAACCAAGATTGTCCTGAAATGGTATTGAAGATTTGATTACCGAACGAGTACAAAGTTACAAAACATACGTGGATTATTCACATAGCTTATTATCAGAAAAATAAGAATGCCAAAGCATGGAAATGAAAATAACTAGAAAAACGCCTTATATGCGTTGTGAGATGAGCTTAGAAGTATGGAAATGTAGAATTAAGAACATTTTGTCAGCTCAATGCACATATACAGGCCATGGATCACTTCAAAACTTTAAAACCCGCGGCTGCCTGTTGGTATATGGACCTTGGTTTCCAAACAATTATACCAGTGCCTTCTTCATATCCATCACAGATTTTAAACGTTTTAATTTATTGGTGACACTTGTTGCTCACATTTAATAGTTTCTTAATTGCTTTCTTAATTGCTTTTATTGATGTGTGAAAAAGTACATTAAAAATGAGTTTTCTCCGTTGTTTCACATCCGATTGTCTCACAAATCGCTTAAAATATGTATGATAGATCTTTCCACGTTCAGTATGAATTTGAGAGCTTTTGGAAAATTTTGGTTTTCCAAGTATTTCTCCCCGGCCTATTCTTATGGGGAATTTCCATACTTTCCAAATTTTTTCCGGAGACACCGTTTGACCGATTTTTCTGAAAAACAATCCCAACCTATTCTGGTATAACACCAATTTGTAAAAAAAGTTTCGAGTTGATTGAAACTTTTTCCTGACCTGTATGCCGCGTACAAAATTACACAAAAAAAAAAAAAAAAAAAAAGAACAAGCCCAAAATTTTTCGGTACATGGAATGAAAATCTTCGCTATGCTCATCTAAATATAGAATTGATTGTTCCACAATGATTCTGTAACACGTTTCTCTTTGTTAAAAGTGAATACGCTGACTGCTTGAAAGAAAGTGTAGTATTTTTTCCTGAAATATTTGGGAACTAATTATTTGAATCAGAGTATATAACGAAAAGCAAGTGATGATATGCGATGTATAATTGAAAAAGTGGCTGTAAATTGTTCATATGTATACTGACATCAAATAACTAGGAAAACGCCTTATATGCGTTGTGAGATGAGCTTAGAAGTATGGAATCGTAGAATTAAGAACATTTGATCAGCTCAATGCACATATACAGGCCATGGATCACTTCAAAGGTTTAAGAACCGCGGCTGTCTGTTGGTATATGAACCTTGGTTTCCAAACAATTATACCAGTGCCTTCTTCATATCCATCACAGATTTTAAACGTTTTAATTTATTGGTGACACTTGTTGCTCCATTTAATAGTTTCTTGATTGCTTTCTTAATTGCTTTTATTGATGTGTAAAAAAGTACATTAAAAATGCGTTTTCTCCCTTATTTCACATCCGATTGTTCCATAAGTCGCTTAAAATGTGTATGATAGTTCTTCCCACATTCAGTATAAATTTGAGAGCTTATGAAAAAAAAATTCCAAGTATTTCTCCCCGGCCTATTCTTATGGGGAATTTCCATACTTTCCAATTTTTTTCCGGAAAAACCGTCCGACCGATTTTTTTGAAAAACAATCCCAACCTATTCTGGTATAACACCAATTTGTAAAAAAAGTTTCGAGTTGATTGAAACTTTTCCCTGACCTGTATGCCGCGTACAAAATTACACACACAAAAAAAAAAAAAAAAAAAAAACATAAAAACCAAGCCCAAAATTTTTCGGTATATGGAATGAAAATCTTCGCTACGCTCATCTAACTAGGAAAACGCCTTATATGCGTTGTGAGATGAGCTTAGAAGTATGGAAATGTAGAACTAGGAAAACGCCTTATATGCGTTGTGAGATGAGCTTAGAAGTATGGAAATGTAGAATTAAGAACATTTGGTCGGCTCAATGCACATCTAAAGGCCATGGATCACTTCAAAAGTTTGAAAACGGCGGCTGTCTGTTGGTATATGGACCTTGGTTTCTCAACAATGATACCAGTGCCTTCTTTATATCCATCACAGATTTTAAACGTTTTAATTTATTGGTGACACTTGTTGCTCACATTTAATAGTTTCTTAATTGCTTTCTTAATTGCTTTTATTGATGTGTAAAAAAAGTACAATAAAAATGAGTTTTCTTTGTTGTTTCACATCCGATTGTCTCACAAATCGCTTAAAATATGTATGATAGATCTTTCCACATTCAGTATGAATTTGAGAGCTTTTAGAAAATTTTGGTTTTCCAAGTATTTCTCCCCGGCCTATTCTCATGGGGAATTTCCATACTTTCCAAATTTTTTCCGGAGACACCGTTTGACCGATGTTTCTGAAAAACAATCCCAACCTATTCTGGTATAACACCAATTCAGGAAAAAAGTTTCGAGTTAATTGAAACTTTTTCCTGACCTGTATGCCGCGTACAAAATTACACACATGAAAAAAAAAAAAAAAAAAAACATAAAAACCAAGCCCAAAATTTTTCGGTATATGGAATGAAAATCTTCGCTACGCTCATCTAACTAGGAAAACGCCTTATATGCGTTGTGAGATGAGCTTAGAAGTATGGAAATGTAGAATTAAGGACATTTGGTCAGCTCAATGTACATATATAGGCCGTGGATCACTTCAAAGGTTAAAGAACTGCGGCTGTCTGTTGGTATATAAACCTTGGTTCCCAAACAATTATACCAGTGCCTTCTTCATATCCATCACAGATTTTAAACGTTTTAATTTATTGGTGACACTTGTTGCTCACATTTAATAGTCTCTTAATTGCTTTCTTAATTGCTTTCATTGATGTGTAAAAAAGTACATTAAAAATGCGTTTTCTTCGTTATTTCACATCCGATTGTTCCATAAGTCGCTTAAAATGTGTGTGATAGTTCTTCCCATAAACAGTATAAATTTGAGTGCTTTTGAAAAAAAAAATTCCAAGTATTTCTCCCCCGGCCTATTCTCATGGGGAATTTCCATACTTTCCAATTTTTTTCCGGAAAAACCGTTTGACCGATTTTTCTGAAAAACAATCCCAACCCATTCTGGTATAACACCAATTTGTGAAAAAAGTTTCGAGTTGATAGAAACTTTTTCCTGACCTGTATGCCGCGTACAAAATTACACACAAAAAAACAAACAGAAAAAAAAAAAAAAAACATAAAAACCAAGCCCAAAATTTTTCGGTATATGGAATGAAAATCTTCGCTACGCTCATCTAACTAGGAAAACGCCTTATATGCGTTGTGAGATGAGCTTAGAAGTATGGAAATGTAGAATTAAGAATATTTGGTCGGCTCAATGTACATATACAGGCCATGGATCACTTCAAAGGTTTAAAAACCGCGGCTGTCTGTTGGTATATGGACCTTGGTTTCCAAACAATTAAACCAGTGCCTTCTTCATATCCATCACAGATTTTAAACGTTTTTATTTATTGGTGACACTTGTTGCTCACATTTAATAGTTTCTTAATTGCTTTTCTTAATTGCTTTATTGATGTGTAAAAAAGTACATTAAAAATGAGTTTTCTTCGTTGTTTCACATCCGATTGTTCCATAAGTCGCTTAAAATGTGTATGATAGTTCTTCCCACTCTCAGTATAAATTTGAGAGCTTTTGAAAAAAATAAAATTCCAAGTATTTCTCCCCTGGCCTATTCTTATGGGGAATTTCCATACTTTCCGATTTTTTTCCGGAAAATCCGTTCGACCGATTTTTCTGAAAAACAATCCCAACCTATTCTGGTATAACACCAATTTGTAAAAAAAGTTTCGAGTTGATTGAAACTTTTTCCTGACCTGTATGCCGCGTACAAAATTACACACACAAAAAAAAAACAAAAACAAAAAACATAAAAACCAAGCCCAAAATTTTTCGGTATATGGAATGAAAATCTTCGCTACGCTCATCTAATAAAAGTGGAGAATGTCAACACTAATTGTACACAAATTAATTTGAATGATTTATCTGAGGAATAGAATCTACTAAATCAACTTGTATGGTCTACACAAAAAGGTTTTATCTTGGTCGATCAAGTATCACATATAAAGTATGTTGAGTCTATTGAAAAGAGATGAAAAATAATGATTTTGCATAATTATAAATTAGTAATATATATTTATATATATATATATATATATATATATATATATATATATATATATATATATATATATATATTTATATATATATATATATATTCCACTATTATATATATATACCGGTATATATATATATATATTTATATACATGTGTGTGTATTACTATACATATTTCACCAATTGAATATGACTTCACTTGAAAAACAGAATCTAGTTATAGCAACCGTTTTACCAACGATGATGATCAATATCTTTATTCCTAGGATAAGTGAAAAAAAATTGCACTGGTATCCAAGTTTATCAACATCTCCAAATTCAGGTTAGGGGTAAATCTGGAAATACTATATGATACAACTGGGTTTTTGGATCCTACATAATTATATATTGGTGTATTGGTGTATTGGGCTTCCATTTGTTTATATGCTATGAAAATGTCGCACAAAAAAGAGGACACACACATCTCAAATAAGGTTAAAAACGTTGTCTTCATGCATTTTACCAGCATCTGGTACTCAGTATAATACTTTTCTATTCACAAATGTATCAAATAATCTTGAACCCAAAAGAAGTGAGATTATAACATCCATAGAATTTTGTTGACAATACAAATAGCAGAGTTATTCAATTGAGCTCAGTCGTACATTGTTGAAGCATTAAGCTTTTATTATTACTCATTCGGAACAGCTATTCCGTTTCAAACATTCATATTTAATAGAGAGAAAATGAAAATGAGAATGAAAATAACAATTTCCATTCAAAATCCTGAGGATTTATAATATGATTTGTTTCAACTTTAGTTGGAGCTTTTCATGAAACAAATTTACATAATGGACTTTCAATTGCAGGATAAATTGTTTGTTGTTGACAAGTAGACGCGTTTTAAACACAAGTTAGTTTGTTTTATGTAACCAAGTGACGTTTATTTTATAATGCATTATCGATAAATAATCAGACTAGCAAACGATAAATATATTGTACGACAAATTGTATTTCAAACTGTAAATTATTATAAACATCAATTAGAACTTTGAAAATAATGCACTACATACAATACTTCAATACTGCGTATTGCTTTTTCAATAATAATGTACTTGATAATTTAATTTTTGTTGGAAGTGAATGGAAATACAGTTTTTGAATTGATTTCCTATTTTTGTTAACTTGACTGATCAGAAAAATTGCTCGTGACGTGAAAATTGCACTTAAGACATTCAAAATACATTCGTATATTTCTTTCAAATTGTACAATTAATACTATTAACAAAAATCAGTTGCTTCATTCATACTATGAAGCCATACTACTATGACCAGATTGGAAAATGATCAGTAATAAACCTAAGCATCCCCATTCTTGAAATCTATGATATCGAATAGGTTTTCAGTTGAGAATGTTCAATCTGTTGTGTGTATTCCATTCACTCAGAATTGGTCCACACGATGTTTTTTAACTCTCATTAGTTGAACAATAGCACTCTTCAATTATATTTAATATATATTTGTATCGCTGTCATTATTTCATGTCAATATTGACAATTATGTCCTCTGATAAGATTATAATTATAAATACGTATGATGTTAGATTTTGTGAGAAACTTACTATAATTGAATCCCTAATGAAATTTAATTGGTCTTCATAAAAACATAATGCCAGATTTCTGTTACTCAGTTAACGAAGTTGAAAAACGTAGTTATTAGGAACTTTGATATTTTAATTCCAAAATCAACACACACAAAGTGACTCTTTGAATAATACACTGATAATTAGATTAATAATGTTAGTTGTAATGTAAAATTATATTCAATGAAAACTATACGAAACAATTTTTGAAAAATGATGAAAAACTTTCAAATTTGCAATGAAATTTCCTGTTATATGCTTCCTTTTATCTATAATCTTGTTTCAATTATTGATTCATATAAAACTTGAAATATGAACTTGTCGGAATTTAGCGGAGTAGTTGTATAAATTCAAGCAGAGAATATCATCATTCTACATAGAAGAATTGGATTACTCATAGAGTAATGATATGTACAATAATTTCATTTCCTTGCTGATTTATCAGGATTTTTATCATATTTTTTAAATAATTATTCTCTTATCTTCAGATTGTAAGTTCCAACATACAAATTCGTTAAATCGAGGGATTTTTAATCAATCTTGAATTCATTATTGTCTTTAAATATTTCATGAACTACCCATCATATTTTGAGACTATACGTATCACACGTTATGCATAATTTCATAAAAATCCACTTATATTGTGTCTAGTTCTAGTTTGAACTTAATGACCTCATTAAACCACCCAACTACTCATCACATTTCCCACAGATTCCGGTTTGTCTGGGAAATGCGCGAGGCTGGAAGATGTATCCTGGCAGGAAGAACCGGCTCAACTAGCCGGTCTGGTCCAGACTCATCTCTCGGACTCATCTCATCCTTTAGTCATCTCTGATCTCTACCAAGACAACCAAGTACATCTTAGACATACGTCCTACCTCAACGAATTTTTTCAGCAAGAAATATGTCTTCACGTTCACTTATACTCAGAACTTCGATTGATTTAACGGATAATCACAAAGAGGTAAGAATTAACTAATGGCCTTACATATGTGACAACCAATTCTGTCAAACGGTGCCTGAACAAGATATTATTTCCATCTGAAATATCAACGTCAATAATATGGCAAAAAAACTAATTTGATTATCATTTTTGTTTTAAAATTGAATATAGTGGAAGTCATTATTGAAAATAATATTTTCAAGCTCTTGAATTAAAAGTCTATATTGATAAGAAGTGTGAAGCCACTCAATAAAAAAAACGATCTGATCAACAATTAGAATGAATTTAATTCAATTTTGTGATCTTTCGAATATTATTGTCCAAGCAGTACATGTTATACTTCACTACATATATTTTGATAGAATTTTGTTTGAGAAACAAAAAAGAATTCGATTGAAAAGAATTTGAAGAATTTATTACCAATTTAAATCAACACATAATAATGTATGACCAAATAATATGTACATTGTGATACAATAATTAACAAGACTATTCCAACCCATATAACTGACCTATTTTCTGCTTTCCTCTCACCAATATGGTTCTATTATTTCAAGCCTTTATTATGCGGTACGCTTGGAATCAATTATTTATACCGTCTCTTTTGCACCGCGGCGAACGAATGAATTTCAACCCTCAATTAGTGCCAAAAAAGACTTTAATTAATAGAATTGCGACCTGAATACAGCCATGAATTAATCTCTAGCCGTTTACAAGCTTAGGTCAAGTTTTTCATGATGAGTCAATTTCGGTTAATTATACAGACATATAAAAGCACGTATAAAATATGTACTTCCACATTAATAAATCATATAGATAATTCTAAGTGAAACATTACAGATATTAAGTTTGTGTAATACTTTCGTATTTATTTTATATCATTCATTCGCAACAGAACATAGAAAATGTAACACTCATAACATTTGATATTTGAAACATTGTTGAGATATAAATGTTGACTTCACTGTCATTTTTGATTTAAGAATGGCTCTCTTAAATTTTCGTATTGTACACCTTATTCTGGCCAACTTGGACTTCCATAGTTATGTGATTTATGGGTACAGCAAAAGTTTGGCTTACACAATTTTTGAATGAGTTTGAAATTTGAAATGTAATGCTTCAGTACCTTTATTATCGATTAATTATCGATCTATTCGAAATTATGAACTATTCAAGGGAAAGCAATTTTCGTTCTATTCAGAAGTTTCAATATAAGGTGAAGATAAAACTGCAATCACTTGATGAATAAAGTGCTAGTATAATTACTTTCATTCATTCACAAAGTTCAATTCGTAATTGCAATTGAATCACAACACATTATTTGAAATATTAATTCTTGTTTCATTCTAAACTTTGAAATAATATTCTAAATGGTAAGCATTTAATAAAATATCCGCCTTACATCGGAAACAGGTTTCACCTTTCTAATTTCCTTTCGGGTTGTTTTTATTGGCAGATAATTACGTAATTATTCGAAATGCTCACTCGATTACTAGATTGTTATATCGTTATTATAACCTGGGATTCTAACGAATCTCGTTATCAGGATAGAAGGAGATCCAGAGAGGTGTTGTAATTTGTATTTGCCTCGCGGGCATTAGGCAACAAGTAACCCTATTATATATCCAGCCTTGCAATCACGTAAAGTGCTGTGATGGTTCAGGACAAGAATAAAACCACGCCAAAGAGACAAATAATTTAATGGGATTGCAACGACCTGCCTCTTTCTCTCTCGCTCTCGGACGTACTCGTATACACACATCCATATGGAGAGTCAACGGAGATAGTCGACCAGCGAGAGAAATATGTCAAATAAAACAAACAAATGAAGGGAAATTAAAAGTTTGGAAAAGACGATTAAAGTATTACGATTCATTCGGAATTACCAATTAAATGAAAGGGTTAAAAGGGATTGATGATTCAATTAATTTCCAAGTACGGAAATCAGATTATTTGGTTAGCGTGTATACTTCTTTACCTATTCTCCTCTATGAAGCAGTACGGATTTGTAGAACTTATCTTATTTTTTGTTCTGATTATTCTGAATTATCGTATTTATTAACAGCTCAACAGTAAGTTCTCAGAGATGATGGTAATCGTTGGATGAGCATATGCGAAGACTTCCATTTGGTTCAAGATGTATCTTTTCCTGTTAGATTTTTTTTGTATACGCTCCACAGGTAGGACAGTTTGATTCGATCTTTATTTTTTTTACATGCATACTTACGCAACTCGGAACTGTAAAGTTTTCGGGAGTTATCGATTTTTCCACATTTGAAAAATTTATTTTTCAATATATTTGGGAGAAATATGCGTAGTGATAGGTTTGTGTATCATCCTGTAACTTTTTGAGGTCACGCAGACTCATAGCTATGTGTGCTAATTTGTCCAGCTATTCTTTAACGCTGGGTCAACGCGTTGAGTTGGAGTGTTTATCGATATTTTCATGGAGCCTATACATGTACACAAGTTTAAGTGTAAAAGATATGATAAATATACGACCTTGGGCACCAGGTCATAAGTGATTTATTTATTTCTCAAGTTGGAGATAATTGATATATTTGTGATAGGATAGGTGTATTCTATTCTGGCTTCATTTGAAATAGTACAGGTACTAATTTTCAAGTTCATCCTTCAACGCTAGGAAAACGAGTAACGTTTTCCTAGTTATGAAAACTTCCATTATTGGATAACATTTGTCCTAATCGATCACTTCAAACTTCCCCGCTTCACCGACTATATCTTCACGTATGAAAATATATTTTTAATAATAATTTCATAGAAAACATGTTCTAATTTTCCTATCCATGAAGTGTTTTATAATTTATATTATTTTTGATAATTTTTGACTTCATACATTTAGAATAATTTCATTGAAACATAATAAGTACTGTTTTAAAGAGGTTTTCAATATTTTCCATATCTTTTAAAGGGAGGAAATTAAATAGAACATCAGTCAAATATACTTCAGTTTCAGTAATAGAGGACATAATCTGAAATTCATAGACAAAAATTGTATTATTGCGGGTGATAATCGAGTGCGACACTCTAGGCCAATATTGTGAAAACACATACAAAGGGACATGCACACTAAAGTTAGACATCATTTTCTCTCGGCAAGGAAGATGGCTGGACCAAATTGTGAGGTGACGAATTATTGATCTAAGTGAAACATCTCTCCCCCTCGCCAAGTACATCCCAACCATTAGACAGTTTCCTTCCATTTTCTCAGCCGCACCTTACATGACTTACCCATGCGCAGTACCTTCGCTTGGGTTACTTTAATCATGAGAAATATAATAATAGTTGTTGTCTCGAAGTTTGTTAGGCAATTAATGAGGATTAGTTTATCTCCCTTGAAACAACCATACACACTATACGATGCTACAGGCGTAAATATACCGTACGCCTTCCAACATTATAGGCAGCAAAGAGCTGAATATCAAACAAGGAGGGGATGACATGCTAAATTAATCCATTCATTTTCAAACATGATATTATATATTAGGCCTACATTAATAGAAGCGTAAGAGAAGATATTGTACTCCAAATTTAGATGATTATTGATTAGAACGTGTTGATATTTAATAGGCTAATATCGATGTCACAATTATATCATTTTCATTACTAAGAAATATCGCAATGAGTGAGGATGATGTAGACTTAGATGAAATAAGTATTGCAAAATATGATCGATTTCATGCTAGATAATCAATTATTTCTGAAATATTCGTTCTCAAATAAAGCTTCCATAGAAACAATTGTTTTGAATGATTCATGTATTGAAAACCGTAGAAACTTAGAATCTAACATTATTGACGACAAATGCCAAAACTTCATGCCTCAAATATGTATATGGAAATTTCAGCTCACAAGTGGATCCATTCATTCCACCATTTCTATAACAGTTGACTGAACAATTCAAATATCTCGAATACAAACCAGAATCACCAATAATTATTCGAGTGTATTTAATTCAAAACTTCAGTCTATAAGCCTCTCCATGCCATAAGCCACCTTCATAGTACAACCTCCTTGCATGCCTTCAACGTTTATTAGACGATGTCGCATCATTGTCGTATAATATAGGTTTATATCTTGCCATTATGCCACCCCCAGTCCACCACCCACCCCTCAAGTCCCCATTGTTTGATTAACCACACGGTATAATGCTTAGATGTGGAAAGACATTCTCTCAGGCAGTGTTATGAACTTCCATAACATATATCAAGAGTAGGCGTGCATAGTGGGCAAGAAACTATATATACACACACACATCCACACACACATATATATATATATATATATATATATATATATATATATATATATATATATATATATATATATATACTCGTTTGGCTTCATGACTATACCCACAACTTAACTGAAGTCAACGTATTAAATCTCTATGTAGATATTTCTCATGGAATAATAATTTTCAAATAAATAAAAATGTGTTATTGTATGGAAAGTTTCTTGTGTTTCTGCCAGTTATTTAAGTTTGAAATGTTTCTTTTAGGAGGTTGGAAATGTCTTGTTGTTGGCAACGGATTCGTAGAATTGATGGTATAGTTATAATTTCTAACGAAGAAATATATCGATGTTTCATGTTTAATTAGTTACCTCGTTATTGTACGGACCATTCATGCCTTGGTAGTTGTAAGAGTTCACTGATAACATAATTCTTTGTTCAAGAAGAGTTTCAAATTAAATGTGGAGGATACATTTGTTCACTTCTTCAGTGCGTGTTGGTGAAGACTGTATTCCGTTATTGTATCACTTGGAAAGTATTAATAATATCCACTTGTGTGATTGCAAATTTTCAGTACCGGTACTCCAATATTTTTATTTACTTTTTTAATCACAAATTTTAAGATTAGGGAATTCCAACTATTATTCCATTTAAGTTTTCCTCATGAGTATTGTGACACTAATTGAAAGAAAAGTCAAATTTAATCAATATATTAACTTTTAATATACCGTATCTGAATATATTTTCCTATGCTATTACCATCAAAATAGATAATATAGTCCTGTCAGCTAAAAATTTCATTTCATGACACTATTGAGAAAACTCTCGATCTCCTATCGATATAGTACCATCCATAACAAAACTTGTCCATTTTTACATTTTTCGTCATTTCAACCTATAATTTTCTATTCAACAAGAACATCAATACTCGTAATGACATCTATAACAACACTTTTTCTATTGATTTTCTTCTGATTTTCCGATACGTTCCTACTGTTTCTTAATAGACTGTACATGTAACTTCAACTCTCAACGGGTTGTCAGACATAAATATCGACCCAAGACACAAACTACCCTTGGAGTCTAGTAGAACTACCCTCGCATGGAAATTATGTGGTAAAAGCACCTCCTGCATGTAATATGTGTGGCAGAGTACAGCTTAGAGTTGAATCTAGGACAGCTCAAGGCATTATTGAATATTACCGAGGAAACGTGGCTCCATAGATGTGGACTTACAAACGAGCTTTTAGGTTATTGCTGAAATATCAATATCAAATCGAAAAACTTGAACAATATTTACAATTTGTATAGTAGATGAAGAAGTTCGGTTTTTCAAAGTTGTTATTGAAACAATTTACATATAATTCAATATAATTCAATATAATTTATATATATATATATATATATATATATATATATATATATATATATATAAACCTAAAATGGTAATTCATAATTGCGTTGTAGGAAGAGCTCTAGACACAACTTGATTTTGGAACCAATAATGCACTGCGTTCCTGTTCTACTAGTTACTTTTTTTTCAATCCATTACGATTCAGCTGGTTACATATTTCCATCTTCTCACGGTTTTTGATGTTTCTGAAAAAATCACATTGCAATCATTTTCTACAGAACGGCTGATCCGATTTATATGAAACTTCATAATATTGTATAGGCTCATCATCATTATGTTTAAATTTGATAAAAATTTGGATGTAGTTTGAATAAATATGTTCTCACATTCCTCTGGGTTATTATTGCGAGAGTTTTGAAATTTGTGGAATGTTTTTTCTAAAAATCGAAGTGACGGATTTCACCTCGAAACTATAAAATATCGAGTGAGATATACGTGTATATGCCGAGTTTCAACAAATTTCGTTCTTTCGTGTTACTTGTAATAATAAAAAATAAGTATTAAAAAAACACAACCATTTATTTCGAGTGCGGTAAATTTGAGACTTCGCTTCGCTCATCCAACTATGCGATCAAATGAAGATCTTCAGTCATTAGAACCATCAATACGTTCATATAGCTTGAAGCTTTATCACATAATTCTATTTCGAAGATCAGAGAAAATTTGGAGCAGTAATATTTCGAATTGTTTGAGTAAGTTAATGCAATTATATAGAATGACATAATAATGAATAAATTGTAGGTGAACCTATAGAACATATTTGAGAATATCCTAACAATTCCAATTTACCGCATCCTTCTATTTCAATGATAGATATTGAAAGATGAATGAATAAATGAATGAAAGATATTGATGCTGCTCTGTAGATTGATCTAGCTTAGATAGCTGATTCTAGTTTTATTTTCACACCTCAGTTGTCAAATATAGAATATTGAAAAGAAAATACGTCAGAAAATAATTTAATGAGAAAATCTCAGCTGAATTAGTTACTGAAAATACGAGTTATTTACATATCATAATAAACCAAACATCATGGCATTCTAAATGTTCATTCAAAATTAGAAATTGATATTGATAGAATAATGTTCAATATTCTTATGTGTATAATTTATATTCTAATATAAAATATACAGGCATGTTGAAATGAAACATGGTAGGCCTAATATATTCAGACCTATAGAGTTAGACATCTCTTTAATTGTACCAATTATTATATTTACTGTTCCCAACAACTGGGAATACAAAATATAAGTTTCGGTGGAGGAGCCGGGTTAGCGAGGAGACGTGCTATTGTTCGACGTAAGATAACACAATCTTATCGAATACATTTAGCATTTATAAAACCAAAACACATCTCTCACGATAATCAAAACCCGTACTATTCAACCCTGATGCCTCACATTCAAAAAATATAAGATGATTATCTTATATCAAGTAACTGAATAACAAACATTTTCATTATAAAACCCTTTTTATTTTTCAATATTCTGAAAACTCGAATACCTCTGAGCTTCGAACCTCCACGTTGTTATACAGACCTTCACACAACCACGTCGTTTCCTTACATCAACCTCGCGATGTATCGATCCAAGACAACTTCGTCCCACCTTATTTCCCCCTACTCCTCTAACGCCTGGCAGCCATCTTGATTCTACATCTCCCTAACCACCCACCCATCTACCCCAAGCCACCCCCAAACCATACAACCCCTTTCTAATTAAGGAGTTCGCATCGTTGCCTCGAGAAAATGCATGCCGTTTGTTTGAGGCAATGCTGTGAAATGGAGAAACACACAACGGGCGAGCGAATAACTTGTGACAAAGACCAACCAAGCTAGATGAGAAGAAGGGATTCATAATCAGAAACTATTGCCGTGAATAAATGCTTGGCTATTTCCAACACAAATGGTCCGTACTCCGGAGGCGGTATTGGGAATATATATATGCAATACAAACGGTTAGAAATGAGATGCGATAGAAGAGAAGTTTGGCATCAAATCATGGATAATTAAAGCGTTTGGATTTGATTTTCTTTCGATGGTTTCTCAATGTTTATCTCAAGCTCCATCTGGGATTTTCTCAGTATTGGAGACTTCAATATAATATGTTTGGCTGAATGTTTTAAGATGATCGTCTACTCAAATTGGCGAGAATAATAATAGATTTCCGATCTATGAGATTTATTCGAAAGAATTGATTCTCCAAATAATTCAGAATAATTTTAGTGATGTGTTTTGTATTAAAACTAATTTTATACACGTGAATCATTGTATTATACGAAGTTATATTGGAAAATTAAATTACCTTCTTCCATTTCTGTCCTAACAAGAATTCAATTTGGAAAAAAATTCATCAGTTCACTATAGGTATTTCGTTGCAAATAACTCTTATCATTTGATTAGGTATTTTCTCAATAATTTCTGTATTCAACTCATTCTCATCAAACGCATACATTTTAACAACTCAAATTCGATATGTTTTAATTAAACTTCTTGAATGATGAACGTATTATAATATCACATGCTCCAGCTGTGAAGCTAAGTGTAAT
The DNA here is from genome assembly GCA_907164805.1 of Brachyptera putata. Classification (NCBI taxonomy): domain Eukaryota; kingdom Metazoa; phylum Arthropoda; class Insecta; order Plecoptera; family Taeniopterygidae; genus Brachyptera; species Brachyptera putata. Next base: position 37,537,856 of record OU015462.1, read on the forward strand.
TTCATTATTGTTCAATGACACGTACATGCAGTGATTACGCAAGATCTGTTCGCGTGTTGTTTCGTTGTGTGAAACATACGTCCTGACGTGTCATGATCATTACGATCTACAACTCACAGGTCATAGACTCGTAATGAGAACATGGAAAACATTTGTAATAATATTATTGTTCTTGACTTTCATTTGTAATAAAAACAGAGAAGTGCTGAGTGAGTGAAATATAACATAGCGTGTAAAAACTGTTTATGTTTACTATACGAAGCAATAGAGATGACCAGTTATTTTTTTGTAGATACGTACTACAAAAATAGGCAATAAAAAAATCTGTTACAAAACATCATTATATTTACTGAATACTGTCATCATATGAACTTCATTCTGCATGACCTTTCATCCAAAATTCACTACCAAACAAGAAATACGGCTAGTTATGGGATAGAATGTACTCTGCACATTGTGTAGAGTAGTGAGCAATTATGACTTTATAATACCCAACTAATAACTGATTATGAAGTATTTTAATATAACGAAAAATAAACACTTTATTCTGTTGTATATAGTCATCATTGACTGAGTCAGGGAGTCAGGGAGCATATATCAATTAAATTACAATAATTCACAAAGTTACCAACAAACAATATTGATAAATACACACTATGAGCTTATTTGTTTGAAAGATAAAACTTCATGATTTGAAAAAGTAACATAGGCCTATATTGTATACGTCCTTTATATTTTTCGATTATGTCATACAATCAGCTGAGATTGTCAATAATTCTAGAATATTTTGACTGTATGAAACAGAATTTCAAATTATCTGTAAAGAAAATTGTCTATATGGCCTATATAGAGCTCATCAAATAGCTATGTGAAATAGATGTGTTTTATTTTATATATATATATATATATATATATATATATATATATATATATATATATATATATATATATATATATATATATATATATATATATATATATATATATATATATATATATATATATATATATATGCATAAAGCACAGCGTCCCTTGATACTGAAGATCAACATTAATATGTTACTACTATTAAACCGAATATATCTCGTTTTCTTTCAACTGTGCTCTCCATTTCTAAATTACGGTACATCAACTCATCAAATAATATATTCACAATGTTTCACGCCTTCACTGTGATACACACAAGTACATAGACGAACAAGTTACATCATTTAACCGTTGTCATATTCTTTATAGATACTCTCCCACGGTCATACACGCAAGCAGCTTCCAAGATGCTGTTCATTTGGTACATGAAAAAGAAACCGGATTGATCTTAACTTTTCCCACACTGAGCCAGCTCTCGTCATGTCCAGTGGTCAAGATTTAAGGGTTGGATGCTGCATCGTGCGTAGCTCCAGTTGCATACGTGGACCACAGAGCATCAGTAATCTCGTTTGACCAGCCGCTAATACAACTAAACCGGCCATTCAAAACAAGATGTATGAAAAGATGCTGCGAAATGTTACGTAAATCTCATACTGGATTTGTAAGTTATCCATTCGAGATTGGTTCTCATGATCAGTCTTGATTGTCATATATGAGAGTTGACTATAGATGTAATATAAATTTCAGGCCCATTATGTATGTTTCAATAGGCCTAAACGCTCCCTATAGTTGGGCCTAGATCACTATTTCTTTCAAATAGACCTACCTAGTTTTACTTCATGTCATACAACTAGCGTAGATCTGGGGTATATTAACTATTTAATTGCTCCACACATAGGCCGTAGACCCTAAGTGTGTCTATTTTGTTTAACGACTTGTAAAGATAACAAATATATAGTGTATAGTAAAATGTTGAATACGCCCTTAACGTGAAAGCTATTTGGTATTGTATCGCCAAATGTTGGAGTATATAAATTGGTATAATACTGCTTTTAGTTTTACTTTCAATTTTGAATAATTATTCTAGTTTGAAGAGAGCACAAAGACAGGATAGTTTTTATTATTTTATTATTTTCACAACTATTGATTTCTGGTAAAGTTTCGTACTCAATGAAAAACATCTACCGAACTAACAACAATTTAATATATTGATTTTCTTTTTATAATATACTACTTCATATCTAAGCATGCGGCATGCCTTCAAGAATTTGGTACAGTGCTACATACGAGTATCGATCACCATGCTATCTGAAATTACACAAAGACAAATAATGATGATAATCATGCAAATTTCTTAGGGACATAATTAAGAGAAGATTTACATAATTTTTCTGTACAGGCCCTAGTGAATTAATCTATAGGGTATACAGTGGAAAGATGGTGCTGAATGCGAATTATTCATATGAAATTCAACGGTCTGAGATATCTAGGGGTAATGGTGGTAGGGGTTATTTGTGGAGAGTGGAGAAGTGGGGAGAGGGGGTTAAGATGAATCACGTGATATATTCTTAAAGAAGACTCTTGTGACGTCACAGAGTTAGGGTGAGGCGTTATGCGCACAGCCTTTAAGTAGCTTACCTTATATCGATTGCAGTGTTGCCATGCACAGACGCAGTCGTCGTCGTGAGCCGCCATCTTAGACGATGAGTGCGAGAGAGACAGAGATGACGAACAAAGAAAAGTGGATAAAAAACGGAGTGAACAAAAGACAAATGGATTCCCCTGTGGCTTAAAACACTCTTATTCCGCAGTACGGACGCTCACAGACGACAGAACTTGATCCGGTGGTTTTTTCATTTTTCAAAACTCAACTGTGAATTTTCCCCTCTTCGTGCTCCGCCCCAGAAAGCACTGTGTGGGAAAAATCTAGGGAAATATACTCTTCTTCCCCACTACGTTTTACATTTTACCAACTTTGCGGAAATACTTTTTCCCAATACCTTATTCACCTGTTTTTCATATTTTTATACGAAGATATTACAGTTTCTATTTTTTAATGTTGGTATGACAGGGTTGATTTTTAAGGGTTGCATGCTTTGCGCAGTTGTGTGGCCCCCTTCTGCGAAAAATAGGCCACGCCCCGCGACCCTCATTCGACCAATCGGAACGCGAGTTACGAATAATTGATCGTCGCCTTATACAAGGAAAACTTAGTGTAAAGGAGAAAAGAAGCAACACTTCTTACGATCAAGGGAAGGAATGGTTGAGCCAGGGTTGCCGTTCTTTCCCTTTGCAATACAACCTTCACAAATCCCAAATAGACCTCAATACTAGCGATTTCCCGCCAATTTCATACAAATTACAACACCAACCAATCAAATGTCATAATAAAAACGTAGCAAAAAAGAATAAATCAAGCGGCTGGCCGGGGGTTGAGAGTTTGACACAAAAATACCGGTTTTTATTTTTTAGTTTCTCTTGTTTATTCGAGGTGGTGACATGTTGAGTGAATACAGACGTGGATAACTTGTTTTTCGCAACCAAGTATTTCATCCTGAAAGGTAGGCTATTTGTAAAGGGTTGTAAATTGACCTTGGTGACACTAGTGGGGGTGAAGTTTCTTGAACTAGAGTGTCTTGAAAACAATCTTAAGCTAGAAAGATTTATTTGATCGTTGTTCTTGTCTAGATTTTAGGCTAAAAGACTTGGTCATATAAAGCTCCAAACACTACAATACGCTGCTAAAAGTAGGCTAGTAAGGCGTATAGAGCGTCCCAACCTCCTAAAGCTGCAGTACAGTATGATTTATGATAAACATCAAGTGCGTATATTTATCTGATGGTGCATACAATGGATGGTCTTAATTGTATGTGTTATTGTAATAGAAGTATTTACCGTGTCTTATATAGGCCTACGCTATACGCTATAACATACGCGATAGGCTTACATTTTATTAACCGTCAGGATGAGCGCGGACAGGAGAATTATGATTTGGAATTGCTCTCTTCTCAGTAGGAACATGAAGTTCATTATCAATCGAAGAAATATGAGTCACCATTTCCATAAAAAATATTCTCAATCACCTATTCAGAAATAATAAAATCTTATAATTTATCACATTTCTATTCAAATTTCTTAAAAAATTTATAGTCCCATATGAGCGATATTTCTACAAGCCAGTTTACCCAATTGTTACTAACAATATATTACTCTTATTGAGAAACTCATTTATCTGCTGTGGTACCCTCGATGACTCACATTCTCTGGTATAATATATGTATATATATATATATATATATATATATATATATATATATATATATATATATATATATATATATATATATATATATATATATATATATATATATATATATATATATATATATATATATATATATATATATATATATATATATATATATATATATATATATATACATAAACACCTTTTACACCTCTTCACAGCACTAAATGATTTGTATTATAGATTATCTGCAGCTCACATTTGTAAAATTTGCATGTTTGTAAGAAAAAACCAATCGCAAACTTCTTAATATGTTATGTATTTTAATTTATCACATTTTTGTATTGGTTGACTCAGGTCTACATAGATTACACTATTGCATCTTCCTTTTCATGAGTGAAGATTGCTCCCATTCGTTTCAATGATGACCAACTCACACCAAAAAGAATCATATAGATTAATTTGAGGAAATTTTCTTAAAGAAGATAAAATGTCATGTTCAGATTAAACTCAGTTAAGGAGCCATGAAACCATGTAGTTCCAACATGAAACCAATTGTGTGAACCAATCACTTTTTAAAAGGATTGCAATAATCAATAGGTGAATCAGGAAGGCATTGATCGTTTTAAAAAGATTCAAAATGAATGTGTGATTTCTATTACATTTAATATAAAATCTTGCTCATCATACAATGCATATGTAGCATTTTCGTAGTGAAAACAATGCATCGTATACATATGGTTTATTATCATTGTAGATATATTATACTCATTATAAGAGAAATACTTAGAAGACAGAATAATTGCGTTATTCTAATCATATGACTTCCACCTGAATCGTAGGAGCTTTCTCTGTTTCAATTAGAGAATATAAGAATAGTAAAATAGGAGAAATACGGAAATGATTATATCATTTCGCATATTTTTACTACCATAAAATCTATTCCATTCTCAGAAATATTATCATGTGTTCCCTGATAGGGCCTATATATATATATATATATATATATATATATATATATATATATATATATACCGTATATATATATATATATATATATATATATATATATATATATATATATATATATATATATATATATATATATTTATATATATATATGAAAATCTTTATTATCAGACTCTGCCATCTCAATCAGTATTTGCCATGAACGACACAGAATAATAAAAAAATTGTACAAGAAAAAGAAAGTACGGTAGTAAATCAAGAAAATGAAACTGAAAATGAAAATGTAACTAGATAGCCTATAAAATAACAAATAAAAACCTAGAGCTTTAAGGAAGTGAAAAAAATGTGTTGTGAACTATAATAGGCCATGTAGAGGTGTAAATAAAAATGTAAAATATATATATATATATATATATATATATATATATATATATATATATATATATATATATATGAAAAAGAGAGAGGGAGGGGGAAAAAACAAGAATTAATCAATTGAATATAAATGATTTTCCAAAATTTGTACCGATATTTACAAAATATAAAAAAAATGAAATCTATCAATTTCTTCAGACAAATTATATTTCTTGAAAAAATACTTGAAAAAAAATCTATATTATAATTATTAATACAATAGGTATAAATGAAGAGTGAATTAGCAATGTACCAACTCTACAACCAATATTAATTCTTATTTTTATGGAAATAAAATGAAACATAAAGTGAAATGAGTGAATTTGAAAATTACAGAAGATTAGTTAACATTTACTTAACAATTGAATATAGGAATGAGTAGAAGAGTTTCTGTGAAGTAACGATATTCTTTCAAGTATCTACAGTTGAATTTCTAGGCCTAATATACACATATATATCCAACCTTTATTGGTCCCAGACTGTTACATGATAGTAATAAATGAATGAACACATAAAAACATTGACGGATATAAGTAACGAAAACAAGTGGAAGTGAAGCAGCTGAAATAAGAACAATAATATTTTGTTCAACGAACAACGAACGAAACGAAATAATTGGATATAATATAATTTTATGAATAAAACATATTCTGACATATTCTGATGAATGAAAATAGAATCATAAAGATAATCCCTTGCAGTGAATATTGAATCTTTCAGAGCTGAGATATCAACTCGGTATTTTATGGAACTATGTTAAAACGTGTACAAAAAAATCTAAGAAAATGGAAAACGGAGAGCCACGGTGCCACTAAATAAGCTAATGACTTTTATATATTCCAGGTTGTACTTTTGTACTTATTTTTCCAGGCTTTCAGTCACATTGAACATTGATCAGTCTCACATATTTTCTGTTGAAAGAAATTGAAAAAAATCCGTCCTCGATTATGATAAATTGCGAACTAAAATCTAGAATTTAACCAAAATTCCATTGTAGCTCACAAAACTATTCGTGAATTCATTCAATGAATACAGTTTAATTCCTCATTACTCAACTACAGCTTATAAATCCCAAGTTGTATAATATTATGTCCAATTAAAATATGTGGTAAGCATAGACGTTGAGCAACGAGGTTGGCTATTCAAGTACAGCGTATATGTCCATACAGAACTTACCTCCAACTTTACAATATATTCATCCAGAGTGAAGTTAGGTACGGTGAAACTCGTCAAAACCAACTACAACCATAAACCACTAATAAACGTGACGTCACATCAGTAACGACAAATACAGCCATAACTGCGGTCTGAAAACCTGACGTTAGTTTCAAACTAATAATATTAGAGAACTTGTTATGTGTGTTTTGTGCAGTTAGACGGCTTGCTGAACAGAATGTGCTGATTGAAACTAATGTCGAGCATCGTCTTAATATTGGGCAAGATTTACGAGGAATAATCATGAACAAATTTGGCAAGATAATAAAATTATAAGTGTGAATACATGGATACTTGAATGATATCTGAACCTCAAAATATATGTTGCTTATTGTGGTTTTATAAGTAATTCTTCGAGTTAACCAGACTAGTGCATGGAGGACCGATATAGATAACCGAAAGAAAAAAATAATAATAATATATATTAAGTAATATTGATTACCTAGTGATAAAATAGGAATGGTATAAACAATACACAGAGAATGTTCAATATAAAATTAGATATTTGATATGATATACTAATACTTCAATGTTGAAATTTACTCTCCAAAAACAAGAGGACTAGAATATTTGTATTACTCCATTAATGATGCATTGTTGTTTTTCTAGATGCATGAGAGAAGGGAAGTTCGGAGTATAAAGACCAAGTGGCTGACAAAATTGACACAGCTCGCTCGATCTAGTGGCAGGCAAATGGAACTACGATGAATATTTCGTCGTCGTCGAAGACGTACTTCATCGGCACCACTGATATATGTCAACAGGTAAACGCGAATTATGATTAATTTGAATTTATTTAATATGTTGAGAATAATCTATCAACAAATTTCATAGCTCTAATAAACGCAGTTCCTGAGTTGGGTCACGATTATTTGAAAATATAAGGTTTTATATCTATCATTACAAACCAGCTGAAAAAAAAATTCTGCTTCTTGATATCAAATAGAACACACAAACATAAATTATGAAATTTGCAGATCCAATACTGTCAATTAAGTTTCTTTTGTTTAAGCTCTTTGAACATGTGAATCAATTGTTCCACTAATTGGAAACTATTGGAGCTAGTTCCAAGTATGAATACGAAAGAGTTTATGAACTTGACAAAGAATATTTTTCATGTCTGTATGTGCTTACACTAACATTCTAAATGCTTATCAGTAATGAGTCAGCAATATTTCATAATTGTATTCATCAAGAGACTAGAGTGTAACAAGCTCAATCATCATCAAAGTGGAAACAATCTGAATGAAGTTCGATTGAATAATTCAATTCTGCTTCAGTTTTCAAATTTACTGCGATAGGAATGTACAAAGATCCAAATGTATTTGAAATTATAGAAAATAATATTTAGCTAGTGATGAACAAATTGTGAAGATCTGATTAGCTGTCCCCGCAACTTCTACAAAAATATCTCCCGCAAATACTGCAATGGTATCAACTGAAATTGCAAATGATTTCTTATTCAAGTCTGATTTACAGACGTCATTGATAGGCCTATATTGAATATAATATTGATCTCAAATCAGTTTCCTGCAGATCACCCAATATCAATATACCACTCAACGTTTCAATGAACCCATTTATGAACATGATATACCAGTATATAACGTTCCAAAAGTATTTAAAATTGCTTACTTTTTAATGCCAAGTATATGTCTTAATATTTGTGTTTATACGAAACAGAGTAGGCCAACTCAATTTTGAAACATTTTGAGAGGGGTAAAATTTTAAAATTGTTGCAATTGTGAGTGTGGAAATGTTATTATATTCCATGAGATTCCATATATATATATATATATATATATATATATATATATATATATATATATATATATATATTCCATGAATGTCTCACGAAAATGAATATAAAAGAACGCTATCAATATTATGACTGATTAATACGAATGAATGTAGCTAGTGGAACTGTTTTTTACTCTTCTAAAATCCAATAATTAACGTTTTACATTATATCATATTCAACAATTAAAACTTCAAAGTGTGCAACAAATATTGTTCCAGTCAATATAAGAATGAACTCATCAAATAATATCGGTCGGGTTGTCTCCAAGTGCAAGTCAAAGAAAAATCGTATATGCAGTGCGTTAACCTCTTACATACGTACAAAAAATGTACAGGTGTTATTGACTTGAACTACATAAGTAAATATTGTATGAGGTATATTTATTGAGAGGGGAAAGGGAGTTCAACTGTTATTTCAGGTCAGAGATTCTAAAACAATGTTTATGTGCGTGCTCTGAGTTACGATTTTGAAGAGTGCTCTACGCACCGTACTGTGATTAAGATATATTGGCGTTGGAAGAATAATTGATGAGATAATGGAGATAATGAGATGAAGGTTTCTTAGGTAATGGGAAGAATAGCGGGAAAGAAGCGGCCATGGTATATATTGTAGAATCCCTATATAGACTTCTTCATTGGCAAAGACTATGAGGGAAACTTCGAAAAACCCTTGTATAGATTGATGGTGGTGGATTTCGAAATAGATCCAATAACAGCTCACATGCCGGGTCACACGAAATATATATATTATTACTTGATTCTAATAAAAATAGTATTTTCTTGTACCTATGTCTATATTTGTAAATTTGAGAACTACGTGAATTGAACATTTGTTTGTAATAAATAGAATAACTGGCAGAATAAAAACTAATGGAGTGAGAAAGTGTATTTCACTACGCTAATCATATTAACAGAGGCGAGGAAACAGTTCTCTAGCTGCAATCTTTACCCACATGAGCTATTACATGCTTTTTCATATGTAGCAAATATGTGAGATGAATATAAATAAGTCCAGTGCTATTTATAACATCAACAATTCAATCTACAGTTTTCCATAATGCATGATGTATAATTGAATGGTACATTGAATGCATGCATAATTAATTTGATCACAGTTGCGAAAATCCAAGAAGACCACACATTATTGGAAAAAAGGATTCTTAATTATTTCCCAGTGTTGTTTTATACTCTCAAGGTATCGAAAAACAAATAATTGGTGTGTTTAATCCAACTTTTTAATTTTTCAATTTGTTACTTCCAATTTTATAAAACTCCGATCCATCGATACACAAAAATATTCAAAATTATTTGAATTAGGAATGATATTATTTCCATATAATAAACATCACCACAGTTAATTTTTCTAAATTTTGCTTCATAACGTAATTATTCATTAAATCTTCGTCAAATCTATCAAATCTTCATTCGACATAAAAATGTTAAAAATAGACAAAACTATTTCATAAAATCGGGTCGGTTTTCCAGAATACAATTTGCCAAGCTATAGATTTCTATTGGTAGTAATTGTGTAAGTTAAGAACAGGTGAAAAAAGGATTGAACTTGGCCAATTGACCATTGGCAAATGGTCAAGTAGCTGCCTACAAACACACATCGAGAAATTCATCTTTACCATTTTATTCCATTTTCAAATATCAGTGTAATTGAATGAAAAGTTCACATCTCCAAGATAATTTTATGTTCTTTCATTAATATGACATTTTATTTTTGTGAATTCAATCCGTTCTGAGATAATACCCTACGTCAGTGAATTTCATCACACCCTTTTAGTTCATTGACGTATCATCTTGAAACTGATCGAATTCACTGAAATATAATGTCATATTAATTGAAGAGCTTAAAATTATCTTGAAGATGTGAATGTGAACTTTTCATTCAATTTGACTGGTTTTTGAAAATGAAAAAAAATAGTTAAGGTGAATTTCTCCATTTTTATAAGCACTGTGCATGAGCCCCACTTAACATGACAATTCCCAACAATTTTTATGTTAGCTTCAATAAAATCTGCAACCTTAACAATCCGCAAGTAGGCCTACCCAATATGCAACAAAAGACACGACAATAATATTTCATTGGTTTTACATTGCTTGCCAAATAAGGTCTTGGGCAGTCTTGGGATTACAGTAAACGCATGCAAGGTGGTTAGGAGTTGCGGTTGGGAACTTGAGAAGGCCGTGGTGAATGGATTGATGCGGCAAGTAGCGGAACTATTAATTACTCAGGGTGGCAGTGACCACTATAATCTTGTACGGTCTGATCCAAATGATAGTCTTATCTGGTATTAGAATAGAGATCCATTAAGGAAATACGTAATACTGCAAGTTCGTACATAAACATTTATAATTAAATAGGCCCATATATATTTATATATTATTATGTATATATATATATATATATATATATATATATTCATTTGTGTGTGTGTGTGTGTGTGTGTGTGTGTGTACGAATCTATGTATACATTATCTGTGATATGTGTAATAGGCATATAGGCCTACCGTCCAAATATTGTTTATGTGTGTTCAAGATTCGCATTATAATTGGCACTTGTAGCATAGTCTCAACCCGAATTATTGAACGAACGACAATTTATTCAAACATTTGATTAAAAACTGATACTATTGTGTAATTGAAATAATGGAAAGTGTTGCTGCCCTCCGTAGTTCAGTTAGGTGAGTATTAGGAACTGAAGTTACCGCTGGGTGTTCATGTTCAAGCCCCGCATAAAGCATGGATTTTTGTAAACGTCTTTCACCTCATAGAACCACACTTCATCGTTTCATTATTTCCTGCTCATTCGTACCCCCGTATGAACTGGCTGTTAAGGGATCTTCAATCAGATAATAATCATCATCATAGAATGTGTGTTGTCATTCTTTTACAAATATTTAATATGATATATCTGAGGCAAGGCGATAAGAATAATTTTACTATAACATGTTCAGTATTCTGCCTCTGTAATTCTTTGAATACCTTTGATTACTTATTGTTCGTTTAAAAAAAACATTTTTCAATAAATTTGTCTCGGCTCGGTCATATTTCAGCTTAACGAAGATCATTGTTTTCCACGTGAATCCCACTTGAGATGAGATGACGTGAGATGAACTCACAACCTCCTGATCTGCAGCCATGCACTAATACCATGCTGATACTGAGCAGATGAATATCCACAACTATAACAACAATGTTATGATTTCCATTCATTATTACTCTACTCATTTAGCATTTTTATATACTAGGAAAACGCCATATATGCGTTGTTAGACGAGCGAATAGTAATAGTATGGGTAAAAACAGCTTCGAGTGGTACCAATTTAGCACATTTTATGTTTTTTCTTCAAAATGGCTTTTTTTTTCTTCATTTTTTTTTTTTAAATGTGTATTAAAATGTAATTCAACTTCACGCAATTTTTTTTTTTTTTTTTAAATGAAAATATTTTCTTTTTTCCGCCATGTTATTCTAATGGGTATTTTTGAAATTTCTAAAATTCATAAAAAATAAGTTACCGCTCGATAATGCCACAAAACTATACATATCTACGTTAGATGAGGAACCATATTTAAAAAAAGTTTGAAGTTGATAGCTGTAGCCGTTTGACCTGTGGAGAACCGACAAAAAAACATAAAAATAAACAAAAAAATAAAATAAAATGAAAAATAAAAAATAAAAACGAACACCAATTTTTTTCAGTATGTCAAATTGTATCCTCGCTAAAGCTCGTCTAAAAAAAATGAGATTCGAGAAAAGAAGAAGTGGTTCTGACCCGCTTGCGAATAGATCACACACTTCTAACTCAACCTTATTTATTCACATTCGAACAAATTAAAGCTCGATGCGATACATACAATGCAATTCTCACTGTGAAACATATTCTTGTTGATTGTAATAAATACTAATCTATCAGACGACAGTTGTCCCTGGATAAATCTTTAAATGAAATATTGTCAGATGATTCGAAATATATTGACAGACTTTTCAAATTCCTGAATTTAACTGATTTATTGAATGAAATATGAATGACTCTTCTTAAGAAATGAATGATTTTTTAACTGTCAGACATCAAATGTAATGTTAGCATTTATGCAGCTTATTCAATTGTTATACATCGAATGTGTAATAAGTTATGGTGGTTTTTATATTTGTGGATGCAAATGGAAAAGAAGCAAAGGCCCACTTTTGAGGCGTCGCAACACCTTGTTCCTCATTTTCAAATACGCCTAGTACCCTATCCATTCCAGTTTTCTTGGATTATTAGCTATACGTTTAATTATCCCAGTGAGCCCGCCTAAAAAAGTCTAAATAGCCTACAATGCCGATTTGGAAGCCTTCTTATCAAACATTTGGAGACCAACTATTTCTAGATTTTGCGGTAATGAGTTGTAGTAATCAGTTGTGATAATTAAGTTGTACACAAATTGTACACAAAAACGTAGAATAACTACTCTTCATGTATGAAATTTTTTAAAAGTTATAGCGTATATTTCTTCGTGAAACGTAAAATTATTTATTTTCAATTCAGAGTTCAATAAAATGATCAATCCGTTAAATATAAAATGAATGAGAATATGTGATGAATTATATGCGGTCCCTCCAAAAATTAGAATACACAAAATGAAATCTTGGATGGAGCTATTCCTGATTATTCTTTATAATTTCCGATAGTATGGAAAAAAATTATTTCACTAAAGTCAACGCACAAGATGATTCTTTTTACACTCATCCAATCATCAACACGACACTCTTTTTCCTATTTCAAACCATTTCAAAATATATGACCCCGACGTGATTTGAACACGCAACCTTCTGATCTGGAGTCAGACGCGCTACCGTTGCGCCACAGGGCCTATGAATGTATCGTCATTATAATCAATCAAGTACGAAATCGCAGTCACAGTGGCTTATGGCTGGTTGGCTAGAATCGTGGGTTCTAATCATTAGAAGCGTACGCGAGCTAGACTGTAATTGTACTATTGTCTTGTTCAAATATGCTGACGATCCAGGACAGTATTAGATAAAATTCAAGCTGTATAGATCAAGTTAATCGTAGAGAAGTCGTAGAGAGTTTATAGAAACATGTTGTTAAAATAAATCTTAGATACCAAGTTGCTGAAAATAAATTTAGTGTATAATATTATTATATTACTTCATTAATTCACTTGTATTTGTTTGATTAGAATACCGTTGAATTTACTGTTCACTTTATGAGCCTATTTCATAATAGCTAGTGTGAATAGTAAATTGAGTAAATTAATAAATGATAAATTTAATTAATTATAGTAAATTAATTTTCAAGATATGCATATATTTCCCAGTGATTAGATATTATGTATATTCTGATCCTATAACCAGGAAATATATATCTTGAAAATCAAATAACATACGTAAAATATTGAGTCAACCCACTGCAAGGTGCGATATGTTTCGATTATATCCCATTTATTTGTTGTACTAGCTAGTTATCGATTATAGTCCCTCGCCTCTTTTCTATTTTATTTTCATAATATATTGTATTTTTTTATTTTCATCGCATATTCCAAAATGATCACATTACAACTGTGGCTATACATCGTAATTCACTGCACTATCATAATAGTATGGTTGGACATAGTCAGAATAAACATAATCAAGAGGTCTCGTTTCTTTCGTCAACTCAAAATAGGGTTACGGTCTCGTACCTCGCGGTGTCGTAAATAACGCAGCAAATCTTGCTGCTCCCAAACCACGTTAAGATGAATGGTCGCGTGTGCTCGAAATCATTAATTAATAACATCATCATTTATTAAACAACGCATCGTAAATAACTTGAGTCGAACAGCAAAAACAAGTGCGACAACATGTGGTGCGGTGCAGGAACATTTCAACATAAATAAAAAATTTGATGATATTTTATAAGTAACGAAGAGCTGAAAAAATGTGGGAATGATATAGAATATATGATTAGATAGAATTTTCTTGAATGGATTGGAGGTCGTATGGATATAGTATTCATTATTCGAATGAGTATTACGTGATGTTGAAGTAGCACGCCATTCGGACAATTTTAAAACATTTTAACCACATAATTCGAAAATTTAAAAAATTTAAAATTTAAAATACTCGAATTAATATGATCAGCCAAGACCTGAGACACTTTTCTGATTTCTTCTATTTGTGTGAAACATTTCCTTTATTCACTCTTTTGATGGAATGCATCAAGGAGTGGAATTTGATGCAGATATCAGCAATACTCAATTCATATAAATTATTTAATAAGAAAGTAAATTTATTTAGAGAGTTTGAAGAACCTGTTATATATATATATATATATATATATATATATATATATATATATATATATATATATATATATATATATATATATATTGGAAGAGTATGAACATTCTGTAAAATTTCGAGGGGATTTAATTTTAAAATTGATAATTTACGTAGTACTATTCACATTGAGTTTACTAATTTTTTCCATAATGACAGTCAAACCGATCTTGCTCAACAACAATTTTGGCCTATTCTAGTATTAAACCAATGTACAGAAGAAGTTATAAGTTGATTGGATACTCTTCCTCAACTGAATCCAGCAAAAAAATCACAAAAATATGAAAATGAAAATGAATCCTTTTTTTGTAAGTGAATTGGAAGCCTTCGCTACGCTCTCCTGATAATTTCGTTAGAAACAATATACGCTTCCGGAGATAGTCTTTCACTTCCCGTAATTCATGAATAAGAATACTAGAGATGAGTATTGGTTATTAAATTCAACAATTGATCTTCATTTTGCTTAATAATTAACTCGATATAAGTTGTAATAACATTATTATTTGTGTTTGCTTTCGATATATATATATATATAGTATAATGCTATTTTATTTTATTTTATCAAATGATTCGTCCGAGAGTGTACCTACAAATAATTGTTAAAATGTTGATGTGTAGAATTACCTCAATTTACTAAACAACTTTTCACAAAATTTCTCATTCCTGTATAAACTCTCGATTTAAATGAAGATTTAATTAATTACAAAAACCAAGCGAATTTTTACTCAACCTTAATTGAATCGTCTTCTTTTTATACTAAATCCTTCACGGGATTATAACTAGCATCATTTTATACAAACTCTAAATGAAGCTTTTTTACTCCATACATTTTCAGAATAATTAATTTTAAAAGCTTCTTAAATTGGATGTCGTTTTTTAATAAGTCTAATAAATCTATAAAAAGAAGCTAACAAGAGAAATAAGCCCTGCATGTCTCTCGCGCGTTCTTTATGATATTCTCGTATATAAAATATCCAGTTCAAATGCTTTGTTTTTAATTGCTCGCCTATGGAACAAAATATTAATTAAATAACGAAGAAGAATATTTGGTTACGATCCAGACTCGAGAATTACGAGTTATATGATGAGGTTGGCAGTAATTAATTTTCCCTGGATGTCGAATATTTTATACGTTAAATTGAGTTTGATTTTTTTTTAGGAAGGGGTTTATATATTATATATTGAGGGGTGGTGAAAATGTTTGACACAGACATTTGTTCCAACAGCTTGACGAATCGCACACAGGATTTAAAATCATTCAAAACTAAACCGGACTTATAAACAATTGCGTGTCAAGTTGTTAACAATGAGATTTTAAATTTGGTATGACATTTTGTTAAAGCATATGCATATGATTTCAGGACGGTTTCAACTTTCGAAAACTATTGATGAGCTTGATTATGCATCAAAATTGATGATTACTTGGGATACCCATGCTAATTAAATTCACCGATGAGATTATGAATTGAAATAACATTATTATCCGAGTTGATCAAGACTTAATTCACATCAACTTATAATCAAAATTTCGGAAAACTGATATCCATTGAATATGTATCTCAAATTGATATCTCAAATTAATCATTGAGAAATCAGATTATCTCAAGTTAATTTCAAAGTTGTAAAAAGGTGGTCAAAATTTATGGATTTGCTCTCAATTTGTGACCAGATTCTAAAATACTGTATCAGTCACCATTCTAGAATAAAACTGAGCAATGAATGAAGTTCCTGACTTTGGTTTGTACACAGAACTTGAGCCGATTATTGACACAATACATGATGCATGGGAAGCTACGTTTTTGTCGATGAAGGTATAACTAATGGATTTGGCCCAGGAAACTGCTTCATTTTTCTTGTATTTTCTGTTTTACTCATCCCTGTTTTTTTATACATAAAGGAGAACATAATTAAGGCATTTCATCCAACCAACCGGACAAAACTTGAAGATATTAAATTAGTTTTTCTTTGTTAATTTGCTACCATCGCATCCACGTTTCCCCCTGTCTTCTAGTTTAATTTGGATCGCCTGCGTGTTTAAAAGGTTCCACACTCAAAGTTCCACACTTTGCTCTAATAAAAGAGGCGAGTTTTATCTTGTACCGTCCACGTTAATGATACGCAATTAGAATTGCCTTGTTCTTTCTATACTAACATCGCGTAGGATTAAAAGTATGGGACACGTAGAGAAGCAGAGATACGCTTTGCTAAGAGCGTTAAAAGAATGGGATGCATTATTCTTCTGTGGTTACTGACTCCCCGCCCCCTCTTTTTTTCCACACCCACCCTACTCACACCACACTAAAAGTAATTCGCCATTCTTTTAGAGTACGTGAATTACATCCATCAATGTATACCTTTTTTGATGATATCACCTCAAAAGCCTTACAATTTAAGTGTCACACATAATTATAGATGAGGATATTTATGAAGATTCATTCAGTACAAAATGATGTCACTCATTCTTCCTAGCTACAAGACAATACCCATCAGTTGCCATAGTTGATATTCACTTATTACTATCTCTTCCCTCTTCAGTTCACTATTATCACCACAGTGATGGTTTAGTCAACGTCATAGTGCATGTCTAGTATATTACTGCATGACGGTGACTTAGAATGTTAGTTCTCATATTTCTTCAGATTATTAGTGCTCTTTAAAACCTCTCGGATAGAATATACACCAACGTAGACGTAGACTTATTTGTGAAAAGTGTTTTGAAATTGATCGATCTCTTGTTTTCACGAAAACAGATATTATGGGGTATGTATAAGGGTCTGCTATAAACTATAGGGTACTATAAACCAATAAAAAACATATAATTTTCATATAATATATTATCTATAAATAGTTGAAATGAAAGAGGTTTGCGGCGGAAGATTCTATACCGGAAATATTATCTATATCAATTATGTGGTTATACTATTATTTTGATGAGGTTCCAAAGGCAACTCTCCAACTAAGCTATTTTCTATACTTTGATTATGTATATTATTAGTATCATACGCTAACAAACTATGCTTTGTGAACTGTTAACACAGAATACTTTGAACCAAAGAGGTTTCTATCCTCCATAATATAACTTAGTTAGAACTTGGTAATGAGACAAATAATATACAAGCATCAAACATGACATCAACATTACACAAATTCGTCGAAGTTTCAATAAAAAAAGTCTGGTATGGATAACTGGACAAATATTTTAAATATAATACGTCACAGTTAATAAGAGATTTTTTTCGGGGATATAACTTCCCTTTTAGAATAATATATTTTTTATCATTATTGTGCTTAACGACCCTAGCAACAGCTAGGTTATACGGTTTATGAAGTTTAATACATTTTTTTAAAAACAACTTTCTGATCTTCTCACAATTAAATATTTAACTGGAGTTTTGATCATATCCTTTTCAAATACGCACGAAATACGCACACTTTTTATTCACTTTTCATTTTTATTCACTTTCTCTCCATTTTTTTTTTCTTCTTCTTCATATTTTTATTCTTTTTACGTTCAGGTTTCAGAATAACAATAGAACGATTTTAGTAATATTTATTTTGCATCAGAAAATGTCGGTAGATTTACTTACAAATTATTATTGGCCAATGTAAGAAGAGATAATTACCAGATTTATAATAAAGTATAAGACATGGTTGTTCTTATTGCGTTCATGATCAAACCCTAAACTATATCTCGTGCTTATTTTATCAAATTCCGTTAGATATCTCTAGCAGTAACTTCACACCATTGTGCTTCTGTAATACATAAGGGTGCAATATATTCACGTCTAAGGGATGTAAATGAGCTTTTTCTTCGCTCTTGGGGTGGAAATTGGAAGGAAGTGTTTTGCTAGAGCCCACAATCTCAGCACAGCCTCTTTCCTTGGTGGACCAACGTCTATTGATCGTACATCTTCTTGCCCCCTCCTCCCATCTACCACCTCACAAGCCATGGATGTACGTCTTTCATTTGCAACCCCCTCCCCCACCCCTTGACACCCCACCACAATCCACCTCTCAACCCTGTCTCAAAGGGAAGTTAAAAGTGTACCCTCGCGTACACTCAATATAGAACCTGTGTTAAGGTGAACGTATACGCAACAATGGGCGAGAAGGGGCCTAGGGGTGTGATTCACGAAAGTAAGATATATTGTTATCAAAATGAGGGGAAATATACAGTTGGAGAGTGGGAAGCATGTTTGTTGAACTTGAAAAGAGTTGCAACAAATAGACAGAGGAAGAAGTCTATGTGTACTATGTAAGAAAGATTAATTTCTGGAATATTAATCCATTAAATATAAGGGTAATTGTGCAAATTCATCAAAAATAATAAGAATAAATAAGAATAATCGCGAATAATAAAACAGTGAAAATCAAAAATCAATAATAACAGATATGATCATTTCGAATAATGAGTGTGTAGGGGATGATGTATAGTATACTATAAGTTGAAAGTAGTTTTTTTTAATAACATCGAACCTTGACCAAAAATCATTGTTCCCCAATTAAGGCTATGGATGAATAATGAGATCGTTAAAAATAGAGTCTCATGGATTTTTATTCGGTTTCAACCAATATCATTGGATAAACGGATGACACTTGAGGAAAAATAATATAACGCCCGAGAATAATATTTTTTGTTAATCTACTAACTCGAGGTCAAATGGTTCGTCAACTTGATAACAAATAGGCGATATTCTGCCTGAAATTTGAATATATTCAGCATATAGGTACTCTTTTAAAATCGTAAATTTACACAAAAGATGTTGTGAAGCGATTATAACACTATAATTACAAGTTAGGATGGATCAGACAACGAATCAAAAAGATGATATTACCAACCCAAAGTAACAAGGTGAATGATTCAATTTGTGTATCAATGATTGTTTCTCAATGATATCAGTGATGAGATATACAGAGATTCTATGTGCAATTTTCTCGATTTTTGACTCATCCATACTGTAGAACCTATATGATTAATGCACGGTTACCATCGTAGGAGTAGCTCTACCGGGTAGTTTGAAGTTGTTATCACCATGGTTACCCAAGCTATTTGTTTTCACCAACTCTCAGATAAAGGTTAACTGGACTTGGAAATACCGGGCCTAAGGCGATAATCTTAAACCTTCCTCTTATTAACGCTCATGTTATTACCTTGATCTCTAAGATATTGGGGTATAATATTATGTATAATTATTCCTGCGTTTACTGGATCGTTATTTGACATAATTATTAGGATAATATTAAATAATATTTGATAAATAATTAGTTATTATTTCTTATCAAGATGACATTCTTCACTCCTCTCTTGGTTATTCTTATAGGGTTTGTCAAAATTTCGAATTGGAAATTAATTTCAACATGTTGAACAGATTGTACCCCAAAATCACACAGTAAATTCCCTAAATTTAGTCTATAATCACAAATTGTATTTTCGTTTTATCTCATTGGCGCGAACAAATAGAGAACACATTAATTCTGTAAAAACCCTATAGGCCTATAGTTAACATTGAGTCTTCGCTTATGGTCGTCTAATTAACTGAATCCAATAATATGTATCACGTTTAACGTATTTGGAAATATATACGTGATTGTAAAACAATTATTTCTTCCTGGATTTTTTTGGGTTTTCAACCAAAATTGATCAAAAAGTGTGTCACGCAATATTGCGGAAGAGGATATTAATATCGCAAATATCACGTAACCGTATACAGTTAGTTGTAATAACACGTTCAAGTTCAAGCTCATTTTATCAATTTTCATACTATTATCATACTATGAACAGCATGAATTATTCATGAATACAAAATTACATAATTAATTAATCATTGATAATTAATCAATGATGAAATGACAAAAATATCATGCAAAAACGTAAGATGAACAATTGTTATTATCGTTATTTTCTGGATAACACACACAAAAATTAGGTCATTACAATACCCACAAAACCACCAAATGTGGTTGGCTGTGGATGTACAAACTGAATATTCTTACATTGTGCCTGTTCATAGAAATAGAATTATATAGTTTCAGTCTTATATATTATATATTCAATTTATGCGAAATTTGATATATAACTATAGAATAAAAATGGAATTCGAACAGAATTTGGAAAAGAATTTGGAAAAGAGAGAACCCCCAAAAAATAGTATTACAGATGATTTACTTCATTTGTTACGAAAGTTTTCAATTCTTGTTCGATATTACGATAACAACTCAAATTTCTGAGGGAGGTAGGGAAATTGTTGAAAAGTTTAGGAATGATATAGTTTAGTTTTTCTTTTTCGTGTTTCACCTGTAGCACGTGTAATGCAAATAACTGAGAATGTTCTTACAACTGTATAGCATACAATATGCAATCAACATTGAAAATAAATTGCAAATAAATTGTTGTACTTGTATCCTCTTTTACTAATTGTTCCTACATTCTGTATTTGTTTTTATTGTTTCTGTTTTACAACAATTTCAACTTCCCTTATTTTCCATACTTTTGAAAGGATAATTTATGTCATTCATTTCAAAAGTTATGTTTCCTTAGAACCTTTTGAAATGTAATTACTGACACATAACAATTTGAAAACAAACTGTGGAGATGAACGACTCAATAAATGAATGAATGAATGAATGAATGAATGAATGAATGAATGAATGAATAAGTAAATGAATGAATGATAACAAAAATGAATAAATTACTAAATGAAAAATGGATCAATGAATGTATGAATGAGAATAATGAAGCTAAATTTTGAAAGCTAAAATTGAAGCTAAATTAACGAATGAATGAATGAATAAGTGAATGAATGAATAAATTAATTTTCTGAATCATTTGAAATAGATAGATAAATAGGTGAATGGATGAATAAATTTCCAGAAAAATTCATAGATAAATAGATCAATGAATATTGTGAAAGGATGTATGAATGGATGAATGAATGAATACATGAATGGATGAATTAATCAATTGAATAATGGAGGAATGGATGGATGGATGAATGAACAAATTAATCAATTAATTGATGAATGAATACACAAAAAATTATTGATCAATGAATAAATGGAAGGATGAATAAATGAATAAATTATTAAATGAATGAATGAATGAACAAATGAATAAATTGACAAACGAATATAAATTATTATTGCCATTCACCCTAATTTCCCAATTAGAGGTTCTACAATTTCGAGTTCACTTATTAACTATCAAACAAAGGCAGAGCGTTTTTGAAAAAGCATCAAATATGAATAATCATGTTTTCATTATAATAAAGTAAAATCATTAACCGTGGTCACTCACAATGTATCACCTACTAATATATAGTCACTATAGCCACTAATTTGGTGTAGTGATATTTATTATTACTACAATATTCAATATTTACAAAGAAAAATATGTTGTTCCACTGAAATCGAATTATTGCGTTTTTCTGGTGTATACGACAGCCAGCTCGAGCTGGTCGAGTTATATGTAGGCCCTATATAGGTTTGCAGACTGAAGTACCTAGTTCGAGACGCGCAAACTACAGCAAGTAGGACACCAAAGTTGAGCCCATAGAACTCGGTTGAGTCTGTATAAGTAAACAGAAATTTCAACGTTGATTTGGCGATTAGAATATCCGAATAACCGGTCATACTCTACAATCACAAAAGTTATTAAAATGAGTTTTATTTAAGGTATTTGAAGTCAACCGACAAAATTGAATTGGTATATTTATACCCGAAGTATTTATGGTTATATATATATATATATATATATATATATATATATATATATTATTTCGAAAGTGTCAGCTATTATTATGTAAGTATATATGTGTTCAACGGAATAGTTGAATATTTCAAGCTGAGAAAATTTTTGTAGGCCTGTAATAGCCCATACGATTTATGATATAGTCATCCGGAAATCTATACATACATGGATTTATATTCAATCACTTATCCTACATTGCGCACTGCTGCCTCATTCGAACAATACTATATAACGTATGGTTTCAAAAAATCCAGATTGTTTTTTCAGTTTCTTGTTGACGAATCCGTCAGATATAAATCGTTTTATTTCGTGTGAATATACTACTCCATATACTGCATTGTGTGTATTTACAGTAGGCCTACTCCATTGGAGCACAGTTAAGAGAATGTCTCCATTAATTTCATAATTGTATAATTGAATTAAATGATTGATAAAATTGCCATATTTTATTTAACCTGTTGATCGTGTTAGTATAGATTTTAATATAGGAGAGCCTACGAGTGATCTGGGAAAACTAATTTTCATTTTTTTCATTTTTGATGAGATATATATAAAACTTCGTATTAATGTATACGTTTCCTTTCTGTGCTGTGTGTATTTATATTTCAATTTTTTCCACAATGGTACGATGGTTGATCTGATTTATGTGGAACTTTTGACCAATTTGCACCATGCATCTGTTTCATTTCCGTGTGTATCTAAAAAAAAACGTAGAACATATTTGTTCCAATTTTTCCTCTCTGAGGTCTTGTTATAAGGTTTTTCATAATTTCGAATCGGTATTCCCAGAAGTACGGTTGTGCAATTCACAAGCTGAATATGTTTCAGGTGCTCATGAATTATATCAGATTAAAAATGATTTAGATTAAAAATGTATGAACAAATTAAGCTCTTTCAAGTGTACATTTTCTTAGTGGATTTTCATATATTATAGGCCTACGATAGATACTGTACTCAGAGTATCATTAATAAGTTCAGATCAAACAATTTTTCTCTCATTGTAACCTTTATTTGCAGATCTCGAGGAGAACTGAATCTTGCTACGAAACCAAGAATGTATCTAGCACAATAGCGACCTACTTTCAGTCACGTGATGAAGATGGAACATGAGCAAAACATGAACTTGATATGCATACAGATGAAAGTTACTCAGTATCAAATATGTATTTGTTTCAAAAGCTGCAGTAATGTAATTCTTGTTTCATCAAGAATATAATAAAATAATTTAATCTGGTCGTGTATTTAGATTTTTGATGATTAGTTACCGGACACGAGAATTTTAACCATGCTTATACAGAATATAAATATTATTAAATCATGTTGATTGACGGGAAAGTGAATGGAAATATGAATCTTTTACATTTTAAGTTTTTAGTTTTTTCTGTGTTTTTTCATTCATTATTCTCAAGTTATAAGTGTTATGAAGTGGGTTCTTGTGGAACGAGTTATTTATTTATCTCTCAAAGTTTATTGAATCATTATTCTTTCCCATGGGAAAAATGATTGAATATTTTGAGATATTTATCCAACAACCATAACTTCATTACTAAAATATGTAAGCGCTATGCGATGAACTATTTATTCGTAACTATTTGGTATAACTTATAGAATAAAAATCTGCAATTTTTGTTAGATCCAATATTATTTTTATGGATAAATCATCATCCAATCATCCCACAGTGCATCAGACCACATCATTGCAGAGTAAACTGTCGTATGTGCAGAATGTTACAAGAAATAGTTCTCAATTTGATTTGATGAATTTGATGTCTATAGTCGCGTATTACCACATGTGGTATTGTTAAAAACTGAGAAGCATTAGTAGAAATGGATAGCAATTTCTGTACACGCATTGATCGAGTTACTAATTCGTAGAACCAGACAAAAAATCAAACGAATAAATAATGATAATTCATCAAAACCATTCAGAGTAGTCACTTGTCAGTTATGATTCACAGTTATAGAGTAGTCACAATTTTGTGAAGGGTTGAATCAACCCTCACAAGTTGAATCCTCGATATAATATAGGCTTACATCATCAAAGACCTTATTATATAAACTATGGCCTACATGAAGACTTCAAAATTATGATTTTAAATGATTTTTATACTTTTATTTTTGATAATTTTCAGGCCACGCATCCATCACATCCACGTTTTTCGGTTTTCAATTCCAATATCTGGAAGTCGGACAAGTTCAAGCATCTATAATATTAATAATTCGATTTTTTTTTTACGTCAATTCACAAAAATCTACTCGAGAATTCCGAGTTCCAAAGTCTGGTGATAGCATTAAGTGAAAGATTTATAAATAAATGTGTTAAATTCAATTAGTACAGCGTTAAGTAATGACTAGAATCGTCATGTTGTTGTAGTATGGCGCTTCCTAATTACCTATTTCTGGTTTCTACAAAACGGTGGCTGAGACAGACTTGCTTGATTTCCACCACGCTGTTGATATGTCGTCGTTCATACTGACAGATGCCGTGATTCGTTAATGACTTTTGAAAAGCTTGGTAAATGGAACGCACTAATGTGACACGTAATTAAATGCCTTGGAAGGTTTTCCTAATTTTTAGTCTTCAAATTAAAAAACTGCTGAACCATTCCAATTTTAAATTAAACTAGATTAGAGAAAGCAGCATATACGTTGTTCGATGAGATATAGGTATATTTATGTGAAATCTGATGGAAACCTTGAAAGGTAACTTTATTTAGAAACTGTCAAGTCTCGGCCTTCCTGTTCTACTTGTTGCTTTTTTTTTTAAATCGTTTTACGATCCAAATGGTCTACCTTCTCTTCGTAGTAGCTTTTCAATTGAACTGAATATAGTATATACGTTCTAATTATTTTCTTCCAAACGAATGCTACGTTAAATGTTTGAATGATTTTTGGAATAACTTGAATATATTCGTAGAAAATGGTGTTATAATTTTTTGGTGTTGGTGTTATTATTAGTGTCTTTTATTAGTGACACTAATTTTGGGTGTTATAATTATTCTCATGAATATTTATGGAATCATTTCGAAATGGTTGTTCTCATAAGTGGTCCTACCGATTGCACCTCAAAACTATACAGTATCGAGTAAGATGATTTCATTTGTGCATGCCTTTTCTGTTGTGAAATTGTATCATCAAAATTTGTGCTTTCGTTAAACATGTGAAAAAAAAGGAAAACTCTTGTTTTTTAAGTACGGTAAAATTGAGTATCTGCTTCACTCATTTAATGATTTTTCCGTTATAAGCCGTTATAGATAAAAATACTATAATGTTTTCCATATCATCTGAAGCATAATAAAGCTACTGAGAATAGCAGCAGGTATCATTTAAATCATGGCACAATTAAAACATTAAATATATAAATAGGAAGGTTGTGCATCGATACCCAACCTGGTAACGAAATATATTACAAACAGTGTTGATGAACTCAGTCTTGACATTTTGTAAAACTAGAAAATTGTAACATAGCCCTATGTGTCGTAAAATGAGCGATAAAAGCACATTTACATATAATGGAAATCTATATACATTGATTTTACCTTGACTTCAAAATCATTGTCACAACCTTCCTATTTTATATATTTCATGTTTTAATTGTTCCATGATTTAAATGATACCTGCTGCTATTCTCAATAGCTTCATTAAGCTTTAGATGATATGAAAAAAAAAAGTATTTTTATCTATAACGGCTGATTCGATGTACGTACATTATCAGTGTAATGATTGTCCTTACATTCTGTAAAAATTTGAAAATGAAAATATTCCAAAAATATTCTCAGTAATAAAAATGTTTCTAAAAATTCCTTCTCTGGGGTTTTCTCCTGGAAGGAACTTTCATGGATTTAAAACAGTTTTTCCTCAAAAGTGGTGGGCCAATATACTATGAAAAAAAATTGTTTGTTTTCCCATAAGCTCTTCAAACCCCGAAATGTCATCTCGAAACGTTCCTTTCAATATGGGTGCTACCATCTCTCGGTCAATCATGAATACAACACGTCGAATACACAATGGCTCAGCACGTAAGGGAGAAACCTCCCAATCCCCCCCCCCCCCCCCCCCACCATCACCACCACCACTAGTAAGATTATATATGTATCTTTATTATAAATACTCGGACATCCACATACAATTACTGCTATGATGGACAAAATAAAATTGACCAAAGAATATAATAACTGAAAGAAAGGTAATAGATCAAGAAAATGTAACTAATTATAAAATAACAAACAAAAACCTAAAGCTATAAGGAAGTAGAATAAAAATTGTGTTGTGAAATATAATAAGCAATATAGAGGGGTGAATAAAAATATCATTAGAAATTATATAAATGAGGAAGGGCGAATGAAAATGTATTACTTGTATATAAATGATTTTTCAAATTAATATAAAATGTTAGATTCCATCATGAAGAGATTCTTTTCTGATGAAGTAAGATGAAAAAAAAATACATTCATCAATTTCAATAAAATTCTCGTAATTGCCAAGCCTGTTTTATGATGAACCAAAAATATGGCAAATATTTCGAACCTTCTCATGTTGTCCATATTTCAATTTCACATTTTATCACGCGATGTTTGTATTCTATTTTGACTTATATAGAGTAAAATAATTATTCAGTCTACGCTATTTATCCTACTGTTTTTCGACTGTACAGTTTGAACCAAAGTTATAGAAGATTCCTTTTTCTACCTAGCTAAATAAGTGAACCTTGTAATATTGCATAGATTTTGCAGGTATCAGACAAACAGAAAGCGGACTTCCACTTCTGGTTCAATTGCTATGCATTACATAACGTTGGCAATGATATTTATTCCATAACAGTTAATTAATATTGTATAAGTAACTTTATATTACAGCATTATTATTTTAAGAATAGCACACACACATAAAATTAACCATGACAATTATTCAAGATAATGGGTTTTTAAGTTATTTCTCATCAATGGACAACATCTATAATGTGCATTTCCATACACAATCATGACGTCAATAATAAAATTATCTAGTTAAAATTATATTCATCAAATAAAAAATACAACATTTAACCGTGACTGGCTGCCAGAACATGGAAGTGTTTATCGTGATGTCGGTGAAAGCTTATTCGTCCTTCTCCACCATCTTGTCCTCTATCTTCTCCACCATCTTCTCCACCATCTCCAGCACCATTTGCACCAGACACAACATAACGTCCAGCTCTGTTATTTCCATTCGGTTTTGGTAAGTTATATTGATTCTCAATTATGTTAGTCTTCTGAATGGCCACTTCTCCAACTTCAACGTCTTTTTTCATTTTTTTATGGCCGTTATTATATTTCCCGTTTTTTCCGACTTTCTGTCCACTATCTTCTCGTTCTAAGCTTGAACGCCTCTTTCTACTCATCACTGGTAGATGCTGATGCCGTCCACGATTTTTGTTGGTAGCATTGGTAATGTTTATTTGTGGATCTTTGCCAACTTCTTCAACTTTTAGACACTTATCTCCTCTTATTGGATCGATGTGATGATGACGATGAAGATGTCCGTGTGTAACAATAGACTCCCCTCCACCAAATATTTCAGGTTTCTGCGCACGTAAATCTGTAATGTCGTTGATGGTTAGTTATGGTCAAAAGAATACTAATGCTAACATTTTGATATTATTGTTGATGGGATGAGCGAAGCGAAGGATCAATTTTATTTTAAACGATCAGGACAGTCAGGGTTTCAACTTCTTTTGTATTTAATGATTATTGACTTATTGAAATATCAGCTATGTAAGAAAAGTCGCTCGTGAAAAATTACAATTCAATTTAGAGTGAGAATAATAGTTTTTTTCTAATCTCCAATAACTATTTTGAATTTCCGAACTTTGATCCAAAATATCTTGATAATTGTTTCATTGACACCAATTTTGACGTAGAATGTGAATATCTACAATCTCTAAGAATTTCGTTTGTTTGCCAACATCCGGAGGTAAGGAATAAAAGAGCCTTCTCACATGAATTTACCATGCACTTGGATACAATTGCACTTGAAATAAACGTCGTCAATAACATATATTTTGAACCAATGTGAATATATTTCAAAGACTTCATTGAGTGAAAATCGAGTAAGTCACAGGACTCTTGGTAAGAGAAAGAGAAGAATTTCTGAAGAAATAAATAATTACTTTGTTACTAATTTCTGTACTTACTGATAATTGAAGTAGCTGCTACCACCGTCAGTACAAGTAACAGCTTCATCCCCAACCTGTGTCTTTTCACATCTACAGACCTCGAACGGCGTTTGTATAATGAGACAACAAATCGATTGCTTATATTTATATTGTTCAGAAAACATAATATAATAACTTGACAAGAGATAACATTTATTGCTGAGCGTGAAATGAGAACACCAATCATTAAATATTAGGTATACTTGTATTCACGAGGTAAGAAAGTCATCTATCAACTAATTAACTGTAAAAATGTTGGTTATTACATAATCTAGCTCAAATTTTAAGGATTGAGCGCTTCTAAAAGATATATTTGTGCATCTCATCGTCGCCCTAAAAAAAAAATAATAAACTAAAATCTATAGCATAGCAATACAATGTATATATATATATATATATATATATATATATATATATATATATATATATATATATATATATATATATATCAATTTACATCAATTATACATCAATTTAATTTGACACCATGACACCTCTCGATTTTCACTCAATGAAGTCTTTAAATTATATTGATATTGGTTCAAAATATATGTTATTGACGAAGTTTTTTCTTACTTTATTCAAGTTGATAGTCTCAAGAATCATGAGCAAATGATCTAGCAAATAATTTTTCTTGACTGGTTATCAAACATTCTCGTTACCATATATTTTCATTCTTTGTACCAAGTATTAGTATCATTAAGCATTCAGTATTATTGTGGCATTAAAATAACCAAAAGTAATAACTTGTGAACAGGGCCGTATTAAGGCACAGGCCCCGCAAGGCCTCGGTCTAGGGCGTCAAATATTTTAGGGGTGTCAAATTTTCACCAGCCCATTGAAATAGAATAATATTTCACCATGTGAAATTGTCTTCATTCATTAAGATGTGTATGGCTGTGATGTGATGTGTTCTTACTTATGTGTTATTTATTTATTTATCATTACACTCACAATTGCACAAAAGTATTTAGAGCCTAATATTTTACATTCGTATTGTGAGATGTAAACTCATGAATGAAAACTCGAGAATCAAGATATATTTATTAAAACTATGTATTTATGTTGAATTGTATTCTAAGTAAATGGGTCTGGGGGAAGGGGGATGCGTCAATAATTTTCGGATCTAGGGCCTATGGGTAAACAATGTATCTATTATATCAACTTTGTTCCTATGCATATACTATTTTACCACCACAATTCAAAACCTAAACCTTCGTATAATCGTCAACGTAGCCGTAATACAACATACATCTAAAATCATTATTACACATTTAATATATTTTTAGATACACTTTTAATGCTTTTTTATCACAACGATAACGCAATTTCACTCATGAAACTCATGAACTCCATATATTTTTTATTAGTTTGCGTAAAATAACTATCATAATTAACGATCGTATAGGATGTCTGACCAGAAGTGTACTAGGTATAAAAGGCGATGTGACTGAATTTAAGAATCACACTTCTTCACTACTACACATCGGAAGGTGTTGGTAGATGTACAATAATCATATTGCTCTACATATAGAAGAAGACAGGTCTGAAAAGTGGCAAAGATGGATGGTAAAGTCAGTACTACGATACTGCTAGCAGTCATCTTTTTTCATGGTAAGTTTATAGAAATATTCGTCGATAGAAATATACTCTGTGAATATTCTTCATTACTAGACATATTTTGACAAAACTAGGCAGGTCTCGAATTCGATCTCTATTTGAGGATCATAGACGAACGAAAGTTGTTCAAGTTATTCTGTTGTAACATTTAATATATGTGTGATTTCATAATTATAACCATGCTTGAGAACGCAATTCGTGTCATTATAAGGTGTCGAATATAAGGTGTCAAGTGTCGAATGATTTTTTGAAAATGAAAAACTATGAAATATAGTGAATGGATATTGAAATATTTTTAAGTGAATGTGTACTGAAAATTTTCATCATTAAACAATTAACTTCAAATTTCGACGTCTTTGGATATTTCAAAATCTCGTATAATAGTATAATTTCATGATAATTTTATGTTCATTTCATAATCAATTTCTTCGTATAATTTCATGATATTCGTAATAATATAATTTTAATATAAATTCTTTAATTCTGAGTAACTTTTAAATTCATGATATAATTTTCACTTTCATAATTAATAATCATAGATTTGCCAGCAAAATTGCATTACCTGTTATTATTTTGAAACTCTTTTTTTAGCTGACCCTAGAATTAATAATCTGGTCCTGTTTCATGACCTGATGATTAGTAGAGTAAGCGATACTAACGGATTAACTGTTGGTTACGCATGTTATTTTCTTACTGTAACTAATTGTTGACGGATTGATACTAAAATGAGAGTTAGTTAAACCGCCATTCAACAAAAACGGTTGATGGATAAAAAATAACTCCATTTACACATCGCTTTTTGTATCTTTTTTGTAGCTACGTCTGGAGAACTGAATAAGGAAAAGGGAAACTGCGATGAGAAAATATGCACAGTTGCTGAAACTAGGACTTCCGTTTCAACTCACCCTGAGCTGGCAGTGAGAAGAGACAGACGTCCTAACGGAAAAGCTATACGACATGAGCATGCATATACATCTGATGATGAAGAGCTAGTTTCAGAAAAAATAAACATAACTTATGAAATCAGTAGAGAACCACTCGCAAAACCAAATACATCAATAATACTAAAAAAAGATGCAAATCAGAAAAAATATAAAGGCCAAGTGAACAAAGAAGACATGGCGAAACTTGACAAAACAGACGATGCTGGACAGTTGATTTCAGAGTCCGGTACGAAAACTTATATTCAGATTGATGGAATAAGTTTCTTATTCTCAACTAGGAAAGAAAGTGGAGATCAACATTTAGACCGACAAAACTACAAAAAAACAAAATTAAGCCCAAAAAATCATCACAATAATGGACGCCAATATCAGAAAAATATGCATACCAAAAAATACTATATTGTGCCATATACTGTGAATACTGATCGATACTATGTTGGACATGATGCTGAAACTAGTCCTGGAAACTTCAATTTTTCAAATATTGAATATAATGGACCACCAAAAGTTGGGAAGAATATCGATCACTATAGAGTATACAAACGAAAGGAGCGAGCTACGAATGAAAAGATTGGTATAGAGACTGTGGAAGATAATGGTGGAGAAATTGATGGAGAAGGCCGTATTAGTAAGACTAGACATCGGGACAAGCACCACCACTTTCTATCGTTCAGTGGACACGGACGTGTGAAGCGCAAGGCAGATGAAGATATTGCTGAAACTCCAGTGGAAGGTAAGGGAGAAGAGGTTGATGTAGAAGGCCGTATCAGTAAAACCAGACATAGAGACAAGCACCACCACTTTCTGTCGTTCAGTGGACACGGACGTGGGAAACGAGCTGCAGATGAAGATATTGCTGGAGCTCCTGTAGAAGGTAATGGAGAAGATGTTGATGGAGAAGGACGTATCAGTAAAACCAGGCATAGAGACAAGCACCACCACTTTCTGTCGTTCAGTGGACACGGACGTGGGAAACGAGCTGCAGATGAAGATATTGCTGGAGCTCCTGTAGAAAGTAATGGAGAAGATGTTGATGGAGAAGGACGTATCAGTAAAACCAGGCATAGAGACAAGCACCACCACTTTCTGTCGTTCAGTGGACACGGACGTGGGAAACGAGCTGCAGATGAAGATATTGTTGAAGCTCCTGTAGAAAGTAATGGAGAAGAGGTTGATGGAGAAGGACGTATCAGTAAAACCAGGCATAGAGACAAGCACCACCACTTTCTGTCGTTCAGTGGACACGGACGTGGGAAACGAGCTGCAGATGAAGATATTGCTGGAGCTCCTGTAGAAGGTAATGGTGAAGAAATTGATGGAGAAGGCCGTATCAGTAAAACCAGGCATAGAGACAAACACCACCACTTTCTGTCGTTTAATGGACACGGACGTAGAAAGCGAGCATTAGATGAAGATATTGCTGATAATCCTGTGCAAGGTGATGGTGAAGAGGTTGATGGAGAAGGCCGTATCAGTAAAACCAGGCACAGGGACAAACATCACCATTTTCTAGATATTGCTGGGCACGGTCGTAAAAGGCGCGCGTCAAATGCAGAGAATCCTGATAATATTATTGAAGAAAAAGGAGATGAGTTTGATGTAGAAGGCCGTATAAGTAAAACCAGACATAGGGACAAGCATCACCACTTTCTTAAAATTGGTGGTCACGGTCGAAGAAAACGAGCTGCAGACGAAGAAATTGCTGAAAATTATGTTATAGAGAATGATGAAGAGGTTGATGAAGAAGGACGAATTAGTAAAACTAGGCACAGGGACAAACACCACCACTTTCTGTCATATACTGGACACGGACGTGGAAAGCGAGCTGCAGATGAAGTTATAGCTGAAGATGCAGTAAAGCATCATGACGGAGAAGAGGTTGATGGAGAAGGACGTATCAGTAAAACCAGGCATAGGGACAAGCACCATCACTTTCTGTCGTTAAGTGGACACGGACGTGGGAAGCGAGCAGCAGATGTTGATACTGATGAAAATACTGGTGAAGAAAAGAGTGAAGAGTATGATGTGGAAGGCCGTATTAGTAGAACCAGGCATAGGGACAAGCACCACCACTTTCTAGAAATTGGTGGGCACGGTCGTAAAAAGCGCGCGTCAAATGCAGAGATTCTTGATAATATTGTGGGAGAAAAGGAAAATGGATTTGATGTAGAAGGTCGTATCAGTAAAACCAGGCATAGGGACAAACACCATCACTTTCTCTCATATACTGGACATGGCCGTGGAAAACGAGCTGCAGATGAAGTTATAGATGAAGATGCAGTTAAGCATCATGACGGAGAAGAGGTTGATGGAGAAGGCCGCATCAGTAAAACCAGACATAGAGACAAACATCACCACTTTCTGTCGTTTAGTGGACACGGACGTGGAAGGCGAGCTGCAGATGAAGATATTGCTGGAACTTCTGTAGAAGGTAATGGAGAAGAGGTTGATGGAGAAGGCCGTATCAGTAAAACTAGACATAGAGACAAACATCACCACTTTCTGTCGTTTAGTGGACACGGACGTGAGAAGCGAGCAGCAAATGTTAATACTGATGAAAATACTGGTGAAGAAAAGAGTGAAGCGTTTGATGTGGAAGGCCGTATCAGTAAAACTAGGCACAGGGACAAGCACCACCACTTTCTACAAATTGGTGGCCATGGTCGTCGAAAGCGTGCTACAGATGAAGAGATTGCTAAAGATTCAGTAAAACATCACGGTGGAGAGGGTGATGGAGAAGGCCGTATCAGTAAAACTAGACATAGGGACAAGCACCACCACTTTCTAGAACTTGGTGGTCACGGTCGAAGAAAGCGCGCTGCAGACGAAGAGATTGCTGAAAATGATGTTATAGAGAATGGTACAGAGCGCGCTGCAGACGAAGAGATTGCTGAAAATTATGTTACAGAGAATGGTTTAGAGCTTGATGGAGAAGGCCGTATTAGTAAAACCAGGCATAGGGACAAGCATCACCACTTTCTTGAAATTGGTGGGCATGGTCGTAGAAAGCGAGCTGCAGATGAAGTTATAGCTGGAGATGCAGTAATGCATCATGATGGAGAAGAGGTTGACGGAGAAGGCCGTATCAGTAAAACCAGGCATAGAGACAAACATCACCACTTTCTGTCGTTAAGTGGACACGGGCGTGGAAAACGAGCAGCGGATGTTAATACTGATGAAAATACTGGCGAAGAAAAGAATGAAGAGTATGATGTGGAAGGCCGTATTAGTAAAACCAGGCATAGGGACAAGCATCACCACTTTCTAGAACTTGGTGGTCACGGTCGAAAAAAGCGCGCTGCAGAAAAAGGGATTGCTGAAAGTGATGTTATAGAGAATGGTACAGAGCACGCTGCAGAAAAAGAGATTGCTGAAAATGATGTTGCAGAGAATGGTTTAGAGCTTGATGTAGAAGGGCGTATCAGCAAAACCAGGCATAGGGACAAGCATCACCACTTTCTCTCATATACTGGACACGGCCGTGGAAAGCGAGCTGCAGATGAAGATATAGCTGAAGATGCAGTAAAGCATCATGATGGAGAAAAGGTTGATGGAGAAGGCCGCATCAGTAAAACCAGACATAGGGACAAGCACCACCACTTCCTCGAAATTGGAGGCCATGGTCGTCGAAAGCGTGCTACAGATGAAGAGTTTGCTGAATATATTATTCAGTTAATTAGATAATTTTTGAAAGATCCCTTGAGAAGAACCGATTGAGATCTGGAAAGAAGTTGATGAAGACATCATTTTTTCAATATAGTTTTTATTCACTAATCACTGTGTTATATATGTCACTATTCCTTAAGATTTCAATTTCAGTCTATTTCATTCATTGTTTCAAGTTTGATAGATGATACCTACATTGCTATTCAATAAATTATCTGTTACTTTGGTTTATACACTTGACATTTGGGAACCACTCGCACTTACACGACAATTAAATGTTTAATTATTCTCATTAAATATTTGTGTTTATTCACCTCTACAATTTTCCTACGAATTCCTTCCTTTGTGTACATTTATTGAATTCCACAAAGAAATAATCAATCTTATGGAAATTAAAATCTCCTGAGGATCGCGGTACAAGACTATCACACTGATTAGATACAGTTGAAAAGTTGGATAGTGATGACTACATGAACATTTTTGTAATGAAATCCGAAACTATTATAGTTCTTTCCATCTTTCTTGGACGTTGTCATAGATTGGAGTCAATGATATTCTCCTTTTCTATTGATTCTAAACAGCAGCCGTTCATTCAAAAAATATTCCCACAAAGCATATTAGAATAAGAAATGTTAGATTTTCTTGATGCTCAATTCTTTTATGTTTGTTGGGAAGTGAAAACAATTTACCGAAAAAGGCTGCAACAAAAATGATGAAGCCAAGATGCTTCGAGAGTTGCGTTAATTCTCTTGAGAGACCAACCCTCAATGCAACCCTCAATGCAACCCTCAATGCATCTTGCTATGGTTTGTACGTTGTGATATTCATAATAATATTACGAGAAAAGTATTTTTCACTTAATCACTTTCAAGCCATTGTAAAAAAGTGTGAAATTATTTCGATGAAGGAAAAATTATCCACGTTGCTATATAAAGGTTGGAGAGCACGGATCATATTTCGAAAATATATAAGCATATTTTCCTATTCTCATTCAAGTTTGTTACATTCTGTTTCTATGGTGCTTGTTACTTATATGTTACATTCTGTTTCTATGGTACTTTTTACTTATATGCTACATTCTATCTGTGAGACATTATTCTCATTTTCCAACATTTACAGCAATATGTTTGTGTGGCAGTGTTCTAGAAGGAAAACTAGTATATGACCTCATTTTGAAACTTTTTGTTATGTTTGTCATGTCATGTGTTGTTTTTGTCATGTTGAAATGATCAACTGCCTATAGGGCATACATCACTGACAAAATGTTTCTTCTGCTTTAAATAATGTAAGTTTGCTTATAGGTTCGAGACGAGTCAATCGATCGCTTGGTGAATTAATCGTAGAATACATTACATATTAAATCGCATCAATATTCTTTATCTGTGATAAACTAGGTGATATCTAGATCTTTAGTATGAATATGGTGATATTCATAGAAACCAATTTTCGAGAAAATCAAAGTGATATTGCAAAAATCACGAACTCCATTTTGTTTAATTTTGAAAAACGTTTTTTTTTAATAACATCGAAACATGATACAAAATCATTGTTCCCCTAAGGCTGAGGATGAAAGTAGGATCGTTTGGACGAGGCACCACGAGGGTGAGCTTACCACCCCATTTTATTATTATTTTAAAATTTAAATTAAATGTAATGAACTTAGACACCAGGTCTACGCTGTCTGTATCCACACTTCTTCGCCGCGGATTAAAGTCTTCAGTTACCGAAGGTCCGAAACACATTAAAAAACGGTATAGATTATTTTTCTAAATTTGAAATTTTA
Source organism: Brachyptera putata (assembly GCA_907164805.1). Taxonomy (NCBI): domain Eukaryota; kingdom Metazoa; phylum Arthropoda; class Insecta; order Plecoptera; family Taeniopterygidae; genus Brachyptera; species Brachyptera putata. The sequence goes on from OU015462.1 coordinate 37,574,653, forward strand.
TTATATTCAAATTACATTTTTTTCACAAAGTAATTTCTTCTGTTCAAGACATAATTGTTTTCATCTGATAATGGATGTGTACGTGTTGGATTTCTTTGTCACTGATGTGATCGTTGTGTAGGAAGATAAATGTGCGAACCAGACGCGCGCTAGTGGTGTGAAATGTGAGAACGATCGATCGGAACCTTCCTTGCTCGTTGATACTTGTTTCTCTTGCTATGTTCTATGTGTTCGTTTTGTGGTTCTAAGGTGAGAAGAATCTGCAATTTAAAAAAAATGGGAAATTAAATATCAGAAACCAATGTGGAACTCACTTCGGATCTTGTGATGTTTTTAGTGTAATTACAATAACAGAAAAAGTCATGCATATAGCGAATTGTTGAGAGAGCACAGGTTTTTATGTGATGGGATTTACACATTCGTAGGTCTATATATATATATATATATATATATATATATATATATATATATATATATATATATATATATATATATATATATGTATATTTAATAACATCGAAACTTGATAAAAGATCATAGATACCCAATTAAGGCTATGGATGAAAGATGATATCGTTTGAACGGTGCACCACTATGGCGATCTTACCACCCCAACATTCGTACATTCGTATTTATAGCAGAAATATGTCTTGAAGAATACTTTCGACATAATTACAAAGCTCTTGGAAAAACCAAGCAATTCAAGCAATTTGCATTTCAATGATTTTGTCAAAAAACATTGCTGTCGCCTTTTCACAGCCACCGTTGGTTTTATCTACTCAACTACTTCTGCAGGAGCAAAACACAAAAGTGAATGCATCTCGGAAAATCTACCGTCATTAAAGTTCTACGGAAACTTTACTTCCTGGAAATTTCCAGAAGTTTCCAGGAATTGGATTGACTTGACTTATCTATTCTAACTGTGTCCCTTGAATCGCGAAATACCGCAATAATATATACAATTTGGTATCGGTTGTTGGAAATCTCAGGCCAGAAAAGTTATTTGAAATCACAGTGATGTTTTTTACTCACAAACACAATGTAAACGGTATTTGTTATTGTAAATCTCCTAATTAGCAGCGATAGCGAAACAATTCAACGAACGATTCGACGAACAATGGCAGATTCAGTAAAAGTATAATGTACGAATATTATCCATTGTTTTTTTTTAGATAAATAAAATCCCTAGATTTTCAAAGAATGTATGAAACATGAGTAATATGCACGATAGCATGCATGAAATATGATAACAATGCAGTGATAACAAAGAACATCAGGGTGAACTGTTCGATCTTTCAGTTTTGCATGGTAAATCGAGTTCAAATTATATTGTGAATCGAATTATTGTAATCCTCGATGTTTTCTTGATCAGTTAGTTCCGATTTGTACGAGTTATCTTTTATTTTTAAGACTTCAGTGTAGACACAAGAAGAAGTGGTTACACACTATATACTTTCAGCCGAACGTTAAATGCGTAGTGTAATGCAAAAAAGTAACTTGCGACACCCGGTAACAGTACATTCTTGGTTTTCTATATAGGACTGATTGCACAGCTCTCCAACATGGTTGTCTATGTATACGATAATGCAAGCTGTATTGTAGGTATTTAACGTTATCCATATTAAGAATTTCACATTAATAATAATAATGTTTATTTACATGTCATAATGATGCGTGTTACAGAATATATAAATATTGAGTTAGCATGTACAGACAATTATTCAATAAAATATGATGAAATAAATAATGAAATGGTGAAATGGTCAGAGGAAATTTTAAAGTTTGAGTAAGTTTGAGTTTTTAGTTTATTTTGAAAATTGTTTACGGAAGTCTATTTTATTTTTAAGTGTATTTATCATCAGTTTTGGATCATAGTCCTCTATACTGTCTCCAAAGTAATCGTTAATTGAGTAATAACATTTAACAGTAAAAAAAGTTTTTAGGATATGTCTGAAAGTATGTATTGCTGATATGTTTTTTATTGATGATGGTAATTTGTTATAAAGTTTAATGTTTATGAAATTTGAGTTTTTTTGAGCAAATTTTGTACTGAAGCGATTAATATGGATATTTGTTTTAGTCCTTGTATTATGAGTGTGCACATCTGTGTTTGAATTTAGAGATTTAATATTTTTTTTTACACATAAAATTGCTTGTAACATATAAATACAGTGGAAGGTCAAGATTTCTAATTTTTGGAATAGCGGTTTGCAGTGAGCCCTTCTATTCACATTCATGATAATTCGAATCGCACGTTTCTGGAGGATGAACATTTTATTGGCATGTGCTGAACACCCCCAGAATTCAATACCATACCGTAGGTGTGACTCAAAATTCGAGAAATATACCAGTCTTGTAGTAAGTGTATCTGTAATTGACTGTATTGATCTAACTGCAAATATACCAGAGTTAAGTTTTTTCGTTATATGATTTATGTGTTTTTTCCAGTTCAAGTTTTCATCTATTATTATTCCTAGAAATTTTGTTGCATCTACTCTTGATATAATCGAGTTATTTGTGTTATTTATTAATGTGGGTACAGCGTCGATGTGATTCGATTTTTTACTAGAATGAAACTGAATAAAATTTGTTTTTACATCATTAAGTATTAGTTTGTTGTTGTTAAACCACGTGGTTGATTCAGCAAGTTTTGATTCTGCAGCCCTAATTAACGAGTTTTCATGTGAACTATGTGCTATAATATTTGTATCATCGGCAAACAGTTCAGAATTTGATATGTTGAATGGAAGGTCATTGATAAAAATTATAAAAAGAAGGGGACCTAAAATTGAACCTTGCGGCACACCAATTTTAATTCTTTTTGTATCAGATAAATATTTTTGTTCTGTCCCATTTTCTTCTATATGAGTTATTTGTACTTGTTGCGTTCTGTTTTTTAAATATGACTCCAGCAAGTCGTGTGCGGTTCCTCTTATTCCGTAATAGTAACATTTATTTAATAGAATATCGTGATTCATGCAATCGAAAGCTTTCGATAGGTCACAAAAAATACCGATAACTTGTTCTTTATTTTGTAAGTGACTCACAGTTTTCTTTAAAAAATTTTCGATTGTATCTCCTGTTGATCTGTTTTTTCGAAAACCATTTTGACTATCAGATAAAATGTTGTTTTTGTCTAAAAATTTCACTATTCTTATATTTATTATTGTTTCTAAAATTTTGGAGAAAGAGGGTAAAAGCGATATTGGGCGATAGTTGTCTACAAGAGACATATTCCCTTTCTTATAGATTGGTTTGACTATGGCTGGTTTTAACTGCTCTGGAAAAACTCCCTGTGATATGCAATTATTAAAAATGAAACATAAGGGCTCCGCTATATATGCTATACAGCTTTTTATTACAGATGTGGGAATGTCATCTACTCCGTGAGAGTTCTTGCTTTTCAAATGATTTGTTATGTTCAAGATTTCAGTGGTCGACGTTTGCTCGAAGTAGATCGAATTAGGTGGAGATTTGTTTGTGTTATTTAAATATTGTCTAAAGTTTTCATTTGCAGGGTCTAAATTGTTTGTTAATTCACTAGCCACGCTGATGTAATGATTATTAAATTTATTCGCAATTTTCAATGGGTTTTTGCTAGTTTTATTTATTTATATTTCAATTTTCATGTTTGTGTCTCCTATTTGCGTATTTATTTTCTGATTTAGCTGATTGTTAATAATTTGCCAGACTTTTTTCGATCTATTTTCTTGTCTCTCAGAGCTAATATTTTTCTCTACATCTTTTTTCTTGGAAACAATAATAATTTTTTGAAGAGTATTTTTGTACTTGATGTAGAATGCTTTGAGCCACATACATGATTTGAAGTGTTGCGTTAACATGTATAGGCTCCTTTTATTTACACTCGAGATTTTTATTCCTTGAGTTATCCATGGTTGTCTTTTGAAATTGTTATTAAGTTTAATTTTTTTTGTGGGAAAGAATCATGAAACAGTTTGGAGAATATTTCATGAAATAAGTTGTATTGCTCATTTGGTATTGAAGTTTCGAAAATAGGATCCCAATTCGTCAATTTTAGATGATAATTAAGATTTTCTTTTATTCTTCACATTAATTATTCTTTTATATATTGATTTACTATATGATTTGTATGTGTTTTTGATAGGGATGAGTGCTATTAGGGCATAATGATCAGATAGTCCATTGTCTATGACTCTGGTTTCTTCTGTTGAATTAATATTCGTGATTATGTTGTCTATAAGAGTAGCAGTTTGATGAAATGGATCTATTCTAGTAGGCGTGTGAACTGTGAATTGATAATTAATTAGGAATGAGCTTGATTCATTCATTTCAAAAGTCAATAACCGTGACTTCTAGTTATTGACATATTTAACATTGAATATGTTATATAACAATATTATATTTTATAGAGTAGGCCTATATTTTATCTTATGAACACAACATCCGATCATTGCCTTAATGATTGGATATGTATTTCAATTATATAGGCCCCTATATTGTATGATTGTATTATTTCAATTATTTGTGTATTACAAAAAATTATTGAATTCGTTCGGTCCAGCTGTCTCTTATTATAGACCATAGGTATGACCAATCTGGCTACTAGTTGGAAAACACTCAAATTATTTCAAGTTATTCTGACTTACTGTAGGCCTATTCAAGTTATAAGTATATATGATCCTATTGATCAAATGTTTTTAAAAAATCAAGTTGAAAAATCTGTTTCTGATAAATTGTTTTTGTTTCTGATTAAAATAAGCAAATACTAGAAATTATTTGATAAAAATATTTTCTGACATATCTGGCAAGCAACAAAACGTATATTGATCTGTATAAAAAAAAGTTGAGTATGGAATGTGAGAGAAACATAGGCCTATAAGAATGAAAATAAAATAAAAGTATGAACTAATCGTAATAGCGTGCGTGTATCTGACGCATGCCTTATATCAAATCTTTCTCGAATGCTATAACGACACACTGATTTGTATAGGTAGAAATGAGAATAGTTACCGAGAATAGTAAATGAATTATCAAGTTAAGCAGCTGCGGCGTTTTAATAGAGCTATAAAAAAATTCAAATGGTTTTCCTATAAAATAAATAGATAGTCCATAACAAAGCTGCAATATTTTCTTATCTTTTATGGGTTTGCATGGTAATACTGAGTATAAAAGCATATAAAAGCATTCTTCTAAAATAAATTGCCCCAGTTGGTCGACCACATGTTGAACGAACAAGTGCTTCAGAAATACAAGTATTCATCAGTAGGGCAGACATCATGAACTTCCATTTGGCACAATTGACACTTGTTACCATCACAGTTACGATCCTGATATCAGGTAACCGACACGCTGTGTGTCCTTCTCCTTATAAGGAGGTGCATGCACGGTGCTCCAAAAAATTGAGAAATGTATCTTTATAATTTGTTCTTTGTTCACGAACCAGTGTAATTGAATATAAAGAATATCAACTTCAAGAGAATTATATCCTCTTTGATTAATATGACATTATATTCATGTGAAATCAATCAGTTTTAGATAATACGTCAATGAATACCAAGAGTGTGATGAAATTCAATGACGTATTACCTTAAAATTGATTGAATTCACAAACATAGAGTATCATATTAATTGAAGAGCATAACATTATCTTGTGGTTGATATACTTTTCGTTCAATTACAGCGTTTCTTGAACATAGAAAGAAATAGTAAAAATGAATTCATCTATATTTATAAGCGCCATGCGTGTTAAGCGAAACGTTCTTGAGGCAAAATAAGAATGTCCAATGGCGAGTAAAATGTGTTTGAAATATTGAAAAACAGTTTGAGAAAAACTCAGCAGAAAATTATTATGGAATGAATGTAGTTAATAATTCAAGTACACATTTGATCTCTGATGATTATTGTTTCCTTAACGACTTCACCAACGGCTAAGTTGAACAGGGTTACGAATGAGCAAGTGATAATGAAACCGTGAAGTGACAAAAAGTCGTTTACAAAAACGTATGACTTGAGTGGGTCTAAAACACACGCCCTTCACCCACTTCATTTTCTAAAGCGGTGGCTTAGCTGACCAAGCAACGGGGTAGTGTCTAGATATCTGGTTCTTTTTAAATTTTGTTCGACCTTATTTTTTAGAAAATATATTTATTTTTGAAATTTTAAATTTTCTTCGTTCGTCTTAGACTTGATGTTTTGGTAGCTATTCTATACTGTATGCATAACTGTGAACGTTTCCCAATACTATCATACTATTTTTACAATTTTGTTGTATACCTACATTCACTGAAAGTTTCATCCAATTTTTCCACAGAATCAGCTGGTCAACTAGACACCCTCATGAATATTCAGCGTATTGCGGCAGAAATAATAAAAAGGCTAGCCACTAAACAGCCAGAACAACAAAAATCACCAATGTCACATAATGTGGTGAAACGTCACATCAGCCAGAGCAACACACACGGGAGTCGAGTTGAACCCCCAGGTCAAGGTCATCGTGTCCAGAGTCGAGGTTTAGTGTTAAACATGGCAAATATCGGTCTCGGTGCAGTACTCAATGTCGTGAGACCTAATGAGGAGTCTTCTATTACTGCTGAATTTGACGAGTTGAACAAATCCATTAAGGGTGAAGTCACGCCGGTACCACCCCCTGTTATAAACCTGGGTGGAGTGACTCTACATCTTCATAGCGTACCAAATGAAAATCAAGGTGGTTTGATTACGTCTTTCAATGATGGTAGTAGACCTGCTGGTTAATAAATTAGAGATCGTGGTTATGCTATAACCTATATGATCAAGATTGTTATAATGGATCAGACAATAAAATATCCATGAAGATAAATTTGAAATGCATTTCTTTGTAATATTTTTACTTCTCTATTAATATTAAATTCTTTCAACATACGTTACATTCAACATTCGTACATTATTATTACCAAGAAAATACAGCATATGCGTTGTGAGAGGAGTGAGATAATTATATGGAATATTCTCGAGAGCTATGTATGTACCCATTGATTCTGTAACTTCCAAACCTTCTGTATAGCTATCGTTATTCCAGACAACCTGTCCCGCTGATTATCTCTAATAAACGTCTAACCAGATATTCAAAATTTCACCATTATGATAGATTTTCCTTCAAAACGATCTAAGCATTGTTTTTTAAACTTAGTAGAAACATGTGTTCAAACAAAAATGTCATTGCAATAGGACGAAATCGAAAATTGAACATTCAACTCGATACTATACTGATGGAAAATAAAGGAACTCTCCGATTTTTTCCGGAAAAAATGTCAACCTACTCGGTTAAAAAAAAATGTATTAGAAATTTAGAATATGAATCCTTGAATGACACCATCCAATGTCCAACAAAAGTGTCAAGTTGACTAGTTACTTTGTTTAACCTGTAATTTATTTTCAATAATGATGTCCTCATCAAATATGTGTGTTTATTCATCCTTCATTCAAAAACTTGGTAATTATCCAATCTTTTTATAAAATAAACGTTCAAAACTGAACTCAAATAAAAAATTGACATTTCAAACTGAATGTCTTTCCATGAATGTCCTAAAGTCTCCTCATCTCATTCGAATGCTTCGCAACGATCGAATGTTTCGACTAGCGATCAGTGATTTCGACCCGTCACTAACATCAGTATTTCGGATATCAGCTCTCGTAGACTTGCATATAAACTGGGGTTGAAACTTATCGTTATAATAATTTCAGTCGAATACCACGAAGAGCGCCACTTACTACGTAAGACGAGTTAGTCAAGGAGGAGCCATCTGGCGGGCTCAACCCTAAGCTAAGAATATTGTGCCGAGGGTGGGGGGTTGGGGGTTGTGGTGGGGGTGTAAGAAGGGTGCTACAGGGGGGATAGGGGTGGAAATTGATAGTCACTGATTTGTCACCTTAGACCTCTCATAAACTAGGTTAATACTGTAAAATATTATTTGTTTACTTCATGCGTAACCATGACTTACTCGGCGTTATCATTTCTGCTATCATTAGGGTAGGCCTATTTTTCAAATATTTGATTAACAAATTGATTAGATTGACATTGAAGACTTTCCTCTGACAGACTAACTTCTAAAATACAGAAAAAAATGTATGCCCTAAAGTAAACAATTAACACAATATACTAATTTTCTGGAGTGGGTACAATACGCATGTATTTTTGTATATTTCAATATCTTATCTATTTATCGTATATATTTATCTATTCACGGTATATTATCTATTCATTACCTATATATCAATTCATATGGGTGTTTTATCATGCTATCATTTCAGACCTCAAAAGTTTGTTTCGAATATTTATTTTAGCAATGTTTAGTCATCATTGTTATAACAGCTAATATAATAATAATCACTGTAATACTAAACACGATATTATAAGATGAATTATCTAGATTGAGGTGGCATATTTAATGTATCAAATTGCATCAGTATACCCCTACGTATATGAACCATATGAAATAAATGTTTTATTCAAATCAATTATATTTATTACTCGATTTCATGAATGGAGAGATACAAATAATCATAGACACAATTAATTATCATGAACTGTGTAGTAATCAATTTATTATATACAATTGTAGTACGTCTGCTTTAACATTCATAAAAAATAGTATCTGAGTGATAATGCATGGGTTTATACTTTACATATAAGCCTACAAGAAACAACATTTTCATATAAAGCCGTGAAAACTGAAACAAACGGTAATTTAAAACTTTTTATAAAAATAAAAGTAGCAGCTGCAAACTGGTTGGCGTTGAAAGAACATGGCAAATAAATAACACGTCGGGAACAAACAAACACATTTTAACTCACAAACAAGGAGAACTTGTAGACATAAGTGTTAAACTCTCGGAAAATATCATACATATAAAGGGAAAAACACAGGATTTCATTTCAGTTTTATTTTCTTTACTATTAAAATGGCAATTATACATTACACTTGCAAAATTACAACGTTAGAGCTTAAGGGTATGTTTTGTAATGCAAAATTAAAATGTTTACATAGAGTTTTTGTGTTATAATCACAAATTATCACATGAGTACAGTTTGTAAAGTTGAAATAAGGTTTTTTCTCACATACAGTTCTGAATAAGGAAAGTTTGCATATATTTCTCCCAACCTATTTTTGGTTTTTGAATAGCACAATAATTTTGCATTTCAAGCCAATCCTTGATACTCATCGTCTTTAGTGACGTTCTCATAATAATATGTATTTTATGAATCTATTTCACTGTATAGTTTATAGAAAAAAGACATTTTGGAATTCATTTCTTAGGCTTCTCAATAACGTTTTAATGAATCAGGGATGAATAAATTAGTCCGAACAGACTTCTGAAAATTGATTCAAATACAATCAACAGATTACACGCCGAAGAAAGCTTGAAGCTAAACCAATATTGTATTACAACATGAATAAAGTTATTCAAATTAGTATATGTTTAATACTAAAAAGAATTGTGTTGTAAACCTATTCGTAAAAACTTCTTAATGTTCTATCTATTTTACCTTCATATTTGTATAGCCTACATTTTTAGTGGCGACTAGAAAACGTATGATCTGATGGAATAGATTTATTATATCAGAAGAAAACACTAAATCTAGATAATTTGTCTCCGTGTATCTCGGTCTGAGATACACGCTGAAAAATGAAAACGTGCGTCCAACAATGTATCCTATATATTAAGAGCGGGACTTGGATTCAGACTTCTATCGAAATCTATCCATAATATTTCATAAAATCAGGAAAAATGTAATCGTTCTAGACTCACTCTTTGCTCACTGTGAGGATAAAATATCTGCAAAGAACAACACTCCTAATATCCGACCGTCTGACGTGATATCTTATCAAACTCAGATTTGCTAGGACTCTACATACATATCGCGCACGCGTGATATGTACGTGCAATATAAACACATCAAAGTTATTCGAATCCGGCTCCTGGATGCTGCTGTGGATGTTGGACAATAGCGAGATGTGATCTGGTCATTTAACTAGTCCATTATACTACATCGTGTTTGACCTGTAACGGTTGATACTGCCGGATGCTGCAGGAGGCTGGTTTGTCCAGTGGGTAATACGTGTCCTGTCCAGTCATAACCCTGTTCACCCTTGTCTTGAATCTTCGTTGCACAACTCGTCTCGTGCTGCAGGATTGAGCTTTGCAATTCCATCACCCTCTCTTCTTTCTGCAAAAGCCGGTTTTGGTCGAGCATTGAAAGAATACTTTTAGTGGAGAGTGACGACTAAAAGGATATGTTACCATATAGTTGCTATCATTTAGAATTTTAAATGATGAACATTGAGGATAATAATATAACATGCTACTCATAAAATCTCATGAAATTGAGAATGTGAAGATGTGAAGTCTTTAAAAACTTCGAATTTACTCCTCCATATATATAGTATATTTAATATGATTTATATAGTATAGATGTAGCCAGATATAGTAGGCCTATGTTTTTCAGACATACACGAATGATAAATCGAATGATGAATCTATGATAATTTCTTTAGAAAATCAATTTCTTGTATTAAACTTGAGGAACTTACAGCAAAAATATGCTGAAATAACTAACAAGACATATATACAAAGTAGCATGCGCTAGCCGAACATGCTATAGGCCTATATATTATATATACTATGTATTTCGAAAAGTGAATTCGAAGTTTCTATAGACTTCACATCTTCACAGTCCCACTTTTTATGAGATTTTATAAGTAGCGATGTTATATATATATATATATATATATATATATATATATATATATATATATATATATTATTTTTATTTTTTTTTATTTTAATTCTTTATTTAAACAATATATTTTTGAATAACAATGATTGCTCAAACTTAGGCGGGGTTCACTAATAATAGTGGTCTTCCACCCAAACCTTCACAATGAAAGAATACTTATATATATATATATATATATATATATATATATATATATATATATATATATATATATATATATATATATGTTGAGCAAAGGTTGAAGCAGAGTTCTAACCGTCGAATTACAGAGAAAAATATCACTAACATCAAGGCAATAAGTTGGTAGATTATGAGGAGACTTAAGAATATGGTGGAGGTGCCGGGTTCGTTGTCCAGAGATAAGAGACACTAAATGAATCATTTGGATTTCATTACAATTTTTCCATATTCGCAGATTATACATTATCTAGTATGCATTAATTATCATTACTTGCGGTAGATATACAAGTTTATCTAATATGCTTTTTTTTTTTTTGAATTATATGAAATGTATCTGAAGCTGAAGACGACGTGAATTGCAAATTCTATTTTCATAACTGATTTCGCAAAAATGATATGCATGAGATTGTAATATAACGTATTGTATACTTTCTTAAATTCTATCAATATAGATAGTGTCAACACCCATGTTTATTATTACGTCATTGAATAGTAACATTATATCTCGATCATTTATGTATCACACAAAATTCGTGTTCAACATAAGAATATAATATAATCTCTAATCATTACGGTCAACGAAAGAATAATTAAAAATGACTGTTAAATACGATTTGATTGCTCTTGAATTTGTATTCACTTTTGTTCTCGACTGTAACTTTATGTCCGGTCAATTCTAGCCACAGAGTTAATTGCAAGTGGTTGCCAGCTAACATCGAAGCTAGACCTAAGATCAACATTACGTCCAGTTACAGTCTCCCTCTCTCTCTCTCTCTCTCTCTCTCTATATATATATATATATATATATATATATATATATATATATATATATATATATATATATATATATATATATATATATATATATATATATATATATATATCTGTTCCTCTCTTTCTCTCCGTCTTCTCTCTTTTTCTCTCTGTCTTCTTTGAAGAGGTTTTTTCAAACTTTTCATAAGAATTGGTATTGAAGATATAAAGTCGAGTTCAAAATATATTACAGATATATACAAACATGTAGCCTAATATACTATGGTCTATGAATTGATAATCTGTTCAAAAAAATGATCCTATTCTATCAGAAACATCATTCCGTAGAAATTGAGAAAATAGGATATATTTCCGACTTACGTTACATTTTTGGCAAGTTTCATCTAAGTTGATAAAAGAGCATTATAGAATCTTCATCGACTTTCATTTTGATACGATTGTTTCACATCTAGGCCTAATGCTCATTATTTCTCTCAATCAGCTTTTTTCGTACGTATATATATATATATATATATATATATATATATATATATATATATATATATATATATTATCAATTGAGTATAGTTCGAGGGAATTAAGTTCAAGTTTGGTAGCTGGAATTTGTAATATACTGCATTACTGAATAATAACATGAACATCAATCGCAAATATCTGGCTGCAAATCTAAATGCATCTCGATCTACGAATATAGAATTCTAGTTAAGACGGGATGAACACAAAGGTAAATCATTAGAGCAACGTTCACACATATAGCGAGGAACACATCTTGATTTGATTCACAGGAATTACAGGAATTTAGGGGTCAAGCTATAGAAGTCTCACATGCTTTCGTCACAAAGCTTTATTAGATTATTAACATTCATGAACCAAATTGTCCTAATTAATTTTCTGTATTTCAATGATTAAAATCAATATTAGTTGTTAGCTGTTTGTTGCTATTATGAAGGACTTACTGACTCAACTTGAGATGTAGGCCTAATGATGATGAATATATTTTTTCTTTGTTTTATTTTTGAAAAATGTATTTTGTATTTTGAACACTTCCATAGATAAACGGCAATAAGACATAAAACGACTATAATTGTTTCTACGTATACATTATTAGTATTGCGGTTTCGTATTCCCATAATTCTTAATATAATCTATGCGGTTGTAAGTGAATCCAAACGTTATTTTAATAGAACAAACCGGATATACTATAAACCAATACACAAAATACGAGGTTAAGAGGTGAAGATATGATTTATCATTTCGGTTATTAATTTGATTGGGTACGTCAACCGTCCGTACTTGAGCGAGTGGACGTTTTCAGGAAGGCGACTATATGGACATGTCTCAGGAAATGAGAAATGTTGTTCACAAGGCAATAAGGCCAGAAGTTAATTAGTTACACGACATCGATTGACAGGAGAAAATAATTAACACGTGGCATCTTGTGGTCAGCGAATAAATTGAATCTAGAACGCTCTAATCTGATGTTCAACCCCTATTAAATAATATACTATTAGCTCATACTTTGAGAGAAAATTCATTTTACTCTGTATTAGTGTGGTGAAAGTTTAAGGAATTTCTACGTTTTAATAGTTTGCGATTAATGATGAGCAAATAGAGGAAATTTGTAAGTTCCCCTCTCTCTTCTCTCTCTCTCTATCTATCTATCTATCTCACCCTCCAACCCCGTTCTTTGATCTCATTCCGTATTTGCAAGCTTTAGTCCCATCGCAGTAATAGCGCTGAACCCTTCCTATCACGAGTGATTACGGAACCGAACGTCTGTCTCCCCTTGAATAAGTACTTACAGTCGGAAGTGTCGACCATGCAACTCTGAAACACGACTCGTATATTAATTATTATATTGGAGATCGGAAACATTCCAACAAGTTTCTGAACAAGTTAATCTGAACATAAATCAGTTTGAAAGTTTCTTGTAAAAATGATAGCTTGATTGATGACGAGATTCAGTTAGAATGACGTATATTCTGAACTTGTATTGAAACTGTTTTTACTAGTCTACGAGCTGTCATAATTAAATTAATTTAATGGTAACTAAGGAATTGTTTATGGATTTAAACAACTATTTATGTAATGTACCGCGGTAACTGATAAGATGGATAGGCATCCATTTACTGAATGTGAATATAGTAACAGCTGATTCTTCATTTCCGTAGAATATTTGACAATAACTATTCGAACCCCCGTATAACCTAGCTGTTGGTGGGGTCGTTAAGCAGCATTACAAAAAAAAAAATCGAAACTTTTCAAGATGAATTTATATAAAAATATAAATATAAATAAGAATGTATTCAGCGTTTTCCCCAGTGGGATACTATCTTGTGATAAGGGCTCCCTGTGCACTGATTCTATAGCGAACACTTTTCAATTAATTTCTTATTCACGCTCTTATTTTTGCTTTTTTCTGGTTATAGTTTGGGAGTGGTCAAGTGGTGGAGGCTCCCACTCCTTAGTTCTTATTTTAATACGAAATGAGTTTTCTAGAAGCATTTTACACGCTTGAAAATGGATAAACCGAATGGACGAGAAGCTATATATGAAATTTTTGAAGGTTAATAACAGAGGTAACATTTTTTTCTAGAAAAATGGGTTTAGCCTGTAATGATAGATTCTCCAAAGAAGATTTCAGAAGACGAGAATTAATTCATTTTTGGTTTTCTGGGACATTTCATATAATCATTCTTTTTGAATGATGAAGAAGTATCAATATAATATATTATAATGGCGGTAGAACAACTGTTAGTTTACGAGAGTAATTTTTTTTTTTTTCTCAAAATTCAATAATCACCACAAAATCTTCAAATATAACATGGAATCATGAAAATAATTACAGTGTGATGAATGTCTTGAATGATTATGGTAAATACTAGAGAATAAGAATAACAAATCGATAAAATGTACATTATTATAAACCCGGATGAAAATGAAGATTACATGCAGGTCAGCAAATTGTGCTAATAATTGTCATGAAAAAAAAGAGGAAAAATATCTTATGGATTAATTCTTTGACGGACCTATTTAAACGTACAGTTCAAGGTGTTCTTTGACTGACAAAATATTTTGTCGCTACATCAGGCTACAACCAATAAGGAATATGGTAATGTGTTTATACACTTATGGTGTAGATAGCAAGTGTTAGAATTAGCGAGCTGCGAGGCTATCCCATACTTCCAAATGAAAGTTTGTAGCTTCATATATTTGTCGTATAACCCCCCCCCCCCCCCCCCCTCTTCTTCACAAGCCACAAATAAAGAGTCCATGGGACTCGTTTTATCAAAATATCAGTTTTTGGATGATAACTTTGGAACAGTATGAGATATCGAAGCAATAAGGAGGTAGAGGTATATTAGGGAGGTATATTTAGAATACCTTCAGGATGGTGTGAGTAATAACGACTTTTTATCTCATATCGCATAATTGTCAGGCGTATACGGTTAAAAAATGCTTATTAGCCATGTACGCGTGACAATTAGTCGGTATGAGATAAATAGTTAAAAATCATGAAATCTTGAAGATCTTGAAAATACATGTGTTTACTTGCATTGGAATTTCGATATCTCCAACCGATCAAGAGCTATCACCAAAAGACTGATATTCCGCTAAATCGACTCCCATTGACTCTAGAGCATCTCCAGATTAGAAATAAACTATCCTTGATGAACAGAATAAGATTTTTCACAAAATACTATGTAGGTAGTGTTAGTGTACCTCTTATATATTATCTTGATTTCTATTCATACTATAGTATGAAAGTAAATTGACGAAACCATTATTATAATTGTGTTACGCGTCGGTCTTTATTCCCGGCCATTATCTATAGATCAGCGTAATTATCAGTACTAAAAAGCGAATAAACGGAAATACTTCAGCACTCTCAAGATCCGTAAATAAAACTGAAAAACATTATTTCATATTTTTTCAATATTCCCCGCAGGAAGCGATGGAAAAAACTGAACTCATTTAAATTGCTTATGATCAATTTTATGCAAGTAATAATTTTCATAGATTGAGGCTATAAATCGAAGGCTTTTCAAACCCAATAAATGTGAGAAAAAATACTCAACTTTAAGAAAAATCATCATTATTCACTACAAGATATACATCTATTATTCATTTATCCATGTATTTTATTTCTCAAAGGATCAATTTATATAAAAGAGGGGATGTACTGACGGCCATGTCGCTTATTCACCCCTAATCAATACATCTCAAAGCCACCCTTCAACTGCTCCCGAAACCTCCTCCCCCATCTCACCCACCCCTAAATAAGATTCTAGTAAAGACGTTCTAGACTCCCCCAAAGGTATTCGTACAGAACAAAGGCGGCTGTAGATAGTTGTAGTAGCAGAAACCTACTAGGTGTCTGACCAGATTTAATTATAACCGAACATAGTGGAAACTCTGGATGGAAAGTTAAAGTTATCTAGTTATAGACAGTGTTAGATAGAGCAAACTTAACCTCCTCCTACCCTTCCTTCTCTACCACTCAGCCACTGCTGTGCGCAGGACTCTGTGCGCAATATGGAGATGACGGCGTACTTCATTGACACTTGGTCATAGTCTTGCGTCAGAGCAAGACGTGCCTACTTATTTAGAGAACATTGTATTGAAATAATAGACATAATTGACGACAGATGTATGGCATTTATGTCACCTGCATTGTTAATTTTATGATTTTGATCATGCATAGGCAAAAATGATTCAATATTTGGGTTTTATTTGAAATTGAAACTTTCCATCATTCAATCAATATATAAGCGTTTTTTTTATATAAAAGAGGCCCTACATGAAAATGAAATAAAACTAATTAATACGTCATATTACGTTTTAATTAAAGACGACCTAGCATTGATCTGGTATAGTGCTTTCAGTGATAGAGTATCACTAGATAAACACATAAATAATCTTCCATGTTCTTGCCTTCAAGTCGTTTGAATTTGTTCAGTTACTATTTTAATAGCTATGTGAAGACTTTATTATAATTATATTCAACTTTGAATTGAATACATTCTACAGTAATGAATAAGTGAACACAGATTTGGTCATTGGTCAATATGGTCATATGTGGTCCATATAATTTTGTCAATATGGTGATATGGTCCATATGATTTTGTCAATATTGGTTTGCTTCATTTTTGATTCGATGAAACTGGTACAATGAAGAACTCCCCCGTGCTGAATGATTCCTGAGTAACTATCACTAGAGCACATTCACTGCCATTCTGCTATCTGTAACTTTAAATTCTATCATTATTTACATATTCTATATTCTATTTTACCTTCTCATGGTTTCCATTATTATTTGCCTCAATTTGTATTAAATCAATGTTGAATGTTTTCGATGTTTTCATTACTATGCACTATTTACATTTTCAATTCAATCTCAGCAAATAAATAACGGTACCGGAAAAAAAATCATTTTCCTAGAAATAATAATATTAAAAATAAAATACAGTACTGCTAACATCCTTAACTTCTTGTCAACATTCCATTTTGAAACTGAAATATTTTTTCTACTTCACCTGTAAATCGTGTCATGCTACAATTTATTTATTGTTGTTATTGTCGTTGGTGTTCTGTTAAGTTGTGTAACAGGCCTTCAAGTTCTTACACGTATAGCACGTTAATATTCATGGAGTGTTTATCGACCTTAAGGATGAGTGGGCTATGAGAAGGGGTTGAAAGGGGGTTGGGGTGGGAGTGTCATAATCAGACGCTCAATTGTCAGCTGGCCATCATCTGGTGCGAGCAGATAGACTATTAACGAAGATCTATTCCAGATATTATTAAACATTATAAGATATTTTATAGTTTCTATAGATGTTAGCCCTAGCTTACGTCATTATCTTTACTATACAATGCACACAGGTTTAATTGTCTGTGAGAAATGGCATATAACGCACTATTCTATTATGCGTTCAAGAAAATATTTTTTGTTTGTTTTACACAATATTTTGGGCTGATGAACAGTGAGCACTGTAAAGAGAGGATGAGTAAGCTAAATTTTTAAAAGTGTTTCCAATTTTTCTTTCAAGTTTGTTTATGATGGGACTGAATATTTGGTGCTTCCAGTTCTTAAAATCAAGCTTCCATTCTGGTTCGATTTAATCTATAGATATCTCAAATAAAGTATTGTATTCGCCAAAACAAACTTACCAATTTCGAATCACGTCTTGTAACGTCAAAAAATTACGTAAAATACATAATATCATTTACATGAAATTCTATACTTATTAATTAATATTTTCGCTCATTTAATTTTATTCTTCTTCATTTTTTTCTCCACTTTTGTTACTCAGCATGACTTTATACAAATAATGTTCAAGTCGTCTTACGCTATACACTTTTATATATTTGACCAATTAAATTCAAGTTAATAAACCTATACTACGTCGGAGATTTTTCACCACCTCATATTATACTTTGATAATTACTCCTGTTTAATCATTATCAGCGCTTACACCAAATTAGATTGATAAATCACCTTTCAACTCGCATTGGTGTTAAAGAATATAATCATAGATTTATAGTATTTGTTACGGTTTCTGTGTTCTGTTTCTTGTTTGCATATGGAATCAGAATGCCTCGATATTATTATCATGATTTATCATTTGTATAAAAGAAAGGAATCGCATTTCCATTTTTTATCATTTTTTAATTTTGAAAATATATTTTCTTCAGAGTTTCAAAAAGATCCAAGTTCATGTTTCAATACCTATAACTTCATTTCCTTCCATTATATTCCTTTGTTTATTACGCTTCTTTTGTGCTTCATTAAATATGTCCATTAATAAATTACATGATTCTATCAAATGAATCTGAATATTATAATGATGCCAAGCAGCTCTGTTTTATCAGAATAGAATACATCTATGAAATATGTGCTCGATTAGCATGACTATTTACGTGCCCCATCAATAATAATGCTCTTATATTAGTAAAGTTTCTCAGAGATAATCCTCACCAATAAGATGACAAATGAAGATAATAAAGGCTGCATATTCTACGTGTTAGATAACCATTGGATTATTACTTGCAGTAGAGTTGTCGAGAAGTTCTGTTCTGTATTATATGTAAGACTAAGTTGCTCCTCGGAATTGCTAAAACTTCATTTTCCCTCTAAAGTCTAACCACACATTGGTATTGGATCAATGTGATAGAGAGAGAAGTTATACTTTGGAGTAACTTTATATCCTACATTTATATAATACCTCTCTTGTGAGTTTGTGAGTTGGGACGGATGTTGCTACGATGAATATTAAATGGAAGAAATGATAAATTCAAATTATAGCCCACAGCTTTTTATGGACGGATATAAATCGATGATGGCCTTTCGATCATTACTTTTTGAAAATCACTCACTTCTATTGCTGTAACTCAATTGTCAGTAACATCTTGAACAAATATTAGCAATTCCTGAAAATAATTTTATCAATAATTATCGGTTTTCCAACTATAATTTCTTACGGAAATTCCGTATTATTATCCGCACATACTGCACTCATTAGTCAAATGTACAAGAAAAGAGAGTGCATTAATATATCAACGTTATTCGAAATGAGAAGGAAACCGTCCTTTCGGCACTGCATTGAAATCTGAAACTTAGTTCGAGTCCAGCTGTGTAGGCACGGACTTTATTTTGTAATCGTCCTTTGACCTATTGTCACTTCATTTTCGTATTTTCACCCGCTCATTCGTACCACCAAACATGACGTTAAGAACCACTTAAAAAATAAAAAGCTATACATTATATACGTGAAGACTCATCTTCATAATATACAATGTAAATATAATCGGATGAAACGAGAAATAATTATGCAATAATTATAAACGAACGCGTTAAAAAAAACTTATTCAATCAACTAGAACGAGTTGAAGAGCTTCCGTATGAACTAGAACAACCACCTTTGATGATTTAATATTATATTAATAGTCGCTATATTACTTTATCAATAAAACTCGACACACTTTGTAAATAAATATTAATATCACAAGTTGCACAATCACTGCAGAGACAGAATCACAGATAGAACTTCTCGACCGTAGTTTTCAACCAGAGACTGAATCGTATGCCGTATTTCAGATAAATCTAAACATCCCTTTCTCTTTTTTCGTTCTCATAATTCTTGTTATACTCAGCTGCTCATCTGCTCGATCATCTGCCTGACCTAGCCTGACCTGTTGGTCCAGTTATATGATGCTGCAATAAGTATAGGACCAAACCAGATACATCCTTCCCACAATAAGCCGTTGTGGTTATCTGAAATGTGAAACTAGTTTCGTTCTACTCCTCACAACTTACACACGGTACACGGAAGACTAATGTCTTCAAACACTTTCTTGAGAAGTAGACATTTTTAGGGGACTATTACGACAAGTATTGAATAAAGCTTTTCTTAAAACAAGTTTTGTATCATAAAGAGTGGCTTTAATCGGCGTTCAGTTGGATATTCTCCGTGTGTGTAGAAAGAATGACGTTGGTAGGTCTACTTTGGTAGTGACATATACTTTCAATTTTATATGCCTATAGATTTCGTATAGACACTATACTAGTGAAAGTATTGAATAAATTGTCATTGATGTATTTGAGAACTATTCAAATTGTTGGATACTCTTTCAAATATTAGAAGATTACTTTGTGGTTCCGTGTAGGTTAAAAAACGAGTAATTCCTCTTTCATACCTCATTAACTTTTCATTACCATTATCTAAGCATATTTCAACTGATCCTGCAGTACATAAATTCGCGTCAGGAATCAGTCTGTTTTTCTTATGTCATATTATGTGCAAGTGACTTTTCTGCCGACAGTTGTTTTTTCATTATTCATTCCATGGAAATAGTATTCTAACTGTCAGTTAAGTGTTGTTATAGCCCATGTTATCGACACATGCTATTCGGTTTTAATAAATCTCAGAGTACGCTACCTGAGTATTTCTGACTCTCAGTAAAGTATTATATGCCTACTATTCTTTAATATTTTAAATTCTATTGTGGCATAGTATTATTCTACTAAAAAATTAGAAGTAACGTTTTATGGCTTGGATATTATTGTGAGATATAAAATAATTGAAAAGTTTATTCACCATAACATTATAAAGTTGAAGTATATAAACGCTTACTAGACTCAATTCTGAAAGAAAAACTAATCGATATAATATAAAAACGTACTTTCAGACATTTTGTTTCCTATGGCGTTGTATTATAAGCATCGTGGGGGGAGGTGGGGGGGGGGGGCGTTTGAGGGTTGTAGATGGATTGGGGGAGAGAAATGAAGAGATGGGGGAGGGTCTGGATGTAAGAGAAGGGATGAAACTGAGGGGTATGTAAGATTTGAATAATGTTATTCATCCGGTTGTAATTCAGCGAAGCCAATGCATAATCACTATGTTATTCGATCATACTGTCTTGAAACGATTCCGCTAAGATTTACTGGGCCAATTAAGATTTAAGTTGTTATCATGCAAATACCAATTTCAATCATAGCTGCTTATATAATAGCAAACATTTCCAATCTAGCAAATGGTAGATGATGAAGCTCATGACTATCCTAATAGTTATTATAAAACAGTAATAATTTTCTTAAATATATTCTTAGATAGTGTAGATATTCTTGTTATACATCAAGTAGAAGTCATATGAAAACAATTCCCTCAGCTAACATTTTATTATGAATTGTATACAATACATACATACAATACATATATACATACAACATCCCAAGGAAGGTATTATTAAGAAGTATTGTACTTTCAGTTTTGATAAATTCAGTAGGTCTTTTACAGCACCATTTATATTCTTTCAAATAATTTCAATTTTTAAATAATCTTAATAATATCTTCTTCCATTTTCATACTTTTGTTATATACCTTTGATTAAATTAATTTTATAATATTTCAGGATTTTTTGTAATCAATTTTGTATCAATTTTGTAAAACCATTGTACTAATGTATTGATTTTTACGCTGTACCATCTTGGTATCCTGCTATTGCGGACAGCCGTCACAATAAAATGACATTCTCTCTTATATGCAGTATCAACTGTGAACGAGCTGGAGTTGAACCTGATTGAAAGTGAAATGAACGGTCTCAATTATATTCTTATTGTTGCATTTACTGTTAAAAAGTTAACATTTTCTCATTCCTTGAAAAGTCTGAACTATATTATTTCTCATCAATTGAATTCATTGATCTTAACAGAAATCAATCTCATTTTCATAATACAAAGTAATGTGAAAAAAACTTTGTAGGTAGTATTAGAATTCACTAGTATTAGAGTTCACAAGAAACTCACCAAGTCAAATCTACTTATTTCTTACAGATTTCTATTGAATAAAAGTTTTTTATATTTCTTATTATAGCTATTTGATGTATATAATCTTAATTATCATGACCTATTAAGCCTGATGTGTGGATAACTCATATTCATCATACATTTGCGTATTACTTCTATTGCAAAGTACGATGTCGTCACGTATCACCTACAAAACGTGGTGCGACCGATTACCTTGCCATTAGTCAACATGCAACTGTCTAAAGGTTCTTACTTCTCCCTGGAAGTCAAGTATATTCAATAATATTGAAAAGATATACGGTCTGGTTTCACAACAGTTTTGAACAATTGTAAATCCTCAATCTTCTGATGAGTGACTCTGATGAGAGAGTCGACTTATCGGAATATATGTTTTTTGATGATAACTTTTAAAAGTTGTGATCGAAATTCTAATAATAACGAAATACAGATATTTTCAATACCTTCAACGCGGTGTAAATAATATATATTCATCTCATGTCGCCTAATTGTCAGGTGTATCCGGTTAAAAATTGTGTTCTCTAGCTGTATACGCTTGGCAATCATACGTTATGATATAAATAGTTATTACTCATATCATTTCGAAAATATTGAGAATATATGTGTTTACTTTTTGCTAGCATTTTTATATCTCTTACCATTCAAAAGATAAGACCAAAAAACTGATATTCCGCTAAATCGACTTCTACTCTTCCGTTCAACACCTATTAAGCACTTTTTAAAAATTATTAAAGTAATAGTTTCATCAAATACATGTAGATATTCTGTTATTTATAATTCCTCTACTTTCTATTGTGACTTTGTTCAACACCTACTAAGCACTTTGTAAAATTCGTTTCGCTCAACACCTACTAAGCACTTTGTAAAATTATTAAAGTGATAGTTTTATCAAATCCATGTGGAAATTCTGTAATTTCTAATTCCTCTACTTACTATGGTGACTTTGTACTACATGAAGATGTTTCTCAATCTGATAGTGAGTTAATGCTCACCAAGAGTAGGCTATTTGTATGACTGTAAGGAAGTTGCAACTGACATTAGGAACTGATGGTATTAGGGGAAGGGGGAGGGGGAGGGAACAAGCGACAGGGGTGAGGGTACTGTTGTGGCCTAATGTAAATAAATTGGTATTGTAATGTGCAATACACGACGAAAAATAAAGACTATTCGTTTATTTTGAGATACTAACTTACTTTATATCAAGGAAAAATAATAAATTATTGGGGTTTGAATAATTAAATGGCGCTCTTCGACGAGCTTTTATTGAGCTGAAAGACGTTCAAGTTAATAATATTGGTCCGATTTTGAAACCAACTATTTCTGATGTATGAAATTCAAACATTTGATGGATCAGCTAAGAATAATGTAAACGGGTTGTATAGAAATGAGATAATGAAGGTGCATTGTCCATATGAAATCCTACCTTTTGGAATGCGTAGACCTACCTATATAGAAATCGTATAATAATTGAGTTAATCGTAAATACTATAGAACTAAATTTTTTAAATTACGTGTCGCAAATAATGAGATATAACACTTTTGCGGACATAAGGAGCCATTCTTGTCTATAGGTTTATAAAAAACGCACTTATATATTTCGGTCACATACCAGTATGAGCTACAAAAAAGGTGTCAGGTAATTACTCTTCGTGAATCGATATTCTCATTACAAAATCATCTAAATAATTATTGAACAAAAGTCAACATAAAAACATAAAGATTAAAATATCATTTAAACTTCCAGTGAATTTCAAATTTTAAATAACTTTCTTTTTATGAGCTTGGCTGTACCATCTTTGGTCGATATTTTGTAGACGACGTCTTCAATACTGAGTGACCCTAACAGAAGGGTTGCTCCTCCCTCCCCCTTTATCTTAGATCCCCCTCCCTTCATACGCCATGCTCACCCCTCGAGCAATCTATTGGGAGTCACAACTAAGACTGTAAGACATGTCAGAGGAAGATGTTTCGGAATTGCTTTGAATATAAACAAGGAGTATTATAGTTTTGTATGTATACAGCTGATTGGTCATAGAGTAATGATACGCTGTGCAGCAGATTTGGCGTCGGGGAATAAGATGGAGATTTGGACCTGTTATCATTTAGTTCGGAGATTTGTTATTGAAATAATATAAGTGAATGCCCATGGGAGTAGAAATGAAAAAAGTGCATACTATAGATTCATTTAATGGTTGAATTCACATTCGCACTGAAGAACGATGTAATTATTTATTATTGTAATTGAAGGAAGCCCTAATATTTTATAGACTTTATAATGGATAATTGAGAAAATTGCATAATTGATTCACTTATTCGATCAGACTCTTTTATTCAACTCTAGAAAATTTGTTTGCATTTCTCATATATGACTATTTTTAAATATAATTAGAAAGTATACACGTCCCAGTAATACTGTTAGATTTTTTGATGGGTAAACTTTAAAACTCATCAAATGTCATTCAACCATGTTCAAGTGCCTATATATGGCATACTAATTTTATTTGAATCATACGAATGCTACATCGTATTAATAATATGGAATTGCATAATAATTTACTATTGTAGATCCACGAACTTATAGTTTTATCGTATATTGAGACCGATAAATCAGACCGGGGATCGCCATGGTCGACTATAGTGGCTGAGGTTTTCGTCGTTTCCCTCAGTCGTTTATATCCTTGGTTTACATCGATATTAGAACTTCACTTATCCAACACTTAAAGTATAACAACAGAATGCGCTTCTAATCCAATATAGCCACCGAAAGATGACAATTAAAATAACAGGTAACAATGTAACATTTTAACAAATGTAATTGTTGAGATATGCGCGAGCATACTGTCTAATACTTACAGGGCACTATCGCTTCCTTCTTCTCATCCAAAACAGCCATAACCTTCCAGGACCCCTATTCCTGAGATAAATGAGATGTGAGAAAATAAAAATGAGTGAGAAAACGAGTATCTGACATACAATATGAGATGAAATATGTCATTTTTATATGAGATAGTTTTCTCACTGATTTTTCTCACATCTCATTTATCTCAGGAATAGGGGTCCTGGTGTGATTGATGGGTTCACGTGGAATGGAGAGAGTAAGAGCTAGTGGTTAATGAATTGGTACAATGAATCAAACTATAGTTGATATTATTCTCATCATTTGATATAAAATAATGTATTATATCATAGACCAATTAAAATGTAAAGCAAGCACCTTTACTCATGATAAATAATCTTCGAGTTGGGTTTTCTAAAGAATTGTTGTCAGTTTGCTATGATGTCAGGAACTCATAAACACTATATCTAATCTAAACCCCACCTCCCACTTCCCCATCCTTCACCCATTACCCTCATCCTAATTAATCTCCCCAATATCAAGTTTCTCAAGACGATAGCAGTGTTATCGACATACTCCTCATGACGGCTCAAAACACTCACTCGTCAACAATAAACGCTACATCAAGACCCCCAATCGAATCAAGACAGCGTCCTCATCTATAGCCAAGGGGCACGATCCCTTAATTTTGACAGCAACCGCGCTTCTCAAATTAGATGCATAGACCCTTTATTAACGTCCATTGATCTCATTGTTAACTGGTAATTAGAAGATATGGCCAAGTTAAATATTTATAACTAGTTATCGGGGTGATGGTATCACTGATGTGTAAGGAGCTATGAAATGAACGAGACCCACGAGAGCAATGGAGGGTTTTGATATAGACGAGACAAGTTTCAAGACGTTGCTCAAGTCACCGTGAATTGTTTAATATTTGATATTAGCTCAAAATGTTCATAATAATTGCTCGTATTTCAATACAGTGTTTGAATTATTATTATCATTTCTCATCTGAATCTACCATTGTTTTAATAATCATTCGAATTTGGCGCTATGATGTTCTATTTTTCTAGTGTATATGTGAGGGCCAATGGAAACTGTTGTGCAGTTGCGCACGCACAGTTGATGTCTCTCACTATTATTGGAGGATGAAATTATACTACGTATGTTATTTGATCATTGAGTGTTTTGAATACTGGATCAAAACAAAGCTAGTAAAACGATATCGAATTCGAATGAAAATATAGGCCCATAGGCTATCTCTCTACATGTTATAATACCTATGACCAAGTTGAACTGATGGACAGTATTTAGTGTCTTTGGTTATTACGAATAGCAATAACAGATATCAAAGTTCAATATAAATAATAATACATAGTTGCAAAGGTATGATGAATAGAAAAAACATGAGAATTATGGCATTACATTTTTCAAAAAAGCTAGCACAGCTCCTTTAATCAATGATTATGTTTAGTTTAATGATTGTCATACTCTTTTATTGATATTGAAATTCAAATTGATCAATGTTTTTGCTTCATCATGTTGCTTCCAATATAATTAGAAAACAGTTATTTCACTAGACGCTATAAAGTATGTATAGCTAGTTGACGTTACTCCGAATACAATATTCTACGTACGAGGCACAAGAGAGTGTCAAGTTTAGCCATAAACAACAAGACAACTTTTGTTTTAGACTACTTGTACGACGTAGTTCGCCTATAAATACATGGAAGACATAGAGGTGTTCGGTGTAAACTTGTTGCAGCGGATGGTAATTACAATTTGCGAGTCATGTTGATATAGGGGAAGAATTTAAATCACATGGATTAGTTAGTCTGAAAGGTAAAACGAAATAATGTAGCAGTTCATTCTCCAAATTGTAACTGAATTTTACGTCTGATACCATTACTGGAATCACTGAAGAACTGAGAACTGGAACGTGGTATATTATATGAAAACTTTTCACATATACTTGGTATTTTTATTTTCGAATTTATCATAAGCCATATATTTTCATCCAAGTGTGCATTATTATTATCATATCATTAGTCCTTAACAGAACAATATGTATTCACATTGAACAAACGTACGTAGTAAAACATTAATTATACTATAAAAACACGTATGTACGTAGTTTACTTGAGGACATTTTCATGTCAAGAAATGTAAAAACTGAATTTATGGGATATTTATAGTCTAGAGTACACAAATTGAGCCACAATTGTTTCTGTCTTCAATTTCAAATGCACTATATAACCCATTATTAGAACCCAATTATAGAAATAGTATCAATCTTTTCAATTAATTCACCAATGAAGAGTTGATACGAACATATTCTGTAACTGATTGAGCGATCCCTTCAACTTTTGGCAATTTATCTGAGTGATTTCATTCCCAGACAGTTCTACCACAGCTGACATTCTGTACATACATGTTCCAGATTATCCAGACGGCTAGTGAACTGAATCGGACAAATACTTCGATTTAGTTCTATTTTACGAAATATTGATTGGTGGAATAAGCGAAAATTGGTGGATCAGAATGACCAATACCTATTTGGTTACCAATGACATTTTTGTACTTTTATTTGTTATTAGATTAATTGACATTTTTTTTAAGCCAACGAAGTTCTGTGTTGTTGTAGATATTTGCCTTTCACCTCATATCATCTGAAAATTTACTGCATTTTTCTCCCTAAACTAATTTTCAAGATATTTGAGTCAAAATTTTGAAAATTTAATATGTTTAGCACAATGGAAGATCATGCAAATACTTTGTTTTTTTTACTATATACTGGATTTTTTGGTTTGGGTTAAAAAAGTAACCTTTTTTAGAAATTGCTCTTTCAATAAGTCAATCATCACTTAATATGACACTTAATAGACAGTGAAAACATAGCCTTCCTATACACTTTTATAATTTGTGGGTGAAAATATTGATTTTAAGATAACAAATATGAAATTAATTTTTTTTTAGGTCGAAGTTTTTATCTTAAAATCAATATTTCTACTCAACTGTAATAACTGTCAATACAATGACTGTTAATAACTATCTACTTCTAAAATCGGCAATCATTCATATGAGATATGTAGACCTATAGGTAATTTATAAGATTTCTCGTACAATCAATTTAATCCGTTCAGAATTAATTTGTCTTCGAATTATTTGAGTAGTGGTAATTTGATCCGAAAAGTCTCTACACAACTAATTTAGTCAAGACACCTCTCTCAGTTTATCCGCTAGGTTTAGATTGAGCATCAGGGCGCGTCAAAAGTGGCAATCGTGAATTGTGTCAGAATGTTTATGATCTCGTTTTTATTTGTTTATAGTTTACGAATGATTAATTTCATCTCTCTTTTTTAGTTTCAAGTTCACTATGTACAACTGAATATAGTGTACTACGAAATTATTGTCAAGATGAAGATCTTTCTTCTTTCCGAAAAAAACGGCACCTCCACCGAAATCTAAATACTAATTGTAATTATTGTACTGCTTCACCATATAGGGACATTTGATTACATAGACAGTTTTACAACATTCAATTATTTGAGAAATACTATTTAAAAAGTGATTCCTCATAAGGTATCATTATGAAATAAAATATTTTCAACACTTGTACTGACGTACAATTTTACAAATAATAAAGTTGTTGGATTCGTGATAATTAGAGGATAACTTGTTATATCCCTATATGTGGAACAATATGGAAAACACTAATAATAGTCATATTCAATGTCATACTCATTCCGTATTGAATTTGAAGTATATTTAGAAAACATTATCTACACTTACTCTTAAGTCTAGATCAATAATAAAATCATAAATAAATTCTTACCTTTCAATAATATTTTGTACAAAACTGATTTATCAATTTCTCCTATGTTCTGTGTTGTCACTCATGGGCCTATATCTTGTAAAAAAAAAAAAAACGTTCATCCTATTTGTCCTACTTTCAGAAGCTCTTCCATATAAACTAAATTCACCGATCACATTAATGATCAAGATAAATCTCAAGTTTACGTCAAACAAACTATATGGTAGATGATAAAACTTGTATGTTGCTCGTTTCTAACTGGATAATGTAATAATAATCTAGTGCTTCACATGTCCAAGCTGTAAAACCTGATCCGTGGAACAATAAACTCGGGTCGGGACTACCGAGCGTTACGGTTACATACAGGGATGTCGCCGGATGAAGCGGGATGCTGTAGCGAGACAGGATCTGTTAGGGATGCAGGGAAACGAGCACCTGGAGATCAGATTGAAAAGAAGTCAAGAATAATAGAGTAAGATCCAGTCTGTATTTCCGGTTTTGAACTATTTTCTAAATGTTTTAACTCTTGAATTGAGCCTTCTAATATCGGTTCATAGTTTACGTGCCAAAGTCTATCGTATTATGAAATATTTTCTTGACACTCTTTTTTTTTTAATAATATATTATGTTACGCTACGAAAATGTGTATGTGTATTTTTCATGTTCAAAGTAGCACATGATTATATTGCATAACTATATTATAATACACATGTTTTATGTTTCGTGGAGAAATAAAATAATTCACCATCTATAAAAACTTTCTTCTGAACATCAACCTATCTAGTATTCAATTTCCGTATTAGCGATTATAGCAAACTATTTTTATTATAACGGTACTCTGAAAAAAATTCATCATTCACTTGGTATTAAAATGTATTAGTATGAACGCATACTCCCATCAGTTACCGTTGTTTTTGGCTTCCTTGGTTTCAAGAGATGTAGACGAATCCTCCCTCTCACGAAACTCCGAATAAGAGCTGTTCCTAGAACATGGCTAAGTTGAAGGGTAATCTCAATATTCATGAATCGACTTGATTTACTTCTCAGCCTATTACACGGTCTACTGGGACGCCAAGTTCAACTGCATGCCAACTCACTGACAAGCACGTTAATGTACCTTAGAGACACGCCGATAGAATATTACACGTCAGAGACGAGAGACTTGTCCAGTCGGTTGAACAGTTCCTGAAAGATGTCCTGATGATGACTCGGTGGATCAGTCGGTTGAACAGTTCCTGAAAGATGTCCTGATGATGACTCGGTGGATCAGTCGGTTGAACAGTTCGTGAAAGATGTCCTGGTGATGCCTCGGTGGATCAGTCGGTTGAACAGTTCCTGAAAGATGTCCTGATGATGACTCGGTGGATCAGTCGGTTGAACAGTTCGTGAAAGATGTCCTGGTGATGCCTCGGTGGATCAGTCGGTTGAACAGATCCTGAAAGATGTCCTGATGATGACTCGGTGGATCAGTCGGTAGAACAGTTCCTGAAAGATGTCCTGGTGATGCCTCGGTGGATCAGTCGGTTTAACAGTTCGTGAAAGATGTCCTGATAAGGACTCGGTGGATCAGTCGATCGTGAAAGCCGTGATGATATCGATTGAACAATTCGTAAAAGCATGTAAAAGCAATGATGTGGAATCGACTTATTGAACAGTCGGTGATAGATGTCCTGATGGTGACTCGGTGGATCAGTCGGTTGAACAGATCCTGAAAGGTGTCCTGGTGAAGCCTCGGTGGATCAGTCGGTTGAGCAGTTCGTGAAAGATGTCCTGATGATGACTCGGAGGATCAGTCGATGAAAGATATCCTGATATGATGCCTCGGTGGATTAGTCGATCGTGAAAGCCGAGGTTGCTCATCGATTGAACAATTCGTGAAAGCAGTAAAGATGCGGAATCGACTGATTGAACAGCTCGTGAAAGATGTCATAATGATATGATGATAATGATACGATGTGTATATGATGCCTCGCTGGATCAGTCGTTCGTTCAAGATGTCATAATGACACTCTGAACTGATAATCGATTGAACAATTCGTAGTAGTCATGATGTGAATTAGTTGATTGAACAGGTTGTGGAAGATGATCTGATGATACCTCGGAGAACAATTCGTAGTAGCCATGATGTGAATTAGTTGATTGAACAGGTCGTGAAAGATGTCATAATGATATGATCATATGATATGATGGGTATATGATGCCTCGCTGGATCACTCGTTCGTTCAAGATGTCATAATGACACCTCGGAGAACAATTCGTAGTAGCCATGATGTGAATTAGTTGATTGAACAGGTCGTGAAAGATGATCTGATGATACCTCGGTGAAGAAGTTCGATAAATGTGCCTTGGTGATCAATCGATTCTGTAATCAAGTCTTTTGAGTTTTTTGGACCACTGTATATAGCTAATCTGCTCAATAAATATCACTCTTTAGTTTATTGGGATTATGGAAAGAGTTTGCTCAATATCAATAAATTTTCCAGTAATAACTTTATAACGAATGAGTCACCACAAAAAATCCAGCCAAGATGGTACACCGTAGATGGAATTGAACTCGGTCTCCAGTGTTGTCATGAAGTGAGAACTGCCAGAAAACGATCATTCCGCCATATAGTTCAGGTTCTATAAGATGAGAATCAAGTGACCTGCCACACGTGTGAGTGCTGGTCTATCTTCTTGTGCTGTCATTCATTTGTCAGTAACAAAATGAAAACGATCGATAATCTATCATTTTTCATATGGATTAAACAAAATATGATGTATGTGTATTCTAACGAAATAAACTATTTGTGGTATGATAGGAAGATAATGAGCCACTCAAAATAACCAATATGTATTTCATTGCAATCATAAAATCATTTCCCAATACGTGTACTGTACATTTTATTTTATTGTACATCATATATTTTTTTTATTTTAATGACACATTTAGTTTAGAAGACATAAAATATATTAGCGATGTGTTCGAATGATTTCTTGTTCTTGTTGGCATCGTCATTCATCCAATCGAGGCGTGATAATAGACACTCAGCTGTGCGGTTAATGCTGTCGTAAATACATCTGCTGCCTCATAAAATAATATTATTTATACGACCACAGCTGAACTAGAAAATAACCAGTAGTTAACTATATTGATGTATATTGAAAAATATAATCAAAACTATAGTCATAATAATTATGAACTCATAATATTATATTGATTATAGTATACTGGATATTTAATCTTCAGATTTACTGCATAATTCCAACCTCTATACTAATAATGTAGTCAGTCGTAACTAGAATGAGTAGTAAGGTCATTAGACAGTCGAATAATATTGATGTATAGGGAAAGATTCGATTGTAACCAGTCATAATAATTATGAACTCATAATATCATATTAATTATAGTGAAATAATATTTTATCTTCTGATTCGCTTCATAATTCCAACCGTTCATAATGGTATGGTCAGTCGTGACTAAAACGAGTAATGAGTAAATAAGTAATAACCAATAGATAGTCGAATAATATTGATGTATACGGAGAAACATATTTGAGAAAACTATGGTCATGGTAATTATGAACTCATAATATTATATTAATTATAAGAAACCAATATTTTATCTGCAGATTTACTAAATGATTCCAACCTCTACTAATATGGTAGTCAGTCGTGACTAAAATAAGTAATGTAAAGGCATGAAATCAAGCATAGAGTCTACATCTCTTAGCGCCACTGTCGACACATGCTTGCATCACGTTAGTGGCCTAGGTATAGGGTAAGAGGGAACTCGAGGGAGTCAAACTCCGAGAACTCACAAGTTGCATCCCTGAACACACGACGGTGTACTAAACACATAAGCAACTAGAATCAACTTGCACGATGACCATTGAGACGGCCAGTAGATTTGCAATGCTAATCGTGCCTCGGGCGCGTGTGGTTGGGTTAGATACTTCGTCGTCGTCTTAAAATTAGTTCTCTCCTTGAAGGGAGAGTTAAGCTACGACGCACATATCATTCATTCATTCATTATATGGGTTTTGTAATTGGATTAGCGAAATGAAGACTCAATTCCACCGTATTCGGAAGTAAGTATATGTTTTTTTTTCTTTGTTTTGTTCGCGCTCCACAGGTCAAACGAAAATACAAATTCAAGAGAAACTTAGCATACACAAGGCATACAAAACATAAAATTCAATTTCTCACATGAGTTTACTACCAAAACTTACGTTAACTTTGATAAATATAAATATATACATTTATCAGAATCAAAGATGCAAACGTCTCTAAATGCTGAAACCCGAGAATCCTAGATCACCATTTATATTTGGTAGTTTATTCCCTTGACCCAAACCCTGCCACTTCTGAGTCTTGAAGAATATATTTTTTAAAATTTCAATGAGAGAATGGTTCCAAGTATTATAATTATTCATCTACTAATTTATCTGAAACCTCTACTTTATATTAGTAATTCAAATCTTTTTCCAAACTGTGCGTCTTTTATTTTGATATTGAATGTGTCGTCCATGTCTGAGCTCATACTTATTAGCTGTGCTTTTGTGACAGATTGTATGTAGGCCTATTAGTCTGGTCCAGCAAGTAGCGATAAGTGTACGGTATAGTTGTTATATTCTCTATTATACTCAGCAAAGTGCACAAGAACTAGAGCGTCTGCTAAGATGAGTTATGGACGTCTTTGTCTACTGACTTCTTTGGACACCTTACACTCAGGATACAAGCTGAGAGCAACTTACGGCGAAACAAACGGGTGAACCGCTCTGTCTTCGGCTTGGATGAAAGACGCAAAAACATAGTACGTTTATTTTGCATTTAGGGGGAAATAACAATCTTCTTAGTTCTTACTATTCATGTCTTTGTAAACATGAAAACCGGCTTCGTGGTGAAAGATTCTAGTTAAAATAAGAGAATAATAATTCATACGTGTTCGAGGGTCGGAACTACCCAATGATAACGGTAGGTTATGGGGGAGACGAAACCAACAGCAAACTGCTTGAATTATTACGTTTGATGCAGACAATAAATTCTAGTATTGTTCGAAGAAGATATATCTCCATTCTACTCTGGAACTACTTCAATCTATTATTCATTCATTTTTACATTTCTTTCATTCTCTTTTATCTGGACTTTCTTTTCTTTTTTCTTTCACTCTTTCTATTTTATTCATTTCTATCCTTCTTTCTGTCTTCCTTCCATTCTTCATTTCTATCTTTCTTCAATCTTTTGAACGATTTTTTCATTCTGTCATCCATGCGTACTTTCAACTATAGTTTTCCTCATTTCATTTTCTTTACAAGTATCATCAATTCATTTTTCATTTCGTGATCAAAGTTTCACTTTCCTATTAAGAAGAAACTGTCTCGATTGAATTTTTACATGATAATTTGGTGACGTATACTTGCCATTGCCTCTCTGATGGTTAATTCCCTATAGCTCATTTCATTTCCGTTCTGCGGTGATGGTTCCGATCAGTTGTCTTCTAATTCAACAGCAGTATAACGGTCGAGAGTTCCAACCGTCAAACAATCGTGAAATAAACTACCAAAATTAGCAAGAAGGCATGATGTGCTACAAAGAAGGTAGTGGTGATAAGTGATATTTGAGGATTTATTGCTTCCTTCTACAAGAATAAAAACCACCGTAAGAACAAATAGGTTACAAACACACTCGATTGCTCAATATGCTTCTTGTAGGATCTGCTTTTACAGAACAAAAACATATCTTCATATTCCCTATTTACTAACCAGTCAGTCAAACTTTGATGAATTTACAACTGACCGATAGCAATTGATGCAGTAAAACAAATCTGTTTGGCAGTCAGTTGAGACACAGTTTTGAAATCTCATGCCAGATGGGTGCGGGATCAAGTCACGCTGTAACCATGGGTTTTTGTGAGCATCGTTATACATTTATCATCACTTCGTCGTTTCATTGTCACCTTCTCATTCGTAACCCCATTAAAACTAGCTGTTTGTGGTGTCCTTTAGGGGGTGCATGTGTACGGTGTTTATAAAAATAGAGAAATTCATCTTCACTATTTTTTTCTATTTTTTAGAACCAGTGTAATTGAATAAAAGGTATGTCATTTCAAGATTATTTTATGCTCTTTGATTGATATGACATTCTATTTTTGTGAATTCGATCAGTTTCACGATAATACGTCATTGAATTTCATCACTTTCTTGATATTCATTTACGTATAATTCTGATTGAATTATAACAAAAATAGAATGTCGTATTACTTGTCGTGTCGTAGAGCATGAAATTATCTTAGGGATATCATACTTTTCATTCAATCACACTGGTTTGTGAACATAGAAAAGAATAGTAAAGACGAATTTCTCTTTTATAAGCAATAAGCGAATAAGCATCGGCCATGCACGCCCTGGCACCTGTGAATGTATATATTATTTCTGATTGAATTCACAAAAATAGAATCTCATATTAATCAAAGAGCATAAAATTATCTCGGGATGACATACTTTTTATTCAATTACATTGATTCGTGAACATAGAAAAAAGTAGTAAAGAGGAATTTTCCTTTTTTATAAGCACCTGGCATGCACCCCCTCAGCACCGGTGAATATGTAGATTCACTATATATATTATATATGTGTATGTGTTATTGATGTGATTATTTTTCAACCAAAACTCCACCGAGATTAACTGGCAGTTGAAGAGAAACTAATTAAGTATTCGCGCGTACTGAAATCGTTAAGCTATGTCTCAACCTCAACGCTCTCCAGCGTCTACTTGAGACAACCACTCGTAGATAGACACCTTAATGAGTGGTTATCGTAAGTCATAACTATGACGATAAACTCTTATCAGCGGTGATGATGCCAAGAGAGGAGGGTCTAGGAGGGCATTAAATCGAGTGGGTAGTAAGGGTTGCTATAACTTGATGTAATGCATAGTCGAGAGTGTTCAAGACGAATCAAATAGGATAATATGAATGGCCGAGTTATTTTTACTATTATAATTGAAGTACAAAATCAGTTATATTTTAGACTTAATTATCATTAAATTCATAAAATCCGATATTCAGAAAGAGCTAATAGTGGATCCAACCAACAATAAATGTATGAGAAAATAAAACAATGAATATTTAAATAATTTTAATAATACTACAGTAATGTGTGAAAATATAATGTATGGATATTATTATACAATGTGTATCGAGTAGGACATATCTATGCACAACATTACAACCAAAACAAATAATTTTGTCTATCTAATTAGAGTCATTCTTGTTTGTAATTCGCATTTAAAATTCAGCCATAAGACCCGGCACCTCTACCAAATACTAATAGCTTTATTCAAGTACGTACAGTACATAGTTTGACTTGACCACAGATTTCCAAATTAGAATGAATTCGGGTACGTATTGTTGTTTACAAAAAAAGTGTAATGCATTCTAGAATTTGTATTTAGATGGTAAGACTGGGTTTGTGGACCAAAAATATACACGTCAAACATTGAAACAGCGAAAAGAGGAATTGCCTGTAATTGGCTGTTTGTCATGACTTTTTATGAAAGTGAACAAAGACTTAATAATAATTGAAGAATACAAAAATTATAGTATCATTCTAACTAAGGCGTGAAGTTTCTATACTCTCAAGCTAGCCACATTACGGAGTCATTTTTCAACATGTAAAGTGTCCAGAGGTCAAGCGGTCAGCTTAAACGAGCTAGTCATTTCTTATGCAGTAATTCCACTTAAGTCAGAGATACTGGTCGTGCATCCCAGTACCCTTTACGGGAAGCAATTGAAGCGGGAAGAAATCTCTCCTTAGGGAACGTGGCCGGCGCTTGGGATGGTAGCAAAGACACCGCCCCGATCCCCCTAACCACCCTCCAAGAGCTTTGCACAGCTTCCTTGGACTTTCTGATCAAAGCTAGGCAACCCCCTTCTCCCCACTCCCCCCCCCCCCCCCCACCCACACCCCAACCCGAACATCTCAAACCTCACTGGAAATATGTCTCAAGCATTTCTACTTTGGCCTTTCAATTCAAACCTTCGTCCGAAGTAGAATATATTACGAAGTTCCTACGCCATCTTATAAAATGATTTAATATTCTATTAAGTATTAAACAA
Organism: Brachyptera putata; assembly: GCA_907164805.1. Lineage (NCBI taxonomy): Eukaryota > Metazoa > Arthropoda > Insecta > Plecoptera > Taeniopterygidae > Brachyptera > Brachyptera putata. The sequence continues at coordinate 37,611,438 of OU015462.1, forward strand.
ATCAGAAAAACGTTTCAAAGTGTCAAATGTTGAACAGAATGTATTTGAGTAGAATATTATTGATATGATTAAGAAAAGACTGCTTTTTATTCAAATATTTGAAAAATGAAATCAATATCGTGCTTTTGCATGTATTTAAATATTTAGAGTAGGCAACTTGAAGTTGAGTCATACGACGTTGTTGCCTACATTTACTCATATTTTCGTAATTTTCACTCCAAAATCACTGATTGGTAATGGTGACGTCATCGTGTCTGCACTTTATCTTCACTTTTGTACGATACAAAGTGTCAGTAACGGTTTGAGAGTTATTTAATTATACTCAGAGTGAGAAGTGATTTCGAATATAAAATAATAATGACTGCATGAGTATAATAATTTGTATCTGAACAAATTTAGTCTGTTAACGTTGACATTTTTTAATTAAATGCTTCATTATTATCTTCCATATTAATTGTGTGTCCTACCGAATTTCGAAATATGTTGACAATTTCCGTACTTTCAAGGTCAATTCAAATTCAATGTTTGTTTTCATAAAAAAAAGTTTTCCAATTGTGCCCCGCCAATGTAGTTATTTCTAAGCTACATTATAAACGGTTTAATAAAATAGTTTCGTGTTGATCTGGAATTTCGTTCAGACATTTGGAAACCAACAAAACATGAATAAATATTAAAGGAAATTATCGTTATAGGAGTCATTTTGATTCAATCATTCACTAAACACGATAGCAAAAAACCGACTATTTGAATTTTATTTCAAAATAATATTTTAAATCGTTGCTTTTTCGGGGTTGATTGTACTTTCTATAAAGGAGGAGCATGTGGCACGAAGGAAGTGAAGCGAGAAACTTCGATTAGACTCTGTAAAGTAAGAGAGTTATGGAGTTGAAGGTTGGTGGGTGGGGTGGATGGTGGGCAAAATAGGGTGGAGGGAGGGCGAGAGGGTGTATTAAACTCGGACCAAGGAGTTGAGAGAAACTTTAAGTCAAGAGAAACCTTCGTTCGGTCTTAATATATACATATAGGTCTATATTAGCCTCGAGGAGAGTAAAGGCGAATATACTGTTACACCGTGGTTCTCAGATGAAGCTTGTTCAGGCAAACATCCAAACTTGTAAAGTTGAACAAGAAATTTTCGATAATATTAGTTAAGCTCGTTAATAAATATTGGACGTAGTAGTCGGTTGATAACTTATAACATAGTCGATGGTAGAACTTCAAAAACTTGTTAATATACGATGAATATATTGACGCTTGCCTCACTATATATATATATATATATATATATATATATATATATATATATATATATATATATATATATATATATATATATATATATATATATATATATATATATATATATATATATATATATATATATATATATATATATAGATATATATATATATATATATATATATATATATATATATATATATATATATATATATATTATATATATATATATATATATAGTACAAACACTACAACTACAAACAAGCGATAACGACACACTGCTTGCCCTGAGGTACGTGCTATAACTTAACTCTGAACCTTTGAAACTTGACTCTTGACTAAGACTCTGAAAAATAAATTTCATGTATCTATTTGTCAGTTTTAAAGTGAAATGCCTGTCATTTTTCAGGAGAAAATAAAATTCATCGTTTTATCCATTGCTTTCTCATCGTACACCATGTTGTCATTTTCCTCGACCAAATAACTAGGAAAAATCTGAGTGGGAGCTGGTCTAATGTTGAAAGTATAAGATACAATGTAAAATCACATTTAAAATTTATCTCCCTCATCATTTCTTTGACTATGCTGCTATATTAAAATATATATATATGGAAAGTTACAGCCATGATCATGAAAGTTACGCCTCGACCGGGACTCGAACCCGGGCCTTCTGATTGCCGGTCAGCTGCTCTCCCACTGAGCTACCGAGGTATCACTCTTATGTGACTATACTCCTTGAGTGACGACACTTCCTAGGGCTAGCCCTATAGAAGCCTTAGATTCAACCAAGGTGTAACGATTATACGTTACTGCAGGTCCTTGTATACTCTTTTCTACCTTCAGCTAGGCATGAGGAATAATGTGATAATGAAACTTCTTGGATACGATCCAATGCCGAGATATTTGGGATATAATCAGAAGGTCCCGAGTTCGAGTCCCGGTCGATTCGTGTCTTTTATGACATGACTGTAATAAACCATATATCTCAATATTGGATCGTTTCCAGGAAGTTCAATTATCACATATATATATATATATATATATATATATATATATATATATATATATATATATATATATATATATATATCCAGCAAAAAAAAAAAAAAATATATATATACCGGTATATATATTTTTTTTTTTTTTTATTTTTTTATTGCTGGAGGCTTCTTTCTTGGTCAAAATGTAGATAATTCATGATAATTTAGGAAATGAACCAAGTATTGTGTGGTGATAAAATATAAAATCTTTAATCGCCAACGCGTTTCAACAGGATTGTACCTGTCTTCATCAGGGCTTGAACAGAAATAAAACTTCGAAAGTTGAGTTGAGATCAGCCAAAGAACGTTAAACTTGTTTTTATCTTTTCGTTTTATCTTGTTTGATTCAATTTGTATCATTGTCTTGTTTCTTCTTTTCATTTTCACTTTCATCGTTTCTTTTGTGTTTTTTTTTTGTTGTTCCCCTCCCTCTTCAGTTATTTTTTCATTTTCATTTTTTCACTTCCTCCCATTCTGTTTTCATTTGTTGTTTTCTCAATATCATTGTGGTCATTTTCTTATTGGTGATGCTTAATATCATTCCCCCTTTTTCATTAGTCTTATACAAACTCTGACTTATCGCTTTTAAGTTCCCAAGTCACAGTGACCATCAATCTGTTCATTTGATTTGATTTATCTTTTTATATTTTCTGTTGTTTTTCTGTTCTCTTCAAGTCACAGTATTTTTGTATTGTTACGAAGTTTTATTTCTGTTCAAGCCCTGATGAAGACAGGTACAATCCTGTTGAAACGCGTTGGCGTTTAAAGATTTTATATTTTATCACCACACAATACTTGGTTCATTTCCTAAATTATCATGAATTATATATATATATATATATATATATATATATATATATATATATATATATATATATATATATATACCGGTATATATATATATATATATATATATATATATATATATGTATAAATATATATATATGTGTATATATATATATATATATATATATATATATATATATATATATACATATATATATATATATATATATATATATATGTATATATATATATATATATATATATATATATATATATATAATTATGTATATATATACATAATTAAATATTTACATTCATATATATAGTGGAGAACTCAATTATTCAACAGTTGAGTATGTTGTGTTGAGCATAACAATTATCTCTTTTTCTATTCCATGCAGTTACCCAATTATCAGTGTTTTTACTGTTCATTTTATACTAATTAATTAGTCTTCATCGGGGAACATGTAATCATATAAAAATAACCTCATGTCAACACGCCTCCGAACTCTGGCATGCATGCATTCAAAATCATACTGAAGGAATCTCATTATCAACATAATTTATTATAAATTGCTGATATTTACGAAAGCGCTATACTTCTTCTCGATGTCATGTCTACAGATATGACAGTGGTATTCCTTTTGAAAAACATAACATTCAATAGAAAACAAGCTCCCAATAGTAAGCATTTCAGTTTCACGCTAATATTCTTATGAAACGTTACGCCAAAGCGTTTAACTTCCGACAGCGCCTCGAATCTCATCCTTGTCGGAAGTGGTGATATCTTGCCGACCTGATTACCGTCTTTGGTCATCAGCTTGAACGTGACGTTAGCCCCCAAGAAGCTGAACGTGTAACGGGGGCCGACGATGAGCAAGCCCACTTCACCGGCGTCGTTTTTCACGCTGAACCGAGGTGTTAGACAGGTCATGTCTTGTTCGATAGAGCCGATGAATATGCCGGGGGGTGAGGATACTTCGACTTTCTACAAAGAAGACAGAATAATATAATCATCTAGGCCTGAATCTTAGTATTACAACAGCAAAAAATTAAGATATATAGTAAAAACGTTTACTCCAAAAGAAAAGTTTGGCAGTAGGCCTATCGCTAGATACAAATGTATCTAACTAACATCTGTATCAAAGATGATTTTTTAAGGAAAATTATCAAATATTATTCTCAGTATCTATTAGTGCGTTGACGTTACCTACTTTTGACTATAGTGTAATTATAATTATTGCCATCGAGCATTTTCATTGGATCATTAGATTTCAGTAATCAATTCCAACATTTATATACGTCACAAAAGCCTCAACATTCAGCTTTAAAATCGAGACTAAAAATATATTTCAAATTATGACTAATCAATTGCTACTCATTTTAGAATCAAAGATTACAATTTTCTCAGCAATTCAATCTGCACCAGATATTCATCTAGGCATACATCCACGCTTATTACTTGAAAGTATATTTAACTTAAAGGTAGTATTATATATCGTATAAGTGTTAATATTACCTCTAGTAGAAAGCACGAGAAACAACATAAACCCCTAGTGGCATTTCGTTGCAGGTATATCACTTCTAAATCATCGCTATCATATATTCGAATAGAATCGAAGGGTCGACCACCACGAAGGCATCGACAGTTGATTTTACAACAATCGTTTTCTTCGATCGCATAGAAGAGAGTGCTTTCTTCTTGATCTTCTACCGTATATTTGTTCTTAACGGCGATCCGTGACGTGATTAGGCCGTCGTACAGTTCGGAGCGTTGTGTAACGAAGAGTTGTTCAACACCGGCTAAAGTCGTTGCAAGTCGACTGTTATATGAAAAAGAATATTTCTTATCTATCATATTTTGTACTAGGATATTCTGTTCGTAATATTCAGAAAATATTGTATTTTATATGTAGGCCTATGCTTGTAATTTGACATACATGTATGTAACTGTACTCAAACGACTGTAAACTGGCCGCCCTAGCTGTCTGTCAATCATATTCTGTCAAGAATAAATTCTATTTTTTATTATCTTTTCTCAAGTTTCATGAATTGTATAATATAGAAGGCAGTGAAAAGCATTGGAATATATAATCTATGACTATAGATATAATTATTATGTTCGGTGCACCGTGATTCGACAATAAGCTCTTCATTATTTCATAAGAGCCATGTGAAGTTATCTATGACTATAGATATAATTATTATGTTCGGTGCACCGTGATTCGACAATAAGCTCTTCATTATTTCATAAGAGCCATGTGAAGTTAAGAAAATGTATCGAATTGGTTATATTCACGAACATTATAAATATAGTTATAGGCCCCTACTAATACTTTTTCATATTACTGTTTATTACTCTCTCGTTATTTTCTACCATCATTCTTTTACTAATCATTCATCTGCGATTCATTATTATTGTGTTTCTTCTACTTCATTAATTTTGTATTTGATTATCATTATGTGTCGAACGGCAATCATGTATTGTATACCAATGACCAAGGAGGTTAGATCACTAATATCCAAGATACTAAGATACTAATATACTGAAAGATTACTAGTAATCTAACCTCCTTGACCATGACATAGATTTATATATAATATGTCTATATCTGTTAGTTTTAGGTTAAAATATGTTGATTTTTAGCCCCTTCACACGATCAGCTGCATGTCATTATAGGGTAACAAAAATGCACTAATGTATTTAATAATATTGATTCAATAATATCTGCCTCGTTTATTTCCATATGCTTTCCCTCTTCTCAATAATAAAATCAAAACTGCAGATAATGAAAGACATTTTAATTACATCATTTTTATTGATTATGTGAAACAATGAGAGTACAATAGAAAAAGTTAGCTTACATGAATTAAATCATAGTGTAGTCTTCTTTCATGTGAATACGGTACTTATCGAAACCTATAACATGCAAAAATACTCATGCTACCACCCTCACACCAAGTTTTCAATTATTTCTCCCTAATAAACTACTCGATCGAAGAATACGCCTGAATTGTGTGAGGTTTATAATATTTGTTTTATTTTAAAAAGATACGAAAATACACAGTTATTACTTCTTTTGAATCTAATGAAGTGAACATTCGTGTTCTTTCTATAAACAACAGAGCCGAGTACGTCTATCCATATTGATACGTTTTTCTTTTTATCCTCATATGGCCAATGAATCGAAAGAAAAACGCTTTCTGATGATTATTTATAGTTGAAAAATCTGTTTGTAGAAATGGCATGAAAAAAACCTAACTCTTGACTAATTCTCAGAACTAATGACGCGAAACACCAGCTACAAGCGAAGGTAAACGTAATCGAGTGAGTCTGTATATTGTGATGAGTTATTTTTAAAAGGGTGAGATGTGGACGAGATGAAGGGGTCCGGATATGGAGAAGATGAACAAATGTTGGGGCGCACTGTGTTTATCACAGAAGGCATTGAAAGGGATTTTACTTCTGGGATTTTACTATTTTTACTCAAAGAGGCACACGTTTGGGGGTAGAAAGCGGTTATGGTCAGCTTACTATATGATACTAGAACTGCATAGATACCTGTCGTATTGAGGGAAAACACGAAAACAACTTAAAACCACACAAGTATTCATAATGATCGAATTTCTAATTATTTAATTAAAATTATGTAATTATAATTATATGATTTAATCTAAGGTAAGCGGGTTGGGGTCAAATCAGTTGGACAACGTTTGAGGAAAATCATCACGATATCTCGTAAAATTAAGCAGGGTGGAAAAATTTGGGAAAGAAATCTTGTCATTGAAAAACAAATTTTTACTGAGTGTAAACACATTTCCAAGTCAAGGTGTGTAGAGCTATGAGAGTAAGAGTATTACATCCGAGTCAAGGTGTGTATAGAGTTTTAGTTTAGAGTGTATGGTGTAGGCCCTATATTTCATATAAATATTTCGTTCATCTATTAACAACGCAAAAATCTGCGTTTACCTAGTTTTTCAAATTTAAAACTCAATATACCATAATCAAATAAGTTTTACCTTCAACACCAAAATAACACTCATTACGCTAGATCGAAAAACTTTCTTAATTTCGTACTTGTTATACCAAGTCGTGTTCGCTTGCTTAACGCAACTCACAGCTGGTTGGCATTCATAACTCGTTTCCCGATTCAGTTGATCAATCAGTGACATAATCAACATGACTGATCTTATTACACTCGAAAAGTGGGTATAAAAGCGTGAAATATTGTTGTTTGCTTATCAATCCCACAAATAACTGTGTACGAATGAACGAATAATGAAAGAAATTGAAAATTCATGTTCATTCAATAATCTGGCCATCTTAGAATATATGGGTACTTCTTCAGTAACTTCGTGAGTTCAAGATTCGCATTTGGAAAATGAAAAGAGAAAAAATGATGTAAGCGTAATTAGAAAAGAAAATAATTGATGTAGTGTTCAAAATGAAAATAAATGAAAATGCATGTATACAAAACCCATGGGTACGCATATTTCTTAAATATATAATAATTTGGATATTACAAATAAGAATAATACTTTTTTAAATGGACGAAACTTCAGTTTTTTCACTTAAAATGTTTACCTATGAATATGTCCAGAATTTATATTGTGTCAATTCTGAATAAAATCGACTGAATGGCATTGTAATGCCTTCAACTGTTCCTCCTCTTCCCACTCTCTTCCTCATCCATTGTGCATTTCAATCTTGTTTGATCAATAATTAAACGCATACCGGTACGGTAATCTACTGTACGGTACATAAATATCATTCGTCATCGGTACTTCCCTCGTGTTCACGGCAGTCACGGGTTCCTTCCGAAAAAGAATGGAGAAGTATCAGTGAGTGGCTGGTATAGCCGGGGCCGTATTAAGACATTTTGCACCCCTATGCCCGATAAGAAGCTGACATCCCTTAAAAATTGGCCATCGGGATATATAGGTCTTCAGCACTTCGACATTGTTGTATCATCTATATCATTTAAATGCACAGTAATAGAGTGGAAATCTCAATTAAGGCACTTTGTATTTTTTTTTTTAAGTGTTTTCACCATATATTTTCAAAATGTATTGCAAAATTTCCGAAAAAACTTGAAGTTTTTTTTTTTTTTTTTTTAATGAATATTTTATATATGTTATTCATTACTTTTACTTCTTATCAAATCTGAAATTTTACATTTGGTTCATAATTGTGTAATGCTAATTTTGCTTAATGACCTCACCAACAGCTATAGGTTATTTAGATACATGTGTAGATGATGATATTTGATACATGTCTACACAATTGTATCCTGTAATATAACACAAGGCATATATTGCACACTACCATGTCCAATTTTTTTTTAAGCAAATGTTTCAGCTTGCATTTACTTGTATCAGAATCTGAATTTTGGAAAGATTATTAATTATGTTCTTTTGATAGAAGTTCAAGGATCGTCATTTTTGTGAATGAAATAGATAAAACACTAAAATCCGGTTTTACGAAGTATAAATTTGTTGATCGTGATAACTGGAGGATTAAATGTATTCACCCTTTGCTGTTACCAATGTTATTTTTGCACCTAATCGATAAATATCGTAATTTTCGTAAAACAATATCTAATAGTATTCTAGTGTATACAGTGAGCTGAAAGCGGTAATTTACCTCACACCTCTGTCTCGCGGCAGTTATCGGTCTGTTCGGACGCTCCTGTTCTGGAGGAGGGATATCAAAGTTCTGGGGCAATAATACCTGAGGTGTATCTGCACGTTGGACGACACACGCAGTATTACCAACTGACCTCTCCCTAAAAACCAATCAGGGAACAAATTGGCAGCACCTATTCACCGGACCATCGGCGTATGTCACAATATGCAGAAGTTGTTGTTGTTGTTGTTGTTGCGCGTACCCTAAATGAACCGTAATCAAACTAATCTCACTAATTTAATTGACCCAACCTATCGGAACCAACTAATCTAACCAAACAAATAACCTAAACTAGTGTAATCTAAATTAGAACTAATATAAATAAAACCTACTTCCGCTGGCGAATAGCCAATTCGGAAATGAAGATCACTTGACCCAACTACGCGGTTTTTCTCAAATCCATACCACAATCTTTTTATTTTATTTTATATTGTCTTGGGAATTGTAGCCCCTAGGTTTTCGTAGGTTTCGATTGTTTCGAAAGTTTCGTTCGATTATCTCACACAAAAGGGCCGACTATTAACCCTGAATCAATTTTTTTCTCACTCTTTTCTCCTTTTCTCACATTTTATCTCATTTCCTATTTTGATGGTTTCCCTGGTTTCTCACAATTTGTATCGTATTTCACTCTCAAGAATACTAAATCTGATGAAAAGTTAGGTAAGAAAAACAATTGAAAATTTTCTCACTTCTTTTTCTTATATCGCATTCATCCCAGGAATGAGACTGTTGGTATAAAAATAACATATTTGTTTACGCTTATCATGTATACTATCAGCTATACCTTTCCACATCTCTATTCATGATGTGATTCGACGCCGACGCCAGAGACTCGCTCGAAAAGAATAACAACGAGATGACTTCGTCCAAAGATCTGGACCTAGACGTCGTCAATGGCAGCACGCCATCTAGACTCTCACTGCTCACTGGCCTACGAGAAGCCACGTCTTGTTCGTCCAGTGGAGTGATGACTCTGTTGCCACGTGGTACTGGAACCTGGTTCCGAAGGATATACACTTCTGGGTCACCTATAGTCAGTATTTGTATTTGTAATTGTATTGAATATTATCGCTGACTGTACAATACAGAATGGTAAATGTCAATGAAGTAAAATGAAAGTAGAAGTATTGGAAACAAACAATTGCAATTATTTAATTGAGAAAATTAAATTAGTACAAGTACAAGTACAAGTGAGTAAGTAGATCTTAAACACAATCCATGGAAGTGAATGATAAAGTTATGGGCTACATGGACTCAATAACATTATAGTATTTAAACATAAATTTGGAACTTTTAAAACGTACAAACAGAGACAGTGCAGAGAAGGAGCTAATTTTTAGTCTCGTCCTGCGGGAGCATCGACTAATAGCAGACCGCCCGATTGTCCTTCCGGTTGGACCTGCGCTGTAAGCGATCTGCGACAATCGCATAAAAAAAAAGAAATTGTAAGTCTCAGGCAGTCTTCAACATGACGTTATGATTAAGTGGTTACCAGGGCTGGTTTATATGTTGCAAATACACGGTTCAACCGTTCGAATCTTATTGCAGGTCACTTTTTTTAAAAAATGAATTGAATTATATGGAAATAGTGTTCCGCCAATAAAATGAATGGAATGAGAACTTTTTTTATAAATACAAAACCCGAAGTTACATCAAACAGTTGATTTTGCATAGGTCTTGAAGGGAACATGCACAATTCCGAACGACAACCTCTAAGGACCATCTGCCGGTCTGCTATTAGTCACTCTTGCTGCGTGCGACGCTTTTGCTAGCGTTGTTTGTGTCACTTGCGACGTTACTGACATAGGCCTACAGACGCGTTGGAATGGGTGGTAGGAGGAAAATGATCCCCACTAATGTACCTAACTGCCCACTCTATGCCACGGACACCCTCACAATCGGCTCTTATGTTCATCAGAATACACGATAACTTGGGTTAAATATGCTTCCAAGATGCTCAGAGAACGTTAAAGATATATATTACCTTTTGATTTATATTTATTCTTTCCCAACCCCCCCTCAGATCAAAGTTCCTACGCTCGCGCCTGCTGACATATAAGTGTACAGAAGCTAAAAGGATGGATAAAGATGCACAACTCACAGATTATTGGTAGATTATCATATAGACCTACATCACATTTGAAGAATAATCGGAAAGAATCGGAAAGTTTTTATATCCGAGATATGAAACTTATTCCATTACTACTACTTGTATACTTCTGCACACGTAATGAGCGTACAGTCTGTTTTGAGATTGTCTACGCCCTCATATTTCCGGTCCTAGTTCGACAAATCGTTGGCGGTGAGAATTTTTCAGCACGTATAGCGTATGTGCCACAGGTAAATCGAAGCTATAGGCCTACTTGGATCCACGAAAAAATAAGATTGTCTACCAAAAACATAGCAATCACAAATTGTACATCAATATATATACATATATATATTTCTTTTATAATGGGTTTAACGACGCACTGTTATGATAGCGCAGATCTAATGGCTTCGGATGGATGATTAATGAGATGATGAGATGATGAGATGGATGTTCTTGGGTAATGGGAAGGATAGTGGGAAGGAAGCGGTCATGGCCGACGTATTGTAGGAACCATCCCGGCTTTAGCATAAACTACAGAGGGAAACCATGAAAAATCCCTGTAAAGATGATCGGCGGCGGGGATCGAACTGGGTTCGAATTCCCTTCGCCTCCCGGATCACATGTAGCGACATCAATATTAATATTAAAAGGCGGCGCTCAAGAGCGTATACCGGAATAAAGTTAACTCGGGCATGTGACATGGGCTTCGAGATCAATACACAATTAACCCCGTGAACTTGATATAATGTCAATACCTGGGAACTGTACAAGTCGATTGTGTCTTGAAGCAGGCACCACATGTGTGTAACAGGTGTGTTTCACATTTCCGGCTCCCGCCAACAATACAGGACAATTCAAATTCTCTTCCAATCTCTCTGGCGGACACTCGTGTATCCGTTGAACCGATTGGTCGGTGGCTTCCGCCGGATTCGATTGCCTGGCGGAAGTAACATCGCGCGGTCTTGATGTGTTTTGGAGGGTATCATTGAAGAACAACAGTTCTTTGGCTACTGGGGTTATGACGCAACCAGCGCCACGATAGAACAGCCACAGCATAATGGGTAAGCCACGGTAGATGACCAGCTGGGTTTCATCCATCCAAGATGGCCGAGTGAGTGTGATTCCCATAATGGGAATGTGGTGGATGGACGATGTCACTGTTGACAAGGAAATATAGATTGAGCATTGCATTGAGACTGTATTGCTCAATAACAGATATTAGATAATTAATTATATTTATATAGACGTTGTTATTAATAACTTTAAAAAGAGAACAATGCTATACGTCTTACATTTCTACATTATCTACGTCTCAATGTCGTTTTATTTTTTATTTTTTCATTCCACTTAAACGACGCAGTATAATAATAAACTTGATGAAAAGACTGTTTAATAACATGTTGGGATTCTGATGTGAATGTTTCTTTGGTAATGGGAATTAAAATGATTCGGAGCGGTAGCGTAGTCTATTGTAGGAACAATCCGGGCATATACCTATAGGGCACAGAAATAATTAGGAAAACCCTTTACAAAGATGGACGGTAGCAGAGATCTACCCTTAACTCCCGGTCCCATGGACTAATCGCGTTACCAGTGAGCGGTAGGTAGCCCTTGATTTTGGCTCGAGCCTCGTTGTAGGAATATCATGGAGACGATGAAAAAAACAATTCTAGGCGTATCTTCAAAGCTGCTGGATCTATACTATACCGTTGCAGTTTGCACTACCATGCCTACCAATTTTTAATTAAGATTCCATTTTGATTTTCTGACAAGCATCTTTCTCTCACTTCAATAATAGTTTGATTTTCAGAATACTTCAAATTTGATTTATAATGTCAAGTTTCCGTAGAAACTATATTTCAATTGTTAAATATTTCATGATAAACAATAATTATCATTCTCGTGAAATGATATGGAGAAATAGTACACTCGAAATATGAAATAAGCTCAAGTATTTACATTAAATTGTCTGTAAGAACAAAATAAATTTTTATACAGTCAGGTTTACGTGTTATATAACATAAATTTCAGTAATTGATGCAATTCTTGCTGAATTCTCCTATACCGTATTTCACGATCGTATGGCTCTCGGTAACTTGGTATGACCTATGACTACCAATAACGTTATTGGTAGTCATAGGTATGACCTACATATTTACATAAATACCGTAACTACTTTGTCTTCAAATATTGCAATCAATATTCTAAAACTAGAACTAATTATGTAACCGTTAAAAAAGAAACACAAAGTCATATTTAAGCACCTGAAAATTATCAATTAAAGGTCGTAATAGTATGAAAACATGGCAATTGAATAAGAAGAAATTCATTGTCCAAATCGATCAGGTTTTTTCTCTGTCTGTTTTTTTTTGTATGAGCTGAGCTACACAGGCCACAAGGCAAAACCGATCCATACGAAAGCTTGATGCAACCAGTGCAGTACCCTCATCTTCTAAATTATAGCTGTATATTTTTTGGTAACAATCGGTCGAATAGATTTTTAATAATTCGTTATTCGAAGTTTGAAATAACCAGAAGAATAAAATAGATTGATTGCTTAACGACCCACCAACAGCTGTTTATTTGGGAGTACGAATGTGCAGACGATTATGACATTATAAAATGATGATAAGTAAAAGGACTTTTACAAAAACTCATGCCTTATGCGGGTCTCGATCCCACGCCCAGCGGTGACGTCAGTTACTGAAGCTCGACTAACCTGCTGGTCTGAGCTCTCGATATTCATATGGACTCAGGAGCAGTAAGACTGTTGATGACAGATGACGAGAGACGAACCAGTTTTGTTATAACAGAATACACACCATTAAATATAGAGATTATATTTTTATTTATATTGAGTATACGCCATTAAATAATTATTGAAGATGTATCATAGATTGTTTTCACCCACTTTTGGTGGAGGTGCCGGGTAAATAATTGACGTTTTAATTGTCAGTCTTCTGAACAAAGAAGAGGACTTTTGACTGTAAAAAGGTTCTGAAATTCAATGCTTATTTTAACAATTATTCAGGTAGGCCTAGGTCTATATATAAACATTCAAAAGTATGACTGATAGTGAAGGCTTCCATCCTCATATTTTATTGGTAGCATTGAGAGTCGAGTCGAGTGTTATAGACTTCTAGTCGAAATCAAAGTCGAGTCAAGTCAATTGAATCAATAATATGGTACTTTTCTAGTTTGCCTACATTTTTTATTGAAAATTGTATTATGATATAGCCTAAAATTGCCTTTTGTTTATATTGGCATGTATCCAAATTACTTGAATGAAATTAAATGAAAAATCTACATGCTTTCAAATTTGAACATCCAGTTATTCAACACACATCTTTCAATACACGAACCCTTGTGTCTGCTTGTGGTCTTGTGGATAAGGTAAAGCATGACGATATTTCATTCAAGCAGGGCTTACACATGATCACTTTATTGAGCTTTCTTCGACAAACTTTTTCATTTTTTTTTTTTAAATCAACACATACCGGTATTGAAGTATATATTATGAATGCAATGAAATATTATTATCCAAAAAGAATAAAGAAATGATATTAGAAATACTGTAGAAATGACTCCATTTTCTGAGTAATTATATATTAAATTGAATATGAAACTTTGGAATAAAATTGGTTACTCTGTGTGCATACCCCACCCACACTGAACCCTTTGCATGGTGGTTACATTACCCAATACTTTGGTATGTATTCCGTTACTTTATAAATGATCTACACTCAACCCCGAGTCAACCTTTAAGTCAAGTAGGTCTAGTCCATATTGTAGAAAAGTTGAGAGTGAAACATCCGTCTTATCTGTCCATGTATGTATGTGTACTTGCAGTAACATACAATGGTTTGTTCTGAAATTTGATATTTTTTAAAATTACTCGTTTTTTATTTATAATTTGTTAAGTAGGGCCTATACGTGTAGTACGTATGCACATTGCATGATAGCTTTAGTGCATATAATGTACACATTTCGTCAGGCAGCATTTTGGCGTGGTTTGATCAACTACTGATGACCGTAACCTTACATATAATAACAAATGAAGCTGGTAATTTGTGTATTTCGCATTTTGCCGGAGATTTAAAAAATAGAAAGATCAACAATTAATAATTAATATAATATAGATGTTACTGATGGTGAAATACAATAAATTTAATTATTTAAATTTTAGTATGTCAAGGCCCGGTTTTACGAATAATAAATTTGTTGATCAAGCGATAATTAATGGATTAGCTTGTTATTACCCTTGGTTACCAATGTTATTTTTGTACTGCAATTGATTAATTAGCTTAATTAACACATTTTTATTATTCAGTAATTATCAAATTGTTCAAAGTTATTTTCAACCATTTATTTGTGTAACACCATGCATTATATAACTTACTTAATGTTTGACAGACGATATTCAAGTAAGCGCCGTCGGATATTTGTTAAACATATTTTGAAGAATTTTCAACCCAATGTCAACAAAGCTGGTTTCTCAGATCCTCTAGAAATAAAAATTAACCGAACAATCACTCCTATTCTTCAATCTCTCCTTTCATTTCTATCGATACCTCCAGCTCGATCTCTTCATCGCCTTCTTCAACGTCATCTATTAACATTCCTTCAACTACTCCCTCCAGCTCTTCTACAACTTCTGCGACACCTTCAATTCCATCCCAGTGCTCGTAATCCATTGCACTGATACAGAAATCTAGGTCGTAATTACTGTGTCTTAAAAAATTCCATATTTCATTCAGTTGTATTCGAGTATCTGGATGTAAATGACCACAAAAAACTGTAACACTTTTCAGGTAAGAAAATCTGTTGTATATACCGTTGACATGCCAAGGCATTAACAAATCATAGCAAGTAATATGCAAGTGCTCTAATTCTGTCATCGGATTGTCGAGGTCAACCAATGCGCCGCCCGTATGACTCCATTCCGAATCGGTCTCAACGTTCAGTGTTATACATGTAATCCCAGTGGCGTACTTTAGGCAAAAAGCCACAATACCGTCCGTGAAATTCACTCCACATAAAAGTTCAAGTTGCTTCAAGTTTTGGAATGATCGAGCATTGGGAACAAAGTTGGCATCTTCTTTGTCTTCATGTATGTCAAAACTATCATCTGAAAGTATCACTTCTATTTCTAGCTCGGATAGATTTGGACAGTAAGTGCCTATTTTTATCAAGTCCATTTTACTAACGCCAATTTCGGCGTGGTGTTCCCAACATGTTAACGATGTAAGAAACTCACCTTTGATCTTTAATATTGTGATCACATCGTTGTGCACCGAATAGTGCATCAACTTGAGATGTGTCAGCCGTATAGAACTCTCCGTAAGTGCAACGAGGGATTTTTGATCATCATCGAACTTGACCATTACGAGACTTTGAAGTTTTGGACAATGAGTATCAAACGCAATTATGTGTTCCGGTTTGGTATTATCTTGGGACGCATGGGTTAAAGCTAAGGGTGTGATTAAATCTTCCATATCTGTTGAAAAAATGACCCCCAATTCTATGAAGTTGATGTACGCTAGTTGAGGCATCAATTTTATAAACGTTCTCACCGACGCATGGTCGTAATTCTTGAAGTTAGGTCTCTCCGAATAGTCTTTGATAACTCTTAGCTTAAGACAGCTTGTTAGATACATCAAATCGTTATGTTTTACATCTTGATCGAACCTAGAATCGAAAAATAACTTCTCGATATGTGTACAGTTTGCTCCAATAACTTGAAATAACTCGTGGACATCTCTAATAAGGCTCAAGTCAAACTGGACAACATTTACCATAGATTGGATTTTGTCCCGAAAGAAGTGAATATATTTAGTATAGTTTATTATTTCCTCATGAATATTTTTGTTAATTCTATAGACATTCCTGCCGAGAAAGGACTTGGTTTCAGAGTGAGTGAATAAGCTGATAATTATTCTCTTGTCTCGCGGCGTTAAAACATAGGGGCTGATACCCACCAAGTTCAACGCTCTGCGAGTTTTTGGACACAGATCATCCAAGAAGATTCCAATGTTATCAATCAAGTGCCTTTGCACTACTTGGATTTGCGCTCTACAACTATCGTTCTCATATGGACCGTATTCTTGCTCGATTCTTGTACATGTTACGATCAAAAGTTTCTTGATCCTAACTTCCGTTATTCCCCGAAGAAAGCATGGCTGCTTGAAGTGTAGTGGCATTTTGTTAAAATTTGTTAGAATTACTCAATTGATTACTGGTATAAAACATTATTTTGATTTGTGTACTAAATTTGCTATTGATATTAAGGAATGGAATTGCAAACAACAAAAGTTGTCAATTTGGTACTGTAAAACAGTAAACCTGTTGTTTCCATGGTACTATTGTAAGTACATAATAATTATCATTTTACTAAACAAAGATGACAATTGGATGGATATTATTAGATTCTAGATATGAACATCTAGATTGAAATATTATTAGAGTATGTATAGGAATACAAGATTATATAGATAAGAATATTTTACAATTTGTCTCATTTCTTCTTAATCTTGTTTACTTTCTTATAATACTGTAGTGGAATGAATAGAATAATAGCGTCTTTCTAAATGGGGTTGAGAAGGGGGCGAAAGAAATAATTTTCCTAGGGCCTGCTGGCTATCCAAAGACGACCCTACTATCATCGAACTTTGGAAAAAGTGCTACTCACTTATTGCACATAGACTTAAAAGATATTGATTATGGCAACAGTACGAATCTTCTGGTTCTCCCATAACATCACTTTTTGCTTAGGATTATGAATGATGAATGTCAGAATTACTCAAACTTATTAACTGGATCTATGACTGCAGGAGACTCTGAAATAAGTCTATTGAGGAATTAGGCCTAATAAATATCAAAAGCATACGTACGGTAATTTGTGTCGACTGACAACCAGCAATGATGATTTCTGATACTTTCGACAGAATGGATTTTATAGTATGTACGCAGACCGATATAAATATGCAATTTTTATTCATTAATAGCATACAAATAGCATATACAGTATACGCATTTTTTCTTTTTAATATTACCATACTAGTAATAAACTCACTCGACTAACAACACTTCATGTGAATAATGAATTTAATATACACATGTTAATTAATTCTATTATAAAATATGAATTATTTATGCTAGCCTAAATAAAAGTATGCTTTGTAAAGTACATCGGTTCTTATTGGGGTGGTCACCTGATCTTGAAAAGCTTAACTCAGTACACAATCTGTGATTGGTGCCTGTTTAGCCTGTTTCACATCATTACCACATTCAGCAGTTGCCGCAATATTAGCGACATCTACAAAGTCTGGGAACGCCATCGTAGATAACTTAGAATGTACTAATTGTCCGTTGATTTGGACTTCAAATGAGCCTCTCCTGCCTACCGATCCCACTACTTCTGCATCATTCACTTTCCCCTTAATTGTTTTCATCAATTCTTCAAACTTTGAGCCATAATTGCAAGATCCACTGAAATCAGTCACAAGAAGATAAATTGTCAGCTCACTGTTTGAAGATTACACATCCACCAATAAATTATAACTTGCAAAGCGCCCTGCGAACCGCACTGTATTTGACACGATGCGATAAAGAATGGATAATGTTTGAAATATATTTTCCAAGTCGTAGCAAACAAAGTATGGTGCCTACTAATTATTAATATAATTACTATCTGAAATTAATTTAGGCCTACAAGTAAAGTAACAAAACAATTCTGAAGATCATGTCAAAGTTACTTGGGTGATGTACAGAACCAAAATGAATAAGCATAATTTTCAACACTAGTAACTAGACCTAATATAAGTGAATGACCTGAAAACTACAGAACCTCACAATTCAGCAATATGACAATGATTTCAAATTTTCCCCTGTGGGACTATGTGTACGTTTCACGCAAATCCTCCAAAAATCTTCTCCACTAGAAGTTACAATTTGTGCATAATTTGACACAGATCCATCAGCGAGCGCTGGTTGATACCTTCAGCTTCATTGGCCTTTGCATTTCCATTCAACTTGTTCGTTAGGAATCGCATACCAAACTAATTTTCATTTTTTTATTTTTTATTTTTGCTTGATTTTTCCTTGTTAAATTACGTTGTATAGGCCTAATGCTATTGATTTCTTGATTATCGTATGATGTTATAACAATATCACGTTAGCCATATGGAACAAGATTCTAGACAGCCTAATCAATGGCTATGCAAAATTTACGTAGTTCCGATGCCTGATGGCCAAAAGGTGATGTTGGGTGTTCACGTTTGTTCTAGGCCTACTCATCTTCATGATCAATGTATTACAATGACGTAACTTCAGGAAAACCTGAGTGAAGTCACACCCCGTAAGCATTCAATTTTTAGGTTTGCCGAAAGTGATATGTGTCATTATATTCTGATAGGCACTGTTCTCTCCAAAACAACGCATGGCATATTGATATGAGGAGTGCCTTCAGTAAACAGAGGCCAGGGTTCGAATCCATCTCACGTTACTTTTTTGTTATACTGCGTTTAACGATGTATTGTAATTATGACCAAGATCTATTGGCAGATCGGTAAATAACGAATAAGATGACAAGAGGATTAGACGAATGGTTATTTTATTACGTGTTTTTGGATAGTGGCATGTTGTTAGGCAGCCATCCCTGTATCAACCTGAACGACCAAAAGAAACCACGAAACACATCTTATCGGGATTCGAATCCAGGTCTCCTGAATGACGGTTCAGTGTGCTAACCACTCGACCACCCGTCTCAATCCACGCTACTTGTTTTACAAGAAATAATATACCAGCTTTAGCCATGGATTGTAGTACAGGTTGATTTTAAAAGCAACTGAGTTGGAAGTTCATTTCATTTTTTCCCTCAGATCATTTCATTTTGAATGGTTAGGAATCACTCGGGCTTTCTGTGACGCCATCGGGCGTCAGAACTACGTAACATGTATGCCAAGTCATTGAGTTTGTACCTACACAGCCAATCTGGGACTATGCCTAGGCATTGAATTTTTAAACCTACAAATTGAATTTGTAAGCCTACAAATTTAATACCTAGACCTACTTCATGCTCAGGCCTCTAGGCAACATTTTGCTGCGCTCACCAGTACTCTATATCCACTTTAACTGAATGAATATCTGAATTTTCAGTTGGTTGTGATGCCATAGTAGAAAGCCTCTGGATAAAATTACTTTTGAGCTCTATGGTCACTTTCACGACGACCAATAACCTAGTTGTGCCCACAGAGGTTGTTGTTGTGCCTGTTGTAGTGTTCCTAACCTCAAAATTACAGTTGATGTAAATTAGAAATTACCAAAGAGGGTAGTTGTTAGTTCTTGTTGCCAACATGACAAAGTGACAACGAAAAACACCAAGTTCACGAAAATTGAAATAAACTTTTTGGACTGCTGATCAGACCATAACATTTTAAAATCGTGGCAGACTTCTTTTCATCCTTCAGTTTACAGGATGGAGAAATAAAAAGATGTGGCTGAATTCCGCTGGAAAGTATTTTAGATATCAATGTCTAAAATACTTTTTCAATCAACTTCAAGTATTTGAAATGTTGGATAGTAATATCCAAAATACTTTTTCAATCAACTTGAAGTATTTTACATTTTTGGGCAACACGGGTTCAGAAAGTTACTAAATCAATGGTTTAGCTATCTAAACCATTGATTTTATAACTTTCCTGGCCAATGTCTCACAGCTGGGAGACAAGTGAGCAAGAATTTTGTGAAAGTTTTGTGTAATTTGTAAAAGTCAGGGCGGACTAGCCTGGTACACGGGTCGAGGATTCACGACCGAGCCCCTGTCCTACCCAGGGCCCCTAGGCAAAGTATAAATTCAAACAAGATTGTATAAAAGAAATGGAAAAAAGGTGGAAACATAAATAATACCGTATATAAGTTCCGATTCGAAAACGAACATTGTATTCCACTTGTACACTTGCGATCACATGAATTATTAAATTTTTTTTGTACAAAACTTTACTTGTAATTTTTAAATGATCTACGAATAATTTATCGTTGTTGTTGTCACAGCGTGTGTGACACAAGGATTATCTGCTAGTTTGTCGGGCAAAAGTGTCGATTCATATTATTTAGGAAAAGATCAAATGTACCACATTATCTACATTATTTTGTATTCTGTTCATATCTGCTAGAAGTGCTATGCACTTTGGCATAGGGTAACCAGACGTCCCGGTTTTCCCGGGATTGTTTTTGTGTTAAGCTTAGTGTCCCGGCGTCCCGAGAAATGTTCTCGGGACCATCAGATGTCCCGGTTTTAGAAAAACAGGAGAAATGTAAATAACAGGTATAGTTTCTGTATAGTTCATACTCTTAAATTCATCTTCTCTCAATTTATTTTTGTTTTATATATTAAAAACTGCTTTTATACTGCTATATTACACCCAAAATATTACTATAAGCTACTACAAATTCCAAAAAATTCTCCTGCTGGGCAGTTGAGCATGATGAAAGCATTAGAGAAGAGCTAAGTTTGAACGGGTAATTCAAAAAAGAATGAAGGCAATTAAAATAAATGTATTTTTTGTATCTACAGTAGGGCCTGTCTAGGTATTTCCAAGGTTTTTCCATAATTTACTAAGGTAATCAGTAATCACTGTTTCAATAGAACGGAACATAAATTATGTTTTATAAGAGTATTTATTGGATAGTAAAAATATGTATGGCACGGTATCCAAAAATCTAACAAAGCACAAAATTAAACATTTTTCTAGTTATAATCATCAAACCCGCATGCTACTTATTATTAGTAATCGGTATCCTCCAAAATGCACAATGTGACTCATAATACAGTCCCAAGTGAAGCTATATATAAAATGATTAGAAAAGTTGGGTATCAATTCAAAATCATCCCATTCATGAAAGTCCACTGCAGTATGCATATGCTTAACGCGGACACATAGCATGTCGACCACCATCAACAGGCAAACTCGCTCCCGTAATAAAGCTTGCATCATCACTTGCGAGGAACGCAATCGTCTGCGCAACTTCCTCTGGCTGTCCCGGACGACCCAAAGCATGCGTCTCTTTACTCCGTTCCAAGAACTTGGCGTACGCTTCTGCGTCCATCCCGCCACGCTTCTGTAACTCGGTCAGCACAACTCCTGGGTTCACGCTGTTGACTCTCACTTGTTTCGGCGCCAGCTCTAAAGCTACGCAACGCGTAAACTGGTCGACGGCCGCTTTAGACATGCAATATGATAAGACTCCTGCAAATGCTCGTAATCCATTCACACTCGAGACATTAACGATGTTTCCTTTACTTGCTGTCAAGTGTGGTACGGCCAACATTGTCAAATGATAAATAGACCGTACATTTGTGTTAAACATCTTGTCATATTGCTCCAACGATGTATTCTCAATGCTTCCGCCTTCCAAAATACCAGCATTATTAACAAGCACATCTAATTTTCCAAAATGCTTGATTGTGGATTCGAGTATTCTCTTTGTGTCGCTCTCATTGGTTAGTTCGCCAGTCACGATGAAAGGTTTTGGTTGATTAGCAGATGTGATGCATGATTCGGCAACTTTGTTCAAATTGTCTAGGTTACGACCAGTGAGTGAAAGACTTGCTCCGAGGCGAGATAAGTGGACAGCAGTTGCTGCACCGATCCCAGAACTGGCTCCCGTAATCAGCACAACTTTCCCACTGAACTTTAATGCTATAAACATAAAATAAATCAATTCAGTCAAAGCATGTCTAGCATTTTTCATCTATAAAAAAGGAGCTTTACAAATTCAAACATTGACAGTCTTATTCACAGTTTTAGACTATTTTTAGAAAGAAAAAGCTAAAGAATGATTATTGAGTTGGGATTATGATGAGATTACAAATCAGTGATATCTACTTCCCTCAAATTGCATTTCAACTAATTACAAAGGCATTCTTAACCATTTTTAACCATGCTCATTCTGAGGAACTAAGCTCATGAAAGCAGCATATAACCAATATCAAATCAATATTTAGACATTTGTGTTTGTTATTGTTTCTGCATATCTCCAAATAGTTGAGAGTTTAGCAACTCCTAAAATACGAAGGTTAGGCCTGTATAACCTTTGTATTTAAAGATGAAACCACTCATTCTACAAAAAATTCTATTGAATAGGTATATTCAACTGAATTTAAATTCGAAATTGAATTTGACATCACAGTTTACATGCCAATCAAGATGCAAAGATTGTCATGTGAACAAACTTTTATAAACACGAACACCAAATTACCATATCAACCAAGTTGTATTACCCCCAAACCAAACATATTTTTTTTTTAAAATTTGCCTTGTCCTATAGTCTCTATTACAATTTAAATTGAATTACTTACACGTAACTTCCATATTCTTCAATTTAATACAACAATAATGCCTACTAACAGAATACTACCGGTACCAATAAATCTATGGAGTCCAACACTCATGTTTTTAAATCAACAAAACGTGAAAGATAAGATAAGATTACTGGTATATCTCAATTAGAGCAGTAGCAGTAGGCCTGGAGTTGATAAACAATGAAGTGTCCATTCCCACAAACCATTGTTCGGGTCGTAGAAATAGCCGACCCACGCGGTCACTTCTATTCCTATGAACGAGCTCACGAAATACACTTCCAAGTACCGGTAGTATGTAGTTCGTTTGATAGCCCAGACCTGGCATTGGACCTGGCCATGCAACATTCGTAGGCCAAGTGAAAACGATTAAAACAAGATGTACGTCCCGTATTAGTTAGGGTAGGCTATAATATAAACTAGCATAACTAATCGGAGGTTGTCTTAGTTAAAGTTTTTAATAATATATTCATAATGCCAACTGGTAATATATATAGGCCCTATATATATATATATATATACATACATATATATATATATATATATATATATATATATATATATATATATATATATATATATATATATATATATTAAAATAATAATATATATAATGATATATTTTTAATAACTATTTATTATTGTGTTTAATTTCTGGTATCGATCACACAATTGATATGAGATTGATAATGCAGTAAAATAATATTGTAGTAGCAGCAATAACTACATTTAAATAGCCACAGCTCCCGTAGTTCGACAGTTAGTATGCTGGCCTGTAGCTCTCAGGGTCAAGGGTTCGATCTCCACTTGGGAATATTTTTTTGGAAAACAGTGAAATTATTTAAATAAGGAGTGCGTAGATATACACTCCTACCATTGACGCTCCTACCTACAACTGCTATCTGGTTCAACTGTTAGCTTTAGGTTACGTTGATCAAGTTAGGTTGGTGAGGTTAGAATGATAAGGTTTGAAAGTAACCTAGACATTGAGTTGACGTAGGTTAGTTAGATTAGTGTTTTATGTTAATTCAGGCGCCTGTGGGCGTGATTGAAGTATCCAAGGGTTGAATGGTATAGTAAGTGTTAGGTTGGGAGAGGATTATTCATTTATATTTGACTACAGAAATGAAATTAACTAGGCCTAGTTAATCTTTCATATCTTGTAAATCTAGTTAATATTTGCTTCCCCTCCCCCCCACCTCGATAACGCCAAACTCCTCTGGCCCACTAAGCCTACCGCGACTCGTACATTACGGTAGTGGCGATAGGTAACCCTTGCACATCTTACCAGTTGCCATATTTTCTTATTAGCAAGAAACTGTATTACAAAATAATTAGCAACACAATTCCAACGTTATTTACTGACTGGACACGTGTTGCACATCAGCTGATCTGATAAGAAAGTCAAAATAGCAGGTGTACCACACACATAACTTCATGACACAAGAAGGTCGTCAACAGACAGCAATATGAAGTGTAAATAAAGATCTTCGGGAGACAGCTGTCCACAGTATGATTGATTGTTCGATGGCCGAAAATGAAATGAGCAGCTCTATTTTTCAACTTTTACGTGATTATGAATGGTTATTAAATGCTTCTACATTGGTGAGCTGTGACATCTTTGTTTACTATTTGTCTGTGTGAGCTGTTATCTTTCTCCTGCCCACTGATGTACTCGATCGTATTCGCGAAACATGAAGGAGCGAACCACCCGCGCGTTGGTAATGTGGGGTAGGGGTGACGGTCAATCGGAACGTTTCGTGGACCAAGTCTTGAGTCAAATTTTATTGTATCATTTTATAATTCTCTATTCAATTGGATTATAAATTTCTTTTATTTATTGATTACATGTACATTCATCATTTTTGATGATTATGATTTGCTTGATGACCAGTGGCGTAACTACCGCAGGGGCAGCCGGGGCAGCTGCCCCGGGGCCCACGGCCCCGGGGGGGCCCATGCTCAGGCTCGGACTGGCCCACCGGATACCGAGAAATCCTCCTCGAGGCCACGACCGTTTTGCAGGCCTTTGATCCCATTTTTAAATTATATTCATGTAAATATGACTTCAATTATGATCTCATAATTGCAAAGTAGTTTCAGAAAAAAAAGAACAGAATGTGGATTTTCTTCTCCAACTATATGAAGTGTGTAAATTCCTAGCATACTCTAAAGATGATAAAAAATGATTCCAGAATACGCAAGGACACTCCATCTACCGTTATTCAATTCCCTGCGGCGCTGGAGCCTCTTTACCCTTCTTCGTGTGGATGTCGAGTTTTCTTCATGATATTCGTTGTGGTTATTGATTCAATCATTAAATTCCAAAACTGCTCGTCAATCGTAAAAATCACTTCAAAAATGACCATATTTTAAACAATTCGCTGCTGAGAATTTTGGTGGGAGAAAACGCGAAATTGAGTGCAAAAATGTTCATTCCATTTGAATTTTGAAAATAGCTTCGTTAACGTCCATAATGATTAAATCATCAAGACTCCAAAACTGCTTGTAAATCGCAAAATCACTTGAAAAATTAGCATATATCAAAAAATTCCCTGAGGGGCTTCTCTGAAAAAAATCGCAGAAAAACTTCGAAAAAGAATCCATAGTGATTCAATTATCGAAAATCACTTCGAAAATGTTCAAAATGGTTCACTCCTCAGACTTCGAAACTGCTTGTAAACCGCAATTCAAATCACTTGAAAAATGACCATATTTCAAAAATTCTCTATAGGGCTCTGCTGGGGGGCTGGTGTCCAGCTGAACGGTTATTTTCTTTATATTAACGGCACCCCCCTCCCCCTTCAATACACGAATCATAAGGACGTCCCTGGACAGGGTCAGCTGAAAGTACTTACAAACTGCTAGTTACGTAGCTCTGTCAATACTCTCAGCACTTTACACATCATATGAAGGTACAAATAATTTGATGTTGATTATTCAATATATATTTTTTTGGGTGGGAGAAGGCCCATGTGACTCCTTTGCCCCGGGGCCCAAAATTCCTAGTTACGCCACTGTTGATGACCTCATCAACAGCCAGGTTATTTGGGGAGTTATTTTTATATCCATAAGTACATGGTACAAACTCCACATGCCATATGGAATTGTATGCCACAATGGTACACCAATAACAAACTTGATCAATGGGAACGGTTAGGTAAAAACGGTTTGTGAATCATAGAGAAAAATTTTGTTTTTCAAAATTATCCTGCTATTTGGTCTGTACAGTATTAAATTAAGTTTCATTATCTAAGTTCATTATCATTATTTCGGACCGGCACATGTAGCGCAGTGGTTAACGCGCTCGCTTCATGTGATCCGGGAGACGACGGGAATTTAGAACCCAGTTCGATCCCCGCCGCCGACCATCTTTACAGAGGTTTTTCATGGTTTCCTTCTGTAGTCGAGGCTAATGCCGGGATGGTTCCTACAATAAGTCGGCCATGACCGCTTCCTTCCCACTATCCTTCTCATTATCCAAGAACCTTCATCTCGTTATCCCATAATCTCATTAATCATCCATCCGACGCCATTAGATCTCAGTTATCATAACGGTGCGTCGTTAAACCCAATATATATATATATATTATTATCGGAGCGCATTCATTGGCTTAATAATACATCCTCAATGACCCTATATTATATCTGTATATATTTAGGGATAAATTGGTTTGCCAAAGGTTATTATTAGAATACTACTACTGTGTCTCGGTGAGCGTTGATTCTCTGAGCAAGCTCCATGACGGCCGATGGTGGTCATGAAAAGCACGAGTTTGAACTTTCTATGAGTATAACCAATCAAATCAACAACAAATTATTTATTTTTCATTCGAGTGAGCATTTTTTTAAAAATTGTTCTGTCTGAAAAAAAATCAAATATTGAAGAGTTTTTAAATCATTTCCATGTGTTGAACGTTTTCATGAAGGTAATTTTCAAGATAATTTGAATAGTTTGGATAATTTGAACCAGCATTTTGTTATCACAATAAACCAGTATCTTACTGCAATAGTAGGCCTATAGGCCTACCCACTGAGACGAGTGGAGAGTATCAGGACAGATGAACTGAAAAGACACTCACCACCTCCACCATCCTTAAAGAGGTTTTCATTGCTTCGCCGTGTCGTTTACGTTGCTAATGAGATGGTTTATTCACAACAGGCCATGACCACAACCTTCCACTATCCAAAAATCACCTCAGAATAAAATAACCTTTTATCTCATGAATGCCATTCAACCTTTCAACTATCATTGCATTCATCATTCATCGACTCCAATAGATCTTAGCAGGGGCGGACATCCCCGGGTGGCGGGTCGCCAATTGGCCCCCGGGTTCCACCCTATTTAGTTTGGTTTGGGGCTCTAAAACTGTAGCTGTTGGGAGATTAGAGTAGTCAGATGGGGTTATAAATTATAATTTTATGTTACTTGGAAATTGTAATGAGTATTCAGTTTTAGCAACCACAATATTATTATATTAATTACTTAATGCTATTATAAGCCTACTCCTTCACATCTCAGGTCTTATAGATTTAATTTTCAAATGCTATTCTAGTTCTTAGACATGCACTTTTTGCAAAAATTTATTGTTATCTCACTTTTCCCCTCTGGGACGCTATTTCAATCACCTTCCTGCTCCTTGAACACCATCAGATCCACCCCTGGATCTTGGTCATTAGTACAGTGTGTAATTAAACCCAATGTAAATGAATAGAAGTATTCGAAGGTTCCGAGTGACCGTCCCACCCCATCCCATGCTGCTAATGTATGGGTTGTTTGTGCCTTCTTCTTTCGTAGATACAAGTATAATTGTACAATTTAACATGTCGTTCATCCATTTTTGCTACATGTATATCAATTACCAACGCTTTTTAATAATAGGCCCGTACATGTACATCTTGGTACGGTACCTGTAGGGTACCTATTGTGTCATTTTTGTACCAAAATTTGTTGTACCAGCATATCAAGGGCTGATCTGCATCGTCTCCTTTCCCCACATCTTCAAATGTTTCTCATTTCAAACTGATCAATGTGACCAAGCAGATAATGTTTTTTGGAACTGTGCTTCTAAGCGATGTGGTGGATGTGGGTGTGTCTTCGTAATTTCCCTTTTCTTGATATATAATGTGTTCCATGTTTTAGAATTACTTCAAGAATGAACATTGGAATAAACTCCCAGCAAGCTGGCAAGACTTTTTACGAGACATTGATCCATCTGAACTAACTACTTTGTTGAAAAGAAGAGATGAACATAGGTACTTCTAGCTAATATTACTTCATTTAAACTGTTTGCTGTTGACACCAACTGTTGCTAAATACTTGTGAAAATCCAAAATTTGGAACTTCTTCCTTACCGGTACTGTCATGTTAATTTGAAATGTATGAGAATTTTTGTACACCAAAACTAATGTTGGCAAAACTGCTATATTATACTATATATATATATATGGGGTGGTAAGATCGCCCTCGTGGTGCCCCGTTCAAACGATCTGATCTTTCATCCATAGCCTTAATTGGGGAACAATGATTTTGTATCAAGTTTCGATGTTATTAAAAAAAAAAAAAAAAAAAAAAAATATTATACTGATTTTAGAAGTCAAGTGATAAAAAGGATATCTCGTAAGTTGTAACAAGGTACACCTGTAATGGTTCTTTCCCAATTTTATTAGTTAATTAAGCTTTATTCGTTTGTCTCAAACTTTTTACTTGATGGTGTCAAAACCAGTGGAGTAGTTTCATTGGCCGTTCGTTTGTCATCGTTTGTCATTCTACACTAAACTACTCTAACTAGCTCCGTCCACAAAAATTGTAATACAGAGTAGAATCGAGTAACACAAACGAACAAAGGTTCTTTTTTGTCGTCTGATTTTTTTACTCGTGAAAATTCTGACATTTCTTGTGTGGTACTAGGATTATTGCTAAGAGAAGTACTGAAGTTGATCAATCACTCCAAGAAACACATGTGCAGCACTCACAAAGAATCGACATTACCAAACAATTTCTCGCCAGTAGAGAAATAAATGAAATGAAAATGAATTGAATGTGAATGAAATGAAATCTTTTCTTTTGCTGTCAGTGCTATCAGCTCTATACAGCAATGACCTCGCCACCAAAAATTTGACGCTGTGTTGCCCATTATGAAATATAGTTCCATAACAACTTACTGTACATTTTCCATGTTGCATACAAGCACTGAATTGAAATAAGTGTACTTTACGACTATTCCAGCCACTCAAAGAGAGCATGGCCTCTCTCGCTTCTGGCCCTGCAGGCCGCAGTTGCCCATCTGTCAATTCCTCGACAAGAAGGTGAACAGCATGAACCATTCTCGAAGCAATGGCTGAGCGTTTGTGACCAACAGCAGAACACTTACACCCAAGATGAGTCTCATATGAATACAAAACGTAGGAAAGTGTGCCTTGAAAATGTTATTGGTCATAAAAATCCCGTGAATAGTGAATCTGAAGGAGAATGTCGGCCATTGTTAACAACAACATGTCTGACACATCCACGGTTGCGACAATTGTTCAAGAAAAATGTGAAGTCAAAGAAACGCCATGAGATTGAGAAATTTGCACAGGTATGTATAGTGAGACCTGGCCAATAGGTTGGCTTGGGTAGACCCGTAAAACTCTATGGTTTGGGTTTTTGTAAATGTTCATTCACTTATCATCGCTTCACAGTTTCATTATCACCTGATACACCCGTAACTTAGGTGCCTCACGGATTTCGTTTTCCTACGTACATGAATTAAAGGAGGTCTGCATTTTCTTTCCCTCTAGTCTCTGGTGTAACTTCTTACTTGGTTCTTACAAGTTGGTTCTTACTTTACTCATATGCCAACATAGCAAATATAAAGCTTAAAATTCAACTGTTCAAATAATTTCAATAGTTTGTCCTCCAACTTATAACTTATATTAACTAGCAATTAAAGAATGTACCAATCTGTAAGATACTGGGTCTCAAGTCTGACGTAATAACTAATAACAGCCAGCTTACCTTGTTTATTGCCAGGTTGTTGCATCAACTGCCTGGGACGTGAACTGTAATTATGTTGTGGATGTTGGTTCTGGCGTTGGCCACTTGTCACGCATGCTAGCATACGGCTACGGTCTTAAAGTGTGCTGCATCGAGCAGCAAGAGTTGCTGTCAAGTCAAGGCACTCAGTTGGATGTGGATCTCGAGAAAACAATTTCCAAACATCTTGGTGAAGAAGAAATAAAGCGTCTTACTAGACCAGTGCGTATGAACTTCGCTGTGGATAACGAGTTGGATCATCAACTTCTCATTCAGGTACCGGTATATATACCTGACGGTTAAGGTACCAACCAATAATGATATTCAACTTGTTTTGAATTTTAAATTCATATATCTTCTTGTGAGAATAGATTCAGGTCCAGGCAGTTTTTCAATATTCACTTGAATTCAACATTAGCTAACAACCCGTTGATACTGACGAACTGTCAATGAATTTTTAGCATCAATGCATTTTTCAATGCTTCATTGAGTCTTCATTAGTTAACAATCTATATGGTTGCTTTTGATTTGCAAATACAACTTTTTTTGTGAATAGGGAAAATGCGCGCCTTCCCATGCCTTCTTTGTGACCTTTCAAAGAGCAGTCACTTGCTTCTTTATATTCAGTCATCTAAGAGTAGGCCTAGGCCGAGAAGGCCACGAGGCATTATTGAGTTTGCTTAATAACAACTCTCAATCTGTGGACTTGTTTACATTTTGCCTGACTTAAAAACTGCAGTTGGGTTTCTACGAACTAAAATGCGAGGAAGTAATATTTTAATTAATAATGATAGTATAGTAATTACTAATTAGTAATTACTTAGTTTTAGTTATAGCCAGGTACTTAAATAGTTCTAGCCAGGTACCTATATCTTTCTGACATTCCTAAATTACAGAAAATGAAGATGTCATTTGGAGTCCCGTTGGACACTCGGTTAGTGTTTGGTATTGTTGGGTTGCACACCTGCGGCGATTTAGCTACTACATTACTGCGACTTTTCTCCGTGTGTTCTGACGCAGTGTTTGTGAACATCGTCGGATGCTGCTACATGAAGCTAACGATGAGTAGGTAAGTTCGTAAAATCCCCCAACCACTTGTAGATTTACAATATCTTTGAAGTAAACAGTTATTTTGTAATTTACCTTTGTGACCATAGGTGAAGGAAGTATCTCATAGAGTGTGAGTGCCATTTAGTGGCTTTGCTGTAGAAGTACAAAATTGTTGTATTCTCCATTTTGTAAGTCTACTAGTGAATATTGAATTCATGAGTTAACATTACCTCAAAAATCACACAGTATTGTCTTAAAAATTAATCAGATAACAATGTAAGACAACAGTTATTTTTATAAAAGTACAAACAATAATAATCATCCAAAAGAACTCAAATGCACATTCAAAATGTAAAAATAATATATCTCAACGTGTTGTCCCATCTAAAAAAATCTCAACTGATCTATCACACTATCTCATCTATGAAATAAGATAGTCCTACCTATATGCAATATGTATTAAAAAGAAACTATGCAGTAAGGACTTGAAAGCCTCATATTTAAGTTTTACAGAATTTAGTTAATACATTGTATTTCTTCGTTGTAGCACAAACAACACTAGCTGTGGCTACCCGATGAGTACCTTCCATTCAACTAAAATAGACCTTCCGCCATCAGTTCTAAGCTACGAGGCTCTGGAAGTGGCTTGCCATGCAAATGAAATCTATTGTCAACAGTTGAAGGATGGAAAATTTAGCGATCAAAAGGTAGACCTCCCGTTCTGATTATGCAAATACAGAACATTGAACAATGCATGTGTTGCGTTTTCCTAATTGTATCTGAATATTTGATAAGTGTTCATCAATTTATTTGTTTATTGTAGGCCTTCTCTACTTTTTACTCCAGGTAGGATTCTGAAAGTAATCACTCTTCACTTGTTTTTTTTTAAATTATATTTGGTCCAAACTTCAATCCGATAACTTTCACGGTCTTCATTTTCACATTCGGCATAATTTACTGAAATGATAGCTTGGACTACTCTAAATACCGGTATATGATTTTATTTCCACAGGTCCATTGTTATCGTGCTGCACTAGAAGAAATACTTGCCATCAATTGGCCTGAGCTTCAAGACTCGAATATTACTAGCGTTAAATGTAATTCTCAGATGACATTTCCCGAGTAAGTGCGGTCTCTTACCAAAACTTTCCCTGTCGCTTCTCTCCTTGCATTACTATGTATCGACTATCGTACTCTATTTGAGTAAACATTGTGGTTATTCCAGTTATTTAATTAGAATAAATTATAGGGGTGGAAGTTCAACATAAAAATTGCAATCAATATTGAAAGTTGAATATCAAAAGTTGATTGAATGATACTAAAATTTGAAAATGTCAATCAATAAAAAAAAAAATGTCGAATTCAAACCAAATTGGGAAAAATCCAAGAAATTGGGAATCCCAACTCCATATATTATCGGCAGTTCTTATAGGTAAACACTAGGGTCAAACGTTTTCCTCTACCTTGTCCATTGACTGGGGTATAATAATAATATGACACCACTGCAATAAAGGTGACATTACAAAGATTCAAGAAAAGCTAGGAATGCTTTTGACCAAGGGTTTTCGCAGTGACAGAATGTTTTTTTTAATATAATTAATTAAAACCCAATTGTTTAATATCGGTTGATAAAAAATCATCTTGTTTCATAACCCTTTGTCCTTTGTCCCCTTGTCCTCGTAACCATAACCAATGTCTCAAAGCATTGTCTTTACAAACAAGACTTTTTCAACATCACTACTCGGCAAAGAGCACTCATTGCTAACGGCAGTTATTGGCTGGCCTTGAGGCTAGTTGGTGACGAGAGAGGAATGGAAGCTGGGGAGTGTGTATTCTAAGGGGTAGTAGATCACACCTGGGTTCAAGACTTTGTTCATCAGCAAATCCACAAAACATTCATTTTCTACAAAAACTAGATGATATACTGCTAATTTCAATGTTACGTAGCAATAGGCTGCATTTGAGGAAAATGCTTTCACAAGTGTTCCTTCTCAATATTATATATCAACTGTCAACGTATTTGCTATTCGTCAGTGTTCATGTTTGGTATAACAAAGCTTAACTAGAAAATAACTGTTGTCTTACATTGTTATCTGATTCATTTTCAAGACAATACTGTGTGATTCTCACAGGTACTGTGCCAAAGCTCTCAGCAAGCTACATATCGATGTTCCTGACAAAGATCTTAAGTCCCTGAAAACGTTACAAAACTTGTCCGAATGGCAACATGTTGTTATGTTTGGCGGTCTACGCCTGATGTTGGCACCTCTTGTGGAGACAGCTGTACTGTTAGATCGACTGGCATACTGCAGAGAACGAGGTAATAGAAAGTGAAACTACATTGTTCACATACCGGTACTTAACCGAGTTTATGTATTGCCTTGACAAATATGTAAATGAGAGATAATCAACCGATTATTTCTAGTGTTTAAGTAATTGCTCAAACAATGTTGATTGAATTCTTTAATAAACCTATTGTAGGGTTACATGTCAATTGCTCTTGTTTGCTACTGTTTGTTGAATTTTATATAATAAATTATGTATAACCTTGACAAATTTCAATATTTGTACAGATTTATCTTCATGAATTAATGTTCACATGAGTCATTATTTGTTTACAATGATGAAATAAATAAATTATTATTACCGTATTATCATTGTTCCAGGTCTGAAAAGTGCTGTTGTGCCCATCTTTAACCCTCTCTTGTCACCTCGCAATCTTGTTCTCACAGCAACAAAACATTAAACAAGTCTGTGATATTAAATGGATAAACTGTTCTTCACGATGAGAGGTTTTATAATAAAGAGATGATGACAAACTTATCCCGTGATGTAGAGCGTATTTAATGCTAAGGTACTACTTTACTTCGAATTTAGCTATGTCAGGTCATCTTTGTTTATTGCTTTATTTTTAATGAGTAACACAGTATCGAGTTCATCGAGTCGTCGTTGTATAAAGCAAGCAATCACTTGGCCAGATATTACATGATGGTGTAGAAAGAGAAAGAGCAAAATTGTGAACATTAACAAAAAATTTGTTTCGAAATTATAATTTTCCAATCGAAATCAATAATATTGAATTAAATTGAAAGTAGCGACAAATGAAAGAAACTATCTGCATGGAGACAGTCATTGCTCTGTATCTGTGATCTGACCGAGTGGCATAGGCGTGCGCACAGGGTACGGGATGTAGGCCTGGGCCATACCTAATGTATTAGGTACGGTCTTTATACTGTTTTTGTTTACACTTTCTGTTAATTTTACATATTATATATTTGTCATTCCTAAATACAACAGTTAAATAAACTTTACTTTCTATATCGAGTATTATAAGTGTCCAATTCTCTTATGCGATCGGCAAACTAGGATCGCGTATCATCTCAAGCTTCGCCCTCGAATTTATAAAATCTACTCATATGTCGCGCAGGGCGCAAAAACATCACGAGCCGGCCCTGTTCCAAATCAAGTAAATCAAAAACATTCCCTATGAGACTGACATTAGGGGGAAAGCCCCCCCCCCTCCCTCCCCGAGTATATATATATATATGCCTACTATTCGTTTGAGCAGATGGTGAACTTTATATCATAATTTTATGCCATCTTCCATTATAATTATAGACGTAGTTATGTATGTTGTTTATACCCTCACAATAAGAGGCCATATCTAATGATTTGGGCTGCGCACGCCTATGCCGAGTGGCTATAAAGCTAGATCTTCTTGCAAGCTATGCAAAGGTCTGTAGGCCTACAGTGTGTACTGTTTTAGTTATTTACAATCTTCTTGAATCGATATCAAATTGATTGAATATTGAATATTTCAATTTAATACCTAATCTAGAAAATTAAAATTGATACAAAATTTTGAAAGTAAACAGCCACTCAAATTTTATGTGAATAGTTAATATGTAGTAGAATACAACACAAGTTGTTGATTCATCCTATTAACAGTTGTGTAGAACAATAACATTGATAAGACAATCACAAGCATCTGAAAGAGTAAGGAATATCTAACAACATTAATTTATAATTCAATATAACGAATGACAGTTGCTAAACATGAACATTGATTTCCTAGTTTTGAGGAATTTATTCCTTCTTCAACAGTCATCAAACATTTGTAAAAACATTTCAAAGCATGAATGAACAGTTTTTATTATTTCAAATTTTTGTTAGAGTTGATATTTGGGCATCAACTTGCAATAAATCTAGATGGATTCCAACGTATACCCAAAATAACTTACCATTCTCTCTTTATTAGTATACGAGTCAATTCAACACATCTTATGCATTTTAACAGACATGATGCAAATTTTCATCATCTACTAAAAAGTAAGACATATTGAGTTTGGTTAACTAATAAATTATTATTGACTGGTGAGTATAGTATTGAGTAAAGATATCAAGAGAATGCTGATATATTTATTACATCAAGCTATGTATATTTGATTCTTTTGAATGACTGGTAGTGGTATGTCATTTTCTGAGCAATGGTATTAATTTTCTACCACAGTAGTTTCCAGTACAATTTATACCTCACAATTTATGATGTCTACAGATGGGTTGTGGTAACAAGATAAAAACAAAACAAGAATCTGCGTTTTAACAACTTGCCATGTGGTGTATCTCACCATGAATAGCCCCCAAGTAAATATCACTGGGATTAAAACCTCACGTATGGAATCCATCTCCCATAATAACTTGATTACAAAACCAACTCTCAATTGAATGATTGTTATCACAATTACCCATGTGTACGTCCTAATGGATTTTAGAAGCATATCTCTTAATTTACAAGACTTGAAACTGAAATTGACCGATAGTGATATTAGTTCCATGACGCTATCAGCATTTGTTATATTTAAAATGTGTACGGATGGGCAATTTTCATATTTTCATATATTTTCATTGGGCAATATTCTCACTTTGATTAAGGCCCATTATTACCAGTTAGCTTTTATCTGAGAGTTTGCAAACACAAATAGCATGGGTAACAATGCTGATAACAACTTTAAACTGAAAGTAAAGCTTCAGGCACTAAAAACTATACTGTCAATTTATCTTATACTCGTAATATAAATATTACTGGCGTATTATTCAATAGCTATTCTCATTGAATGATGGATGAAATGAGTATCATGGCCACAAATCCATAGTGTTAGGGTGTAGTATAAACCATGCTTTATGGATTTTTTCTATATAGTTGCCCAAAATTTTGAAAAACCCAATAAGAGTAACCCAATGGAAAATTTGTAAAATAAATGAATTCCAATGAATTCGATTTATACGGAATTTAGGTACCTCCACAAATTATACACACAATTTCAAAGTTTTACCTACATTGGATGAGCTGTATTAAAGATCAAAATTATTTTATATCTTTTTCACACCAATTAAAGCTATTAAAAAACTATTAAAGAGTTCAACATGTAGAACCAATTAGATCATAAAACAATTGAAACAATCAATAGGTAAATCAGGAAGGCAGTGAGTTTAAATACATTCAAAATAAATGTGTGTACAGTATATAGCTTCCTATTACATTTTATATAAAATCTTGCTCCTCTTACAACGCATACAACGCTGCGTTTTCCTAGTTCATTTACTCATGAGTTGGTAGAGGAATAGTGAGTAGAAGTGGTCATATTCAACATTTGTCTAACAATAAAGTCAAGTAACAGTAACAATCATTAACTTATCCATAACTTCTTTATTCGAGCCCAAATTCAAATTGGGTCACTCGATCGACCTTCATTAAAACAATCGTAAACTACACACTGTTTTCATATTATATATTTAACAACACCAGCATAGGCCTATAGATTTTTCTTTTAATTTAAGTCACGTTCTATCATTTGTGTATCATCATTTCTTTTGCAATATACTGTACCAGCAGTAATAAGTCTTGGCCAGTCTGGTTGTAATATTATACATAGTATTCCAGATCTGTGCCTCTGTGTATCTGTCTGTCCGTACATCTGCGAGCCGGTGACGTTTGCGCGCACAAGCTGCTGTGGGTTGACGAAGGGAAATGAAGAGAGTGGTTGGGAGGGATTGGGCAGAGGGTGGGTGGTGGGGAGAGGAGAGTAAGGTGTGGTTGGTGGGTGGAGGGTGGAGGGAGAGGAGGAATGGAAGGAGAAACGGGATGGAATGGTCGACCGCGCACCCACTCGCAATGGTGTCGACACAACGAATGGCCGGGTTCAGACGCGAGGTCAAGTACCAAATGCCCTTTCGTAGGTCATGAGTGCGTATTTGGTTTTCGTCAGAGTACTGGGAAATCATTTGACATGGCAGAGTGGCTATGTGTGAAAGCAATACGGCGTACGTGTGCAATGGTATTGAACGTTACGTAGCACATGAGGGGTCAATCTAGATATAAATATAATGTATTCTAATATTATTTTGTGATATACTCTCAATTCAATTAATTTGTAGGAATTAGAGCTTATAAGAAACTGATTTTGAAGTTTTAAAAGTTCCATGAAGTTCCTCCACACAAAGTAAAACCAAGATCATTCTTTAAATATTAGGCATTTTTTACTACGGCTGTACTTTTAATTTAAACATTTTTATCTTTGTTCAACATTAATTCAGTTCTATGTTTATTCAACTTCGTGGAATAAATATGATCAACTATGATTCCACTATCTCACTATAAAAGTAATATTTTTTTTTTATCAATTACAGATTTTACATTCAAGTTTATTAGAAAAAATGGTGTTCAAACTCAATTTTTATTCCTCATCTTCACCACCCCTCGCTTTACTTTCTTCCATGTTCTCTACTAGAACATTAAATATAAGATGCTAAGTTTCAACAAATGTCATTTGATTACTGTTGATTTCCTGTTGAGTTAAATAAGGGAGCCTTTCTTTCATTAGTTTGCTAGCGATCTGTTCCTTTTGTATCAGCTGATTTTTATTGATGTCTTGTTGAGTGATGTAGGGTAGTTGTTCTTCTGGAAAGTCGGTCGAGTACTGATTCAATATGGTGTTGTCTTCTCCTAAAATCATACCAATAGAACTGATTAGTACAATTAATTACCCATCTCATGAATGAAAATACAAAATGTGATAGTCGGTAAAGTAGAAGTACTATAATTATCAACCCTGGTACAAACAAGCAACACAACCAACACAACTAAGCAGGAAAGTTTTTTTTACTTTGTCTCTTTGTTATACGAATGACTTGAGACATGTAAGATGTAAATGTGTCTCGTCTTATTTTCTACAAGTTCTAAGCTGATTTTAACAAAGAAGTTTTTGTCAATGCTTAAATTTTATTGTTGCGCGATAGAGTTTGAAAAAATACATTACCTGATATAATTAAGACACAATTTAAGAAATACTTTTTATGATAACTTGATGCTCGTTATTCGATATGTGAGTTTGTTTGATATAACACAACAGAACTGCAATATAAAATACAGAAGTCAAATATGTAAACTGGATAAATTGAAACAACAATTATTCATTATTATTACCTTTAAAATTGAACGTTTATTTTTGTATTGGGTTTAACGACGCACTGTTATTACAACTGAGATCTAATGGCGTCGGATGGATGATTAATGAGATGGAAGGATGATGAGTTGAAGTTCCTTGGGTAATGGGAAGGATAGTGGGAAGGAAGCGGTCATGGCCAACTTATTGTAGGAACCATCCCGGCATTAGCCTAGACTACAGAAGGAAACCATGAAAAACCTGTGTAAGGATGGTCGGCGGCAGGGATCGAACTGGGTTCGAAATTCCCCTCATCTCCCGGATCACATGAAGCGAGCGCGTTAACCACTGCGCTGCATGTGCCGGTTAAATTGAACTTTCCAGTGTAATTCTTCAAAAAGTTTTTTTCATTCATAAATACATTACATGGCATATAGGCCTAATGTTCTATATTTTTCATAAACGAGTTCGATTTTGAACTAAGAGATGAGATTCTGCACGCCATCTGTCAAATTGTTGAATTTCTTCAAACCACCCAGCAGAGATTGTTAATGAGATTTTATCAGTAGAATTGGCATATTTGTTTAAAATCAAGTGCAAACTTTCGAAAAAACACCGAAAAATACTGAATAGAATTTTCCAAAACTTCTAAAACTCGTAAGACCATAAGAAATCTAATTGCATTCAGAGGACCTAGGATTTAACCTAATTTGATTCACCCTTTGTTGAGATTTTCCTTAAATTGTATAATTGTCTAATACCTTGACAAAATTAATAAATTATTAGAAAGTGCAAGCAAAGGCTGAATTTCTAATGTGGGGGCTAGACTACAGTACAACCGATTTGTGTTATTTTTAAGTGTGGTTGTGAAATTTGTCTGCATGCAATTTGTCTGCGATGATCAAAAATCAAAATTTCTTCAGAATGACATATACAGGATAAAATGGTTGTTTAGTTTTGGTGCTAAATTAAGTCAAGAAATTTGATTAAAAATAATTTAAAACAAATGAAAAATGGGAAATGAAGTACTTCAGAAATAATTGTATTTTTACTAGTTTCAATACATATTTTTCAAGCGTTTCAGATAAATTATATTTATTTTCAATCATTTTTGAGAAATTAATAATATGCTGACTCATTCGAATCTCCTCATTTATCATCTTGATCGCATAGCATAGACTCATCTCTTTTTCATAGTTATTTCACTAGACATTGCATGTAGGCCCTATACATATATTCACTTCAGTATTTTGTTAGTTAACACCGTCATTCATATTCATAATCGATCAAAATCTGATATTTATTGACCGATTCATTGAAATTATAAATTAAATTTCGTATCAAAAGAATAATAAAGTTATTTGAAGCACAATAGAAATCGGATTACATTGATCGAGATGCCAACTCCTTCAACTTTGTATTCCAAATGCTTTCAACTTCTACCTATAGTGAGTGAATACGAAATCAGGTTATAGCTTTACTTTGAATCCCTTTCTATAAGAAATTGTCCTTTCTTTGTATGCACTTTCGTGCTGATCTTCAGAACATCTATAGGTGAACTTGGTTGAACTTTGAACTTACATCCAAAGCAAGGCAACAATAGGATAGGTCCGTGAACCTGTCCCCCCCCCACTCGAGCACTAATTATGAAACTTGGTCAGGATTTAGTGCTCAATTAGTGCTATCGATCTGCCAAGTACTAGAATTAGTGCTCCGATAGTTCCCGAGATAATGGCAGTTGTTTGTGGGGGGGGATCAAGTTCACGCTCCCCCCCCCCACTCGAGCACTAATTCTGAAACTTGGCCAGGATTTAGTGCTCAATTAGTGCTATCGATCTGCCAAGTACTAGAATTAGTGCTCTGTAAGTTCCCGAGATATTAGCGTTTGAAAGTGGGGGGGGGGTCAAGTTCACGCTCCCCCCCCCCACTCGAGCACTAATTCTGAAACTTGGCCAGGATTTAGTGCTCAATTAGTGCTACACTTTCGCAAAGTATTAGAATTAGTGCTCTGTTAGTTCCCGAGATATGGGCATTTGAAAGTGGGGGGGGTCAAGTTCACGCTCCCCCCCCCAGTGAGCAAGGATCATGAAACTTGGCCACAACTTACCTTATAATTAGTGCTATAACATTGCATAGTTTTAGAATTAGTGCTCGGATAGTTTTCGAGAAAAACGATATTTAAGGTGCTATTTTTTTCGGGAGGCGCGCCAACCAAGCGCCGCGCGCGAAATTCGAATGCCTAACCGTCAGAAACGTACACACGTCGTTTTGCGTGCTACTTCCGTCCCGAAATGACTTCGAAATGAATCAATTGATGTTTAGTTCACAAAATAACTGTTGGGAAAACGCCATACATGTGTTTTTTGACCAGTGAGAGTGTACACATTCGAAGAATTGAATAGAAAATTATTTTTAATTATATTATTTGTTCCATTGAAAAAACTGCATAGCAAACGAAATTGCTGAGATGGAATATGAACAGCTATTGCTGATTTTATATTTGCAAAACATTTCAGATCGTCACATATTTTTTTATCAAACCTTTCACGCCTTTAGAATTACTTCTTGTCAGCATACGCACTTCTCTAAATGAAGCCATACCAATTGTCTTTCAAACTTCATTGTTGAGATTGAATTACGAATCAATCGTTGTTTTCTCTTTCACAATTCACACATGAGGAATAAACGTTGAGAGTCATTTTCAAATATCAACAATCTCCCTATGATTATACCTTTTTCACGGATTTTAATGGTCTTTTTAATGGTATTGGATTGTAATACTGCTTGATGGTTTATTAGGTAAGGAAGCGGTCGTAGCCTATAATGTGGTAACTATCTTGTCATAGGCTGGAGAGAAGAACAATACAATCCTCGGTAAAGATGGTCGTGGATACTATGCGCTATCTTCACCCTTGCTTTATTGAAAAGTTTATTGATAGTATACAATGATTACCGAATGAAATAATTTAATTTAATTCAAAATAATTAATTATCTTCAATGTGACTCTCTTGTTCAAAGACGTGATAATATAATTATCCAATACATAACAAATGGTAAGAAAACAATACAGTATAAGATTCATTTGATGAGGAAATTAAATTATCGATGTACAATGAGCGTCTAGTTTATTTATTATTTTGGAAGCTAGGCATTTCCAGGGAATGAATCAGTGCATGCTGCATGACATGATGAACGATAATATAATTATCCAATACATAACAAATGGTAAGAAAACAATACAGTATAAGATTCATTTGATGAGGAAATTAAATTATCGATGTACAATGAGCGTCTAGTTTATTTATTATTTTGGAAGCTAGGCATTTCCAGGGAATGAATCAGTGCATGCTGCATGACATGATGAACGACATATTTTTACAAAATATTTGAGACTACTATCCCCATATAAGACATGTAATTTTCAGTAATCATCTGTCAATCATTATTTCATTCGGTAATCATTGTATACTATCAATAAACTTTTTAATGAAGCAAGAGTGAAGATAGCGCATAGTATCCACGACCATCTTTACCGAGGATTGTATTGTTCTTCTCTCCAGCCTATGACAAGATAGTTACCACATTATAGGCTACGACCGCTTCCTTACCTAATAAACCATCAAGCAGTATTACAATCCAATACCATTAAAAAGACCATTAAAATCCGTGAAAAAGGTATAATCATAGGGAGATTGTTGATATTTGAAAATGACTCTCAACGTTTATTCCTCATGTGTGAATAATTGTGAAAGAGAAAACAACGATTGATTCGTAATTCAATCTCAACAATGAAGTTTGAAAGACAATTGGTATGGCTTCATTTAGAGAAGTGCGTATGCTGACAAGAAGTAATTCTAAAGGCGTGAAAGGTTTGATAAAAAAATATGTGACGAACTGAAATGTTTTGCAAATATAAAATCAGCAATAGCTGTTCATATTCCATCTCAGCAATTTCGTTTGCTATGCAGTTTTTTCAATGGAACAAATAATATAATTAAAAATAATTTTCTATTCAATTCTTCGAATGTGTACACTCTCACTGGTCAAAAAACACATGTATGGCGTTTTCCCAATAGTTATTTTGTGAACTAAACATCAATTGATTCATTTCGAAGTCATTTCGGGACGGAAGTAGCACGCAAAACGACGTGTGTACGTTTCTGACGGTTAGGCATTCGAATTTCGCGCGCGGCGCTTGGTTGGCGCGCCTCCCGAAAAAAATAGCACCTTAAATATCGTTTTTCTCGAAAACTATCCGAGCACTAATTCTAAAACTATGCAATGTTATAGCACTAATTATAAGGTAAGTTGTGGCCAAGTTTCATGATCCTTGCTCACTGGGGGGGGGAGCGTGAACTTGACCCCCCCCCCACTTTCAAATGCCCATATCTCGGGAACTAACAGAGCACTAATTTTAATACTTTGCGAAAGTGTAGCACTAATTGAGCACTAAATCCTGGCCAAGTTTCAGAATTAGTGCTCGAGTGGGGGGGGGAGCGTGAACTTGACCCCCCCCCCACTTTCAAACGCTAATATCTCGGGAACTTACAGAGCACTAATTCTAGTACTTGGCAGATCGATAGCACTAATTGAGCACTAAATCCTGGCCAAGTTTCAGAATTAGTGCTCGAGTGGGGGGGGGGGAGCGTGAACTTGACCCCCCCACAAACAACTGCCATTATCTCGGGAACTATCGGAGCACTAATTCTAGTACTTGACAGATCGATAGCACTAATTGAGCACTAAATCCTGACCAAGTTTCATAATTAGTGCTCGAGTGGGGGGGGACAGGTTCACGGATCTCAATAGGATGTCTCGGTAGTACTAGAAAAGATGAGGACGAGTCAACGAGGATGAACGATCGAGGGCTTAGTTGGAAGAGGACAGGGCCGGCTCGTGATGTTTTTGCGCCCTGGGCGACATATGAGTCCATTTTATAAATTCGAGGGCGAAGCTTGAGACGATACGCGATCCTAGTTTGCCGATCGCGATGGTGATGGAAGGGGGCAGGGGATATTAGTGGAAAAGAAAATGTCATATACAAACAGTGGTGCAAAGGCCCGTTGATGCGAAGCCGGCGACCCGCAGGGGGGCAAGGGGGAAGACCCCCTTCTGGCCCCGCAGGGATTTTTTATAAATTACACCTTTTTTAATAATATTTTTTCATAAATTACACATTTTTTAACGTGTTTCAGATGAGATTTAGATGTCCAAATTGATTTTTTAATAGAACTAGAGATGTATAACTGATATTTGCCAATCACAGGTACTGTTACTACAGAGTCCCATTCCCCGCGCAAGGAGTCAATTGTGAGCCCCCAAACTAGGTATGCATGGCGAAAGTGAATGCAAGTGAAGAAGGTATAAAGCCCCACAGGGAAATTTTTGAAATGTTCCCTTTCTATATACGACTCTACGAGTTTTGAGAACTACACAAAATTTCTGGAAGTCATGGATTCTTTAGTGTGAACGCAATGTGGAAAACGTCCTAGATAGCGTTAGTTCGCGCTAAGCAACTATAATCTTCCATTGATGTGGAGAGATTATTCAAATCGATAGTCGTATTTAAATCATATATAATTCAAGAACGTATTTTGCCATTAAAGCGCCAGTATATTTTTGCACCCCTGGAAATGTTGCGCCCTGGGCAGCCGCCCAGGTCGCCCAGCCCACGGGCCGGCCCTGGAAGAGGACTATCCCGAACTACAGTCTGAGGGCGGAGGGCACTAGAGGGAAATCTCATGTCAACTCGATCAACCACCTCCTAGAAGCACGCAGTTGAAAAAAAGAGGAGAGGCTCACAACGTTGTTATTAATTTATTTCATAAAGTGCATTTATGATACGTAGACCACGTTGCGCGTATTCACCACTTCAATACGCGAGTTGAGAACTAATTAGGAGTTTACTAGGGTGGTTGAAAGAATCTGAGAGAAAATCTCGTTAAGAGATTTACAAATATAATGTAATATGTCATGTAATTCGATGTGTTTCAATTTGGTTAGTTAAATTTTCCTTTTCTTTTATCGGATCCAGGAAATGAATAATTCATCTGAGGAGCGCAATAAAGAATCTGTTTTCAAACAAAACATTTTCATTTATTAATTTTCAGGGTGGTCAGGTTGTCAGGATGGTCGACCATAGCGGGAATCGAACCCCGGTCTCCTGAATGACA
The DNA here is from genome assembly GCA_907164805.1 of Brachyptera putata. Lineage (NCBI taxonomy): Eukaryota > Metazoa > Arthropoda > Insecta > Plecoptera > Taeniopterygidae > Brachyptera > Brachyptera putata. The sequence goes on from OU015462.1 coordinate 37,656,323, forward strand.
AATGTGCCTAATATGCTTACATAATTGTTTCTAGATAGTACACGTTTCCTAAAGTTTCATGTTGGGAAGGGGATAGGGAAAATACTTGATAAAAATGTACAGTATATATAAAAAATATTTATATATTATATATATATATATATATATATATATATATATATATATATATATATATATATATATATATATATATTTATATATAATATAGGAGTACTGTATGAACTGATTTTAAAATCTCTCACTAGTAGGTATACGTATATATTGAATTAATCATGATTTAATCATGATTTTCCCTCACTTTTCCCTGCATAATTTCGAGTATTTGTCGGCAACCAAACTCTGCCAAGAAGTCGGTAACTTGTATTTGTATATGAAACCGCTGTTTGATTGAACTGAGCGGATATGAAGCACGATTTGTTACTAAATTTAGCTACACAGTCGACACAGTGTTTACAACAGGTGGGCTATATACTTCTTGCGCTTGATGTTGCCATGTCACAAGAACTTGTTATTATGTCAGTTTTAGTATCATAAACTAGTTGTATTTATGAGTTGCCAACATGTTTAATTGTCAGTGTCATTCTTCTTGACCTAAAAGTTGGCTTCCCAAACTCTATAAGACATAACGAAACGTTGAAAAAAAGTCAAACGTTGGACGTATATACTGTAGTATTGCGCTAGATCCCCACCGGACAAAAAAACGCGATATATCATGGAATTTATTTTATTTTTATTTTCATAATCATTTTATTCTTGCATTCGTCGTACAGAGCAAACATACATTACATAAATATAAAACAATAACAACACAAGAAGCCCAGGTATGGAAAAGAGTCCCTGTGTATGGGTTTAATTTGCCTTAACAGTTTTTAAAGAGTTTACATTATAGTAAAGAATATTAATATATATTTGGGAAGCAAATATTTTGAAGTGGTGAATAGAATGGGAGATGCTCAGAATCCTATAATTTCCGAGTGACAAAATTACAATATTGATGTGATACAATTATTAAAAATGTATCAGAAAGTCTAATTTTCAGTTGTGTGGGTGTATAATTTTAATTTCAATTCAATAATTATTTTACATATTTAAATAATATCTGTGTTATACTTGAAATATAGTGTTCAGGCTACTAGATTCTGCATTGAATGCATTCTGCATTTATGTGCAATATACACATAATGCATAAACTAGTATGCTTGGGATTTTTTAATGGATTGAAGGGATTTAAATTTAATAAAATAATAGAAATAAGAGGCTAGTTCTGAAAATACATTAATCATGTGTGATTAGCTTGCTTCCAGTATGAATTAAACACCACTAATGGACATAGAAAGAGTTTACATGCAGGCGCATGGAGATGAAATGAAATTTTGAAAAGTCAAACAGTTTTATTCCGGAAAATCTTTGTTTCGGTTTTAACTGACATGCCCCCCGACCGCCCTACCCCAACTTCATATGATGTAGGTAATGGCTTATACGTTACATAATAATTTACCAGTATCATTATAATAAGTAATATACATTATGCAAGGAGCATTATATATAACTTACTTAATATAAACACGATATAACTCAAACTTGTTATGTTGTTGTTCATAATGTTCCCTTCACATGCAAAATCAACGTATTATTTTCATACATCTTTCGCTTATTCCACGTTTGATATTGAATTTCTTCTCGTCCTCGACTTGGGTCCTATGTCGATTATTCTATTATTCCTTAGTCCTTACACCTTGTTTACAAGTTGAAACTTCTACATGGATGACTATAGGTATAGAAACACACGCTCAGCTCGAGTTAAATGCATTTCTATTCTATTGTCCATACACATGCTATAACTAATAACGCAAGCTTGCATGTTTACAAGTAAACGCAACAGTTGATTTCCATTTGCGTCGCCTGTGATTTTACCTACTCTAAAACTCTCAATTGAATCTCTTTCATATCTCTTCCTTGAATCTCTTCAAACTGCAGCTGATGCATGTTATAGGCTACTTATTTATATCTATCTTCAGTATATCAATCATGTCTTTATAAATAGGTAGAGGAGGTCTAAGCTCCAAGGTAGCTCGAAGTGTAGCTTGATACAAGGTACTCAAAATGCAAGGGGATCTTTTGCTTCAAATCTTCTTTGACTTTCCCTTTGTATTACAAGAAGACTATGCAATGAGAACCACCAGCAATGAAGCTGTGAATGTTACTAGGAAATCGCAGCATATGCGTTGTAAAATGAGCGAGATTATAATGAAATGTAGCCTACTGGAAAACTGTGCCGACACACCTTGATTATGATTCTAAAAATTAACTCACTGCTGCTGATTCAATCTATTTGGTTTCACATGTTGATTTGATCATACTAATAGCCTTTATTCATAGCTATATTCGATTTGAAATCAATCACGTGATGGTTTCCATTTTCAGAACGGTTCATCCGATTTATGTAAAACTTTGAAATGATGTGCATTATTTGTGTGCTCAAATTCCGTAGCAATTTGAATTTATTATGATATGTTTTTTCCATATTTTTCCCCTCTGGGGTTATTCTTGTCAGCGAAAAATTACAAAATTTCAACATTATTTTTCTCGAGATAATTTCTCGGAATCATTTTTGTTCAGTCGATTGCGCCTCAAAACTATAGGCCTACAGTATAGAGTGATACTATATATTGTATACTATAGTGATACTATATAGGTGATGATATATTTAACCAGAGAAGCGAGAAATGAACTACCATTGGTGCTACCATTGCTGCATTTATGTAGAAGCCTATTCAGCTATTACTTTTCACGTCGAATACAATTATCAAACAATTCGAATATGTCCAATCTAATCGTTCAAATTTTAATGTAAATATACTCTGATGGAGGATAGGGGAACTATACGAAGGTTATGAAGACTGTATGACATGAAGACTTGAGCTTCAAGGACGTGCCTCTTTATGCTCATACCTGCATTGACACTATCCTGTACGTTAGGACAATGACACTGACTCGTCAACTCCTCCGACGTCGTCGGCGTCGTCACTTGCACCGTCGTCGGTATCTTCAAATGTCCACTCGCCCTCGCATAATGGGGACTCCACAAGAAAACGTAATAAAATGACAACATGATCGCGGCTAATGAAACAGTGAACATGTAACCAATCACTGTTAACACGCGTACCATTTTCTTCGATGGTTTTGTTTCGTACATTTTGTCTTTGTCTTCGCCAGCGAGTTTCACTCCACCGTAGTTCGTCGTCGACGTTGTGCGGATACTGCCTGATGTGCCTATAGTTATAGTTACTGATCTACCACTCATGGTTTTATACGATGGCGTATTAATGGAATGTTTATTGGAAATATCGTCTATTGGAAAACATTTATACGATCGTGTTTATGATTTAAGACATTCCACACACACACACACGGTTTAGTGTTTATTTTAGAAAAGGAACGGTTTTTAAAAGGTAGTCTGCCAGAGAGTTTATATGTACCTAGAAATGTGTAATTTAATTGAATAATGTGTATGTAGTAAGCTTGGTTAGCTTGTTACGAAATATAGTTTTTTGTATTTTCTAATTTTCAACAAAAAGAACTCACAGAAAGTTGTATTAGTTATTCTCATGAGAATCTTAAAAATTCATATGGAAGCTGAATAAGTAGGAGGTGTAGTTTAGTCTCATCATTATCAAAATCAAAATCATTATTTGAATCAAAATCAAAATGATCAAATTGAATAGGCCTATGAGAAAGAGTTGAATTATCAGTGAGGAAAAACAAACAAAAGACCTACATTAATTATTGAACAAAAAATCAAGAAGTTGATGTATTTTTGTTTCTTTGAAGATAGGCTTACAAAAATCTTCTGCCTAGATGATGAAGATGAAAATAATAATTAGAGCGCAATGTGATTTTGAAAATATGTTTTATAAGTGAATATAGAATTAAAATTTACATATTTAAATCTAGTCTTCATTTTATAAATTTTTAATCTTTTGAATATATTGAATGAAGTTGAAAAATCGAAATAATCTTATGCCACATCAATTATTATTCCTTCTGCATCTAAAAATGTAGCTTAATCTATTGATCTTGAATTCAATATGCTTATATTGTGCATGCAGTGAAACTGACTACAGATTATATAAAATTACATAAAGTTATTTCATGCTATAATATAATAATATCATATGTGGTAAATGTGTCCACGCCCTATTTACAATTCTTACCATAAAATAACAAGATATACACCTCAGAGTACGTTTTTTGTTCAGAGATATAAATATGCATTCCTCTTATTTACTCATAGGAGATATTATTCTGGATCATTTCTACTGTGTCCATACTTATGCTATTCCAACCTTATTGATATGTTATTCTACAAAATATATTAATATGTAGGTTAGTACATTTCATTCGTCACATCTCATACACACAATGATAATCCTTAACCTTGTCAATCACACCGAAACGTTAAAAATAGACGTTCGACTTTTATATACAAAACCGTTTTTTTTAAAGATACTCAAAGTTAGAACATACTTTGTGACCTAGTTATTATTTTAAATCCATTACTAAAAACCTATATTCACTGAATAAATAATTGAAATATTACGACTCGTTTTATGTAATCCCGTCTCCAGTTCTACCATGCAACCCTACTAACTACACGATATGCGTGCGCATCACCTTATTTCAGTCATCTCCCACTGGGTGCTATAGCGTGAGAGTCAACCCAGCTCTAGAGAGCTTTAAATTAATTTATTTCACGAATTACATCATTTTTATATTATTTTAATAAAACGTATACGTAATTGTTGCATGGGAATGCTTGCAGGCTTAGTTGAGAGGGTTGGATTTGGTCTGACGTCATGAATGGGGGGCAATCGATAAAATGTCATATACAAGAAGCCAACTTGACAATAATCATGTTACGGACGCGGGACTTTGTACTTGAAAGGCTTTATTAAGCTGCTTTTGATTAGACAACGTGGCATGAGGATTAGATATACTGATTGTGTACGTACCTCACATAATTCAGCCAAGAGTCAAGTGGAATTCCGACAAAATTGAGTAAATAAGATGAAACACTGGAATGCAATTCGTTGGCAAGTTGGTAGTTATATTCAGTTTATATAATATTCGATTTCAATAAGTTTTCAATTGTACAAGAATAAATAAACGACAATTTGTTTTTGACGCTAAAATGTGGTCAAATTTGGAAGTTCATTGATCAACGTCAATACTTTTCATAGCTACATTAGATTCATTTAAAATTGCATACAACACAAAAGATTGAAATGGATACGACTGCCAATCGTCAACAATGCCATTCATATACTTTAGATTACTAATTAACGTGGAGGACGCTATAATTCAACTTTAAATGTATAAGGAATCGAAGAATAAATTCTGTGATTAAATTTTGACCAAATTTGACCAAAATTTTATTGTCTGTGGCAGTAAAAATCTTTCAATTATTTTGTAAACTCAAGAGTGTTTAGCGACCTAATTGGAAGGAAGGAGGGGGGGAAGGGTTGTCAAATGTTAACACAATCTGTATGTGTGTTAGTGATCGATATGATACAAAAATTATGTTTTGATCCGATCCGATTGAGAAGTTTTAGTTCAAATGTTGTACATGTTGGTACGAGATCAATTACATGATTGTATTGTCTGGGGCAGTCGAAATCAAGATCATTGGACATAAGTGGATAAATGATATTCTTGAATAGACGTCGTAAGAACTACAGCCCCGGATTGCAAGGCAGCCACACTCAAAGATTATATTTCAGTTCTCAAAAATGTTTTATGAAAAAATGTATCAATAAAACTGAAAAAAATATCGATCCTTCATCTCCAGGATCGATTTAAGGGTAATCGATCTTCAAGCGATCCTCGATTAATCGATGTTATACATATGTTGTGTACAGGCCTATATATATATATATATATATATATATATATATATATATATATATATATATATATATATATATATATAAATGTATTATATAGGTCATATAGGCCTATATGACTTTAGGTTCAGATGAAGTCACATCTTTAAAGTCAGCCAAACTTTATAGTATAAGTAAGCCCGAATGTTTCTATGGAGTGAACGACCGAAGAAGGAATTTCTTCACAGCTGTTTGAAACCAATGTCAATGTCTTATTAATAGCTTTAGTATTTTCGACTTTTTTCCTCACTATTCAAATCGATAGCCAATGTATCCTTTGCGAATACATTGCCCTCTACCAGGTGGCCGCTGTTTGTTTAGAGAGAGAGGTTTGTTAGTTTCAGTAAGATGGAATGTTCAGTATTTTTGAGGAAAGAAGATAGAATGGTATTTGCTGATGATTTATTTTCAGTTTTCAGTTTTTACCGATAACTTGTGGAGGTGCCATGATTTTACTAGTGAGAAATTTATGGAGGAGCCATATTTGCACTCGTGCTGTAATTCTATTTTGCAGCAGGTTTTTCTTCTTCATTTTACGTATAACGTTGAATTATTTGTATCAAGTTGGAATCAGAGTGTTTATAAGTTTTGAATGAGTTATATAGTCGGTAATGTTTGGTTAGGTTCTGTTTTGTTCTGTTCTAGATCAATGAATTTTGAGTATTGTGCAGTCAGGAAAAGTCTTTCCTGACTATCAATTGTTTTTATACTATTTACGAGTTTTTAAACTACTCATAATTGTAACTTCCAGGCCTAAAAATATTCACGATAAGACACGCTGAGATGCTACGATTACATGGAATATAGTTTTTTCTTGAAATTTAAAAAAGAAATTGTGATGAAATTATCACGTTCTCATTTGTCTTTGACGTTGATGAAAGCTGAACTCACAAATATTCATCATCTTATAGCGTCTTGACAGTGCATTTTTATGCTATTCATACCCAAAGCATCCAGTATCGTACTTATCACTAACATATTATACAGTGGAGGTGCCAAGGTAAATGTTTATTTACCTGATTCAGACCAAGTGTCAACATTTTGTTAGACATGGTAAAATATAGTTTTATTATAGAACTTTAATAATAGTTTTCAAATTTAAATTGAACCTAGTTTTTCCCTTCCCGCTAAGTCAAGGGTACAATCAAAAACATTTCGTCCAGTAATTTCTGAATATTTCATGAGACTTATAGGGACGGAAAAACTAACGCTACTATGTTACTGTGGTGTGAAATCAGGAATTTAGATCCGAATTACGGATTCAAGAATATTTTAAATTAAATACAACAGAAAGATAGATCAATATTTGATTGAGATATGATTTTTTATTACCATCTCATTGGCAATAATGTCACGAATATAATACACAACATCAAAGTGGGCCCAAGTTGGATCGCAATATTATTATTTCGATTTAGTCATCTGAAACGAATGAACATTATTTTTGAACATTATCTCGAATAAAAAATTATAACATTGAAAATAATGATACCGTAAAAAAATATAAAGTATATCAAGGATCAAGGATACTTACGTATGGTGTTGTGTTCCCATTTGGCTCACCGACATAATAATCTACTCGTTCTTTGCTGCGACCCACCGGTTTCCATAGAAACACATAATATGCAGATAACAATATGGCCGCCGAGGAGACTGAGATAACATAAGCTATCACTGTTATCAGTCGTAGAATTATCATTTTTGTCTGGTTCTTTGGCTCGTAGAGCTTGTCGTTGGCGGCGCTCGCCGCCGCAGCGGCTGCCATGCCATTGGCGTCGGTGTGGTTGTTGAGATCGAGGGACGCTTCTTCATCTCCATGATCAACACTCATGACTCCTGGAGAAGATGGCGGTTCACGATTATACTGTAGAAGAAAATTGGACTTAGTTTAGAACTTGGTTTCTATTTTTAAAAAAGAAAGGACGATAGTGTAGTTGAACGATGAATAATAATTTTCAAGTTATCATTGGATTATCGTGTTTATACAGTTTATTGAATATCTTCACTATTTCTCAGCACGATGTAAGAAGTTTATGGAGGCATGCTGATATGTAATATGGACACTCCATCAACAGTTATTTGGGGCTGCGATTAAGTGGATGGTGTATACGAGTGATGCTTAGAAAATATATCTTATGTGGGACTCGAACTCTCGAACACCTATTTACAGCACACTTTTTTGTTTATATTGTTACCCTGGCTGGATGTGAGATAGTGAAGACTCCCATCCTACTCTTACGGAGCTAATAATCTGTGATTTCGTTTCGTCTGTTTGTTTGTTTGTTTGTTTGTAGAATCACTGCACAGGTGGCACTGTCTGACTAATAATCAACATGCAACTTTTTCTGGATAGGCAGACTCATAGAACTTAAAGCTGGAGGCCAGGTCTTGAATCCTCGCGAGAACCACTAGTGATTCCACGGCGCGGTTTGATCTCATATCGCCACTGAAATCACCCGGTTCAAGACTTGGCCTCCTGTATATTTTCTGAAGTTGTTTAGCAACATCATCACAAAGTTTCTAAACCCCCCATAAGATGTTGGCGGAAGAATTTGAAAAATAAAATCTCTTCAAATATTTCAAATTTTCACTGAAAGATACATATTATTACAAATTTCCGTTCACATCGGACTAGCCGTTTTCGAGAAAATAATTTAATATATATGTTTTATATTCATTAAATGGATAGAAAAAGCAGAAGCAACGAGATCTCGTTATACCTTGTTATATCTCATCATTATATCTCGTTGAGCAGAACCATGTTGTCGAGTTTTCGACTACACTTCATATAAATATATCGCTCATCTTACAACGCATAATATGCTATACGTTTTATGCCTATATGTGCCTATTGCACATATGCTTAGTCTGTTGAAGTATTTTTCCAAGTTATTTCCAAAATTGTGTGAATGTTTTACTCAGCAGAAGCCGGGATAATATTTCTCTTACCTCATCAGCAAATAAACTCGGTTGATTATATATTTAAATTGTTGTTGATGAATGCAGTAATCTCCCGAAACTGGTTGAGAATCAGGGTATAATTTACTTGAAAACAGCACCCTCTACTCTACATCACCAAAACTTGATCCAGATTTAACCATAAAGTAACTATATCTACATGTCTAGCCGAAAACACCTAACCTACTTCTTATAGTGCTTGACTTTGCATGCAAGCAAGTTTAAGGGGCGAACCACATTGAAAACATGCCATACAATAACAGACCAAATCCTATCACAACTCCTAATCCAGGGTCGATTAACATCGTACCTTATTGAAGTTATACGATAAGCGAGCAATTTAACAATTTAATTTTTATTTGTGTTGTTCAATCGTTTTCATGGACATTTCGAAAAATATGTATCAAAATGGATTATTTCAATTCACTCAAATCAATCGAAATTCATAATTCATGTTTAAAATATTATTTTAACTTTTAAGATGGAATTTATTTTTGTCACAATTGATCACTTCAACTCAACTATTTCACGGGAAAATATTTAAATTTTACATTATTATACTTATTGTTTCCAAGACAGAAGCACGCGTGTGGAGCGAGCGCAAAAATGAAAAAAATCAAGATACACCAACAAAATGTGTCCAGTACTCGAGTAATCTAAATATGTAAATTATATTTTTAGTTTAATGCTGATTAACGACCCCACCAACAGCTAGGTTATACGGGGGTACGAGTATGCGGGTGATAATGAAACGATTTGCAAAGGACGTTACAAAAACTCATGCCTATTGCGGGACTAGAACCCACGTCCACCGATCACTTCAGCGTCTTCCGCTCGCGATAGTTGACCGAGAGTTATCATATAGTTATAGTGAGAAAGAGGTGATCAGTGTAAGCCAGCGATTCGTTTTTTTCGTCCATGTTGAGTGCACAAGCTGTTTATATGCTAGAAATAGAGAACGGGCTCAACAAATGTACACAAAAAGCACATAAAACGAAGAAGATTTTTATATAGCTGAATAGAGAGGGCCGGAATATTAATTACAATGGACTTGCGTAATAGAAAATTACTTTCCCCTCTCGTTCAAATAAAATTTACTGTGTACAAGTATAATGACCCTACTGTATAATATATACCAATGCTACATTTAAAAACAAAAATAATGCCGTATTTTATGCAGGGTAAAAATATAGTGTCCCTAGTAAACTAATGCTTTATTTAAAAATTGAACCAACTCCTTATTTTACAGAGTGTGTAAAAATAAGGACATAATGAACTCCTGCTCATTTCAAAATTAAAATAGTGTCTTATGACACAGTGTAAAAATATTATGTCCCTGTAAACTAATGTTTTAATTAAAAAATAAAATAATGCCTTATTTGTAACGTCACCGGACTTGAACTATAGTAATGAGTGAAACGAGAACACATTGTATTTGCTAACTTTTTTAAAAACGTAAAATTTGAAATGTAATAATATTTTTTTTGTAACTATTGTATGAAAATTGAAGTTGCCGAGATTCACGGCTATCTAGACTCTTGAGTTGCCGAATAAAGTTTATAGAAGTCAAGTTGTGTAGAGTTTTCCGATCTATTGGAATCGGTTAATCGGGCAATTTTTTCGAGCGAAATCGAGAAGTCCATAATGGCCTGGTTTGCGGCGATATACTCCGCAAACCAGGCCATTATGGACTTCTCGATTTCGCTCGAAAAAATTGTCCGATTAACCGATTCCAATAGATCGGAAAACTCTACACAACTTGACTTCTATAAACTTTATTCGGCAACTCAAGAGTCTAGATAGCCGTGAATCTCGGCAACTTCAATTTTCTGCTATTTTCATCTATTTGAAGAATGAAAATTATTTCAAAACTTATTTTTTTCAAAACGGCTCGTCGGATTTGAATACCCAAATCTGTAATAATGTGTATCTTCAATGTGTTTATATACATTCAGTTAAAATTTGATTTTTTTTTGAGATATAATATTTTTAAAATTCTCCCGCTCGGCTTTATCTCATAGGGTTTTGAGTTATTGTGTGATGTTGTTTCTCAAAAACGGTTCAAAAGATTTGACTCAAAAACTATGCATATTTCTGCGTTCGATAAGCAGCGTATCCAGAAAAAGTTTCACATTAATCAGTCAAATCTGAGCAGTGCTTACAAACACAAAAATAAAAAAAACAGAATCAAAGCTCCGTATATACGAGTAGGATGTAAATGAAAGTTTTCGTTGTCGCTAATCCTATTATACTAACTTTGAACTATTTAAAAACTTTGAACTTTACAAATTCAAAGTTGAACCATATTTAAACTCGAAAGATCAACACTGTTTAATGATAATGGTAGACCTATATTTCTATACCTGTAATGGTTTTTCTAAACGCTTTTATCCCGCTGACAAGGTTGACCACACTATATCATCTTATCAATCATTATATTGATGGGCGTATTGCAGCATTCACTTGGACAAACATAGCCGCCTTCTATTACTAGATAAACAAGCAATTAATCTAGCAGATATAATAGAGCCAATAGTTTTCTAATATATTCATTCAATATCTGCAGACGACATTGGGTTAATTAAGAAAAACGATATAATTCATCTCGCTTAAAGACATGTTGAAAAAGTGAAATACACAGGTACAAAAGGTACAAAATCTTGTACGTAATATAATTCTTGAATTTCAATAGTTCATCATATGATATTTATATATATATATATATATATATATATATATATATATATATATATATATATATATATATATATATAGGGCCTATAAATTAATTAATGTATTTATCAATATATAATACATATAGTTGATATATTAGTATTATCTCATTAACGTGCCTAACACTCCATTTATTATTCTCTTCACCGTATACATTTTAATAGGATACCGGTAACAGGAAAATTACGGCATTTATTAAAATGAGCAGTAGCCCTAGAAGTACGTCCGTTATCGAATAAACTACTGCTAAATATAGCTCAGAACGAAGAAATAACATGTAATCCCTCAAGAATCACTCGATGTCTAAAGATCTGGATAATAGTAGGATAAGTCTCGAGAACGGATGCCGGTAGGTTCTCTTTCCTAACTATAGAACAATCGGAATGGAATTAGTTTGAATGAGAAAATTGTTGAAACTGACAAATTGGATGTGAGATGTTTTAAAAATTTGTTGAAGAATTAATGTTGAAAAAATTATATTTGGTTAAAAATTGGTTTCAACCTGACTGTAATTGTGATTTAAAATAATAATTTGTATTGCAATTGTATGTTTTGTATTTTTGCCACCAATGCATGACTCTTCGGCAAAGTAAATTTGGAAATTAAAATAATAAAATACTAGATTGTACGTATAGTTATACGCACCTTTAAAATATGTTCGTAGCACAAGTTAACATTCAAGCTGCATTGAAGCTGCAATTATTTTTGTGTTTCGTTATACAAGCAAACTAAACCGCGCATCACTTTCACACGCGATTCTACGTTGTCTAAATTACAATCCACGCTGACGTTATGCGTCCATCAAGACCGACGCCGGTATGGACGGACGTCGTTTAGACGATGAAAGAGACGACGTCGGCGTCGGTTTACGCGTCATAAGATAGACAACAGATGCCTCGTATAGCACACGAATACAGAAACACACCTCGCGTTCTGTTCAAGCAAGGATTCTCAAGTGACCATCAAATTGCTCCAGAAACCGCGCCTGCGCAGACTGTACATCCTTATAGGACTAGGAAAACCACATTAAAGTATGTGTGGGATGTGCTGTTATAAGTAATGAATATGTCAAATTTGAATGAACATTATTCAAAATGAATCTTTCAAACGATTATGAACTGATTTAGATTAACCTTTAAAAATATAGCCTTAGGCCAATATATTATCCTGAAAACAAGTACAAATTTTGAGAATTTCTAAATTTTAACCGTTCATTTTTCAACGTTTGTTTCCAATTGATTACCACGCAATGTACGTGATAGAGACCTACTTCAGTTTTTTTTTGCGTTCAAGTTATTTTTTAAGAATATGGTTTTACCAATAAAGTTTATCCGATTTATATTTTCATCATATGATTTATGGGTAAACTAAATGGGCTATTTCTCGTTGACAAATAGGCGTGAAAGTGAATTGATGCCTGGATGCTATGCAATAAAATATATCCATTTCGAATCAACACGTATTTATGAAACAATATAATTAATTACTCAAAAGAAACAAAGTTTCATCATTCACATCGATATCTTCTTTCTTGTTTGACTTCATTTTATTTTTTATCAGATTAATTTAATGTATGTAGTCAAATGAGCTGTCAAACCAAGTGACTGATCGTCAATGCCTAACAACTCGAGCAAACGGTCGAACCATATAGACGAAACATGACACTCTTATTGCAAACCGAAACTAAATTATCCCTGGTCACGTCGCCTATATCTACAATTGCATGTTCCTACCACTTCAGGTGCAGCATTTATGTAGTTTTTCTAGCGGTCGGAATATGCAGTACATGCTTACTAGGAATTAAGAATAGCTTGAACATATATTCAATCACATAAGTTCATCCATAAACGTGAAAATATCCAACATTTCCCTATAGAGACAAAATGTGGTGGAGGTGCCGGATTACCTCAAGTTGACGAAACTCAGCAGTGTCGTCACTCATGCAGGCACAGACTACAGAACTAATTTTAGTTCTGTAGTCTGTGATGCAGGGATGAATGTATTCAATTTTCATCTTCAATTTATTTATAAAAATTCAAATAATATAAATTAATAGGTCCATACTAACATTTTCAATTGAGTGGAACTTGAGTTTAACCGATTGACTAGAAACTTTTTTTTTTATACGCAAACTCATCCAACTTAGAACTGTATAGTTTTGGGGTCAAATCGGTCGGACCATTTTTGAGAAACATCATTTCAAAGTTTCTAAAAACCCCATAAGATTAGGCTGGGCGGAAAAATTTCATGCAGGGATGAATGTATTCAATTTTCATCTTCAATTTATTTATAAAAATTCAAATAATATAAATGAATAGGTCCATACTAACATTTTCAATTGAGTGGAACTTGAGTTTAACCGATTGACTAGAAACTTTTTTTTTTATACGCAAACTCATCCAACTTAGAACTGTATAGTTTTGGGGTCAAATCGGTCGGACCATTTTTGAGAAACATCATTTCAAAGTTTCTAAAAACCCCATAAGATTAGGCTGGGCGGAAAAATTTGAAAAATAAAATCTCTCCAATATAATTCAAATTTTCCTCAAATGTGAACACAGAAATAATACACATTAATAAAAATTGACGTGTAATTCGGACCAGCCGTTTCGAATGAAATGATTTAATACGTGTTTTTATTTATAGAAAAGATGGAAATATTAGTGGAAAAATATGGCATTTAAAATTCACGGCTTCCCAGATCCATTGGCATCGGATAAGTTCATTTTATATGATCAAGGTGTGTAGAGTTTCGCTCATCTTACAACGCACATTCCGCGTTTGCCTAGTATATTGTAAACGCAATAGCGAAATTTGTCATAAACTTACTCTGCTGCCTGTAAATGAATCACTTAGCGATAAGATATCCTTATCTAAGTAGGCCTATATGTTTTAGGAGCAGTCATAAGACCGGGCCTTAGAGCCAGTTTAACGAACTCTTATAGGGCCCATATGACCAATAATAAAAATGTGTTAATTAAGCTAATTATCAATTGGGGTACAAAAATAACATTACTAACCAAGAGTAATAACAAGTTTATCCACTAATTATCGCTTAATCAACAAATTTATTATTCGTAAAACGGGCCCTTAGTTGAATATATTAATCCGCTAACCATTAGTTAAGGTACGAAAATAGCAAGTAGGCCTATAACTTGCTGCAAGTTAATCCGCTAACTATCGCTTAATTCAGTAAAAATCATTTCGTAAAATATAAACTTAACCAGTGAAAACTGAAATTTCCTACAACTTTTATTGCTAAAATGTAAATCTGTTCTAAGTTGAGACGAAATTTTTTAAACCTACCACTTTCTCAATTTTCCACTCATTTGTGCTGAGAAAATTGTCTTCAGGCCATATTTCTAGAAATATGACCTCATGACACTAATTACCATGACCTCATGACCTCATAACCTTACCTCATGACAT
The DNA here is from genome assembly GCA_907164805.1 of Brachyptera putata. NCBI lineage: Eukaryota > Metazoa > Arthropoda > Insecta > Plecoptera > Taeniopterygidae > Brachyptera > Brachyptera putata. The sequence continues at coordinate 37,671,385 of OU015462.1, forward strand.
AGGTCTATGTATTTTAGAAAACTTATATATCAATTTTCTGACTCCTGTACACTCTTAAGTAATTTACCTAATTTATTCATTAAACATAACTAATAATTGACTTTGAACAGTGAACTAATTCAATGTGTAAATGCATTTTATTAATTGGAGGTATTTTATGTATTATTTATATGGATAGCGGTATACAACACTCGTAAAAGGTTTTACCACAACAGCTACATTTGTCTGTGGTTTTATTAACGTGCTCCCAGCCCCTGTTTATTTTGGTAATGCACTTTATTCAGGCCAATTGCAAAATGAAATAAAAATATGTAATATTATAACATGATAATATATATTATGCCACTTATAATGTTTCACGGATAATTTATTGATGTTCAATAATCAGATAAATAAGAAATAAAAAAATATATATTTCAAATAATAAAATTGTAGCCCCTCCCACAAGCAGCAATCGAGGCTTTATTAATTTTTTGTATCTAGTCCCTGAGGCTGCTCCTACATTTTGAGTAAATATTTCAGTGAAATAATGTTGAGTGAGTTTATATGAATGAATAATGAGTGAAATGAGGAATGAGGATAGGCGTACATAATATAAAACTAGGAAAACGCAACATATGTATTGTAAGATGAGCGAGATTTTACATGAAGTGTAATGGAAAGCTATTATAGGCCCTACCTATTATTAGATAAGCGTTAGCGAAGATTTACATCCCATTCATATACGCAGCTTTGTCTGTGTTTTTTTTTTTCGTAAACATTGCATACAGGTCGCAGGGTTTGACCGATCGACACGAAACCTTTTCTATATACGTAAACTTATCTAACTTAGAACCGTAAAGTATGCTCTATAACTATCGATTATTTGAATCATTATGCTATCAAATTGGTTTATTTCTTGATCTCTGGCTTCGATTGACGTGACGAAATAGATGATAATTTTTATGTCTTCACAATTGTGTCTTCAAAATTATATCGTATTCTTTGCAAAATCAGTGCAAAATTATCCAACTGGAGAGTGGAGACTAAGGAGAGATTAAAAATGTAATTCAAATTATATTATTGTATTCTTTGCAAATTAAATTTGCTCAATTACAATTTGTTTTGTCGCACAGTTGGCAGTATGTGCAGAGTCGATTTTTCTGTCGCACCCCGTTCGATAACTCGCTAGTCTTCCGAGTTCGAGTTAAACAGGTAACAGGTTTGTTTGGTTAACTGACGGACTGAAAAATGGCTGCTAGCAAAGTGTTGTGAGCATAGGCCACTACCTCTCCTAAAAACCAAAATGCGAAGTCTTATTATTCAAACAATTTATTAATTTAAAATGCCTAGTCAACTGTGCAAGTGCAATGAGTGTTTATGGTGATTTCCGAAATGTTTGGGTACAGAGGTTCCCAGGTAGTGAACTACCGGCAGCTTGGGAGGACGATGTCAGAGCAAATCTTTCCAAACATCGACAAAAAGTGACAGCATTACGAGAAGAATTGGAAAAGGAGGAGTTTTACGTAGAATATTTAGAGAGGTTATTAGTAGACGTTGAAAAGTTTAAAACTCAAGGCAGTACTGATGAAAGTGAATCTGGCTCACAGCTCGATTTAAGTCGAAGAAATGATTCAATCTCAAAAGAAAGTGTCTCCACAAGAGGAAGTGGAGAAGACCCATCAGAGATAAGAAGAGATGAGTCACAACACTCTATTGATCAATGTGTTGGTGAAGTAAGCGTAGGACTAGGTTTGTCGTTATCTAGAACTTTAAGCGAGGATAGCAGTAAATCAAACACACAATCTGAGTATGTGACAGTCATTGAAGTAGCAGCATCAAATGGAGAAGACGAGAGCAGTGATGCGGAAGAAGAGGAGCCTTATTATGACTCGGTGCCTACTGATGAGCTTGTCGAAGCTACAAAACAGTCTAATTATGTAAATATTGATTACTTTATCCAGCAGCCATCTGAGGATGGCTCGGAGAGACTTGCCATGATGGGACGGGTTGTTGATACTCTGCTGGACAGTGAGAAGACTTACTTTGAGTGCCTTTCGCTGCTACTTCAGGTATGTATCAGTTCTAGCAAAGTCAATGGTGCCTAGGACTTGGCCTGTTTGAATCATTTGAATTGTACAAAAAAAAGCATAAATGGCTTTTAGCTAAATATAAAATACAAAATTACCTAGGGTACATCTAGGCCTATGCCATGAGCTAAGTCTAGGCCTTTATTAGCACCACATATTGATTTCTATAATCTTGAACTGGGATTTGGGAGGATACCGGTAATGGCTTTCTTGAGAGAATTACTTGTTATTGCCATTTTGTTGGCCAGATCTCTTAGGCCTAGGCCTATGTTATCGCATAATCAACGTTTTTATTTTACGTGCCGGTAGTTGTGTAAGTCGAGTCCTATTATTAGAGAGCTCTTTAAAATACGGAAATATAATGGCAGCATCAGTGACGTTACTCCTTAGAAGTAAACTTATAGGACCTTTGAAGGATACTGGTGAATAAATTAGGGGATGCCTCTTTCGACTATATACCTAGTGTGTGTGCCTAATGCAGTAATGCTTATGTATGTTATAATTTGTTTTCAGTATATGAAAGCTTTGAAAGCAACGTTAACAACATCACAGCCCGTCATATCCGAGGCAGAGTTGAACACAATCTTCTACCAAATCCCTGAACTTCACAATCTCCATCGAGTATTCCTAGATGCGTTGCAACGTCGTGATTCCATTGGTCAACAGTTCAAAGTCATTGTAAGCTTGTGGGGAAATTTGCATTAGCTCTGTGTCATCCCAAGTTGATGCATGTTTTGTGTATTGAGATATTTGTATAATTGTTTTAGGCCTAATTTCATTCTGATTTGATCGTCATCTTCATTTCACTACCGGTACCTAGATGCAGTAAACCATCGTTAATCCGAAATGCATTCGTACCCCCGTGTAACCGTAACATGCTGTTGGTGAGGTTGTTAAGCAAATAATAATCATCATCATCAATCAACACCAGAAGCTTATCTACGTCAATCGTGAAAAAGATGTGAAATATATTGTTTCTTTAGCCCTTGAAAGTTGACTTGAATGTAGCTAATGAAAACAATGTCAATTGGGAGGTCTACATTAGAGTAGGTCCACACCAAGTTGGCATATCAAAACACTCTTACTAAAATTGGACCGTAGAATAAACTGTGAGAGACTATGCATCCAAAACTACGGTATTCTCGTTATGTTCATTACGTTTAGTTGCATGCCTATTTCTGCTTCTAACTGACATAATGTTGTGCATCTTTAGGCCAGCCACTTGGAGGTATATGGAACCTTCCTTCATAACTACAGTCGTGCGTTGGACGCAGTACGGCAATGCAGCTCTCGAAATCAACAGTTTGCCGACATAACCGATCATATCCGACTCAACGGTCGTAGTATCTCGTTGACGGAACTTTTACATAAGCCTGTCGCTCGGATACAACGAATCTCTCCGCTTATTATCGTGAGTGATTCGTATTTATGAAAATGTCTGATAGACACACTTGTTATTTTCATGAAACTTATACAGAACTTGTTGCATGGTATGCCATTCATCAGTACTAGTGCAACTGAAGTTTCAATAATTTAGGTCTTGTTAGTTATACTTTCGTTTCTTCCATTGTTCATTTTTCTGTTCAGTGTGCATTGATTGATGAACTTCAGCAATTCAAAAATTCAACAGAATATATGTAGATACAAATGATAGTGACAGTTGAAGAGCAACTGACGTCAATATAGCAACTGACGTAACTGGTCACATGACATACCGAGATGGCTGACAACTGTTGTCATTGACAATGTACTAGTATTGGTAACCAAATGATTACAGTGTTGTGTTATTCAGTTGTGTGTGCAGGTTTCACTTCAACTCCTCATCCTCAAAAATGTATCTTGACATAAACCTTGGGCCTAACCTTAAAACTTGGAACCTTGAAACTTGGCCATCAGTAAAAAAAAATGAATCAAGATAGAGGTAAAAAAATAGGCCTGTTTGTTTGTGTTGCACCACCTGAACTAAAGTGTAGCTGGTGTAAAAAGGAAGTACGTCATATTACGGGTTTTGTGCAGGAAATGATACCGAAATGATGAGGTACAAACAAACACGAAATTAACGTTTTTTCGGTTCCTAGACGCAAATTTTGAAATGGAAGCAGACCCGTTGATGGAGAAAGAGATATTAAATATCATGGAATGTGATTAATGAATAGTAAATATTCAATAATGACAACCCTTATTCGATTATATATTTTTTTCATTCTCATTAAGACGAATTCAAGCGTCAACAACTAGTAAGCCAGCAAAGCGTCCGCCTACAACTTGATTTTGGCGCCTGCCATCTTGCACTGAACTAAGCACACCAGCTCCGTAGCTGGTGTAGAACTACCTGAACTAGTGCAAGTGAACCGGGACAAACAAACAAGAAAGTGCAGCTTGGTGCAGAACCACGGTTACAAACAAACACGACTGTGCAAGAACTGAAGAACCAGTTCAGCTAGTGCAGGGCAAACAAACAGGCTTAATGTGAAGGGGAGGTACCAAATCACCCCGTTTCAACTTCTCTACAGATTGCTCAAGTACCGTAGTGGAAATATAGTACTGTTGCTACAATTGCTGTGTTTGAAAGACAGTTTATTTTTAATACCATACACTGTGCAAACAAAATTAAAAAATATGTTAATATTTTTAATTGTACGTGTTAACCTACAGGACCTGCTGGAATACTGTGGCGACACTGACAGGCAGCTGTTATCAGACGCGCTCGACCTCACACGTCGCTTCCTAGATGCGTTTAACGTGTCGCGCACGCAGGCGCTGTGGCAACCAGTGAAGGAACAAGCTAGGCGGCTCGTCAAGAACTCGTTCGTCGTCGAGATAAGCAACAACGGCAGGAAGCTAAGACATCTCTTTCTCTTCAACGATCTCGTTGCAGGTGGGTGTCGATTGCATCGAATTCTCACCATAATGAAAAAATGTTGAAAATCATATGATTATTCACTAGGGTCAACTTTCGTTTGATCGAGAAAATTTAAATCGGGGACTCGAAAGTGAATCGAAATGAATTGATATTCACGTGGAAGTGAAATCGAAATCGGGGAATTTTTATTCCTGATTAACGAGAACTAGGATCGAAGTTGAAATTCTCCCTAATACGTAAAACCAAGTTTCAAACTTCAATTTCAGCTTTCTATGAGTGTCTTTTCCATGTTTTTGTCTTTGAGTCCAAATCAAGTCTGAATAAGGATCACGAGACTCGAGTCCGAGTCTTTATGTAAATGATAATGTAATGAACAAGAGCAAGGGTATGTAAAACCGTTAAGTGGGTCCTCACTGATCGTATTTACTCGGCTAGCTCCTGCGACACGCGATCATCATATGGTCCGCTACCATTGGCACTCAGCCGTTTCAAGTCTGATTGGCAGGTCAATTATTTCAAGCTCATTATAGTCTCATGGTCTTCAAGGTCAGACTGCATACGTAATATTTTCCGCCTCGCGTGTTTGTTTCACTTCGGCTACCGCTACATTCGCATCAGCCGGCATCCTAGTAATATCCTACTAACACTAGCCGTAATTTTCTCGTACTTTCTTTGTTTAATTTTTTTAACTTCGAAATGTCTGTTTTATTCTCTCTGTGAGTTTTGAATTAACGAGGGTTTACTGTGGCTAATGAAACAAAAAGTGCCCCCCGCAAGAAAATTTGAACTAATAAAATTATTTCCTGTTCAGGTGCCAAGTACAAGGCCGCTGGTAAAGACAAGTTCGACTTTGAACTGAAATGGTACACTCCCGTGGCGGAGTGTGCCGTTAGCATTGAAGAGGGAGAAGTGGCTCAAGATCATCTGGCAGCACTCAAGATTCAGGCCCGTATGCTCAGAGATCGTATCCACTGGGAACAGGTCGGTGAAACTACTACTTCTATTAAATATCAGCCATCGTTCACCATTGTCTATACTGCTTTGTCGTTACACTTTGTAAAATTGTGTTCTTCTATTGTTTTTTGAAAATATATGTTGAGAATTATATTTTTCGTACAATATATTATGAATTTACTTGAGATAGCCTATTGTGGCCATAGACCTATTACCGTATATGAAAATTAATTTTGATGGTCAGTTCAAACTATTTTGTTTGCAATGATTGATGACATGCATGCTATGAGAGCTGTGAGTCCTATCCTAGGACAACATATTATACTTAACTTTGACTTACAAGTATTGGTGAAAGTAATTCAAGAGAGTAGTTCTTCAATGCAGTATACCCGGCATGAAATATCAAAATGTGAAATCCACTTATAGCAATAATATTACTTGATAACAATATAACTCGACTGCTTGGCTAACATAACCTTTTTTCTATTTGTAGGTGGCAAAGAAACGCTGCGACAAACTGAAAAAAAAACTGTGTGAAGTGGAGGCAGAATTAGTCCTGTATTTACCTTCGTTGGTACTGCGATTGAGCCAACGCTGTTTGTATTTGTCGTCAGACTTTGAACGTAGCGCATGGCTGGAAGCAATAGACGCTCTCAAATCAACTCAGGTAATTGCTTGTAAGGGGAAGGGGCATGTGTACAACACTTGCATTGTAACGTGGCATGCACAAGTCATCAATTCAGATACAGTTCCAAAGTTTTCAGAGACCCTCAATAATATATGCTTGAACCAACTCACCGGCACATGTAGTGCAGTGGTTAACACGCTTGCTTCATGTGATCCGAGAGGCGAGGGGAATTTCGAACCGAGTTCGATCCCCGCCGCCGACCATTTTTAGAGGGTGTTTTCATGGTTTCCCTCTTGGTCCAGGCTAATGCCGGGATGGTTCCTACAATAAGTCGGCCATGACCGCTTCCTTCCCGCTATCCTTCCCATTACCCAAGAACCTTCATCTCATCATCTCATTAATCATCCATCCGATGCCATTAGATCTGCGCTATCATAACAGTGCGTCGTTGAACCCAATATATATATATTGAACCAACTCGGTTGATGTGATTGGTTCCCAGGTAGCGGACACGACTCCGTCTTGCCGTCAGATCCAGTCGCTGGTGTCCGCGTGCAACAACTACCTCGAACTAGGCTCGTTCCTCATGCGGTCCGGTCATGACGAGGCGCTGTTATACGGCGACCTCTATGTGACCCTGGACCGCAGTGCCTCGATCGAGGTGGACTCGTACGGACACTTCTTCCTGCAGGCGACTGGCCAGCTGACCGTGGCCTTGGAACTGGAGGGGGCGCAGATGCTGAGGTTCATCATGAATCAGGCTAGAGCCACATTCAAGGTATGAACATTAACTGTTGGAGAAGTATGCCACATTAATTCAATACATTGAAACCTCTATGCATCGTTCCCGGATCCATCGTTTTCCTGCTTGTATCATTCATTTTTCTCACCCCACTCCCAAATAATCAATGTTAAATTTTCCTGGATGGATCGTTTTCCTGCATGGATGGTTCTATTTTCCTGGTCCTTTGTAAAACGATGGACAGAGGTTTCACTGTATTTGAAATATATTTCTCGTATGTGCAGACTCAATATTACCCTTCTAGAGAAAATAAATGTTTTGTTAGTGCACCACAGACCAAATGAAAACACACATTTTTATAAAACTTGTCATTCATATTTGTCAGTATCCAACTCGAGTGTGTCAAGTTTTGGGGCGACAATCGGTTGAACCACTCGTTCTAAGAAAACGATCTTGAAATTAAATTGGAATTTTTACTGAATTGAAGAGTCTCGCTCGAAAATAATTCAAACTCGCTCGAATTCAAAAAGCTCTGCTTGCTCAGCCCTAATAGTTATTCAAGTTTTTTAGGCCACACTGTAAACTGTGGCTCATGTTGATAACACTTGTTTTTTTTTACAGTTGAGTCGTGAATGGTTGAATGAACTAACTGAGGTGACGCGCGAGGTGCCAATTCAGGGTAATGCTCCGTTGGTAGTTAGCCTGAGATTCGTGCCACGTGAGGCTGCCCCTCGCAGGGCTCCCGGTCCATTCGGCACCAGCATCAGCACCGTCTGCAAGTAAGTGCGGTGCAGCGTTACCGATGTCAATTCCATCCATCTATGTATAGAATAATATATTATGATCCGTATGTCGGTTCGATTAGTCTTTCGCCCATATACCTAGATTTTAACGCATAATGAGAACTAGATTGTAACGAATAGTGACAGTATTTATCTCCCTGATTTCAGAGAAAACTAGAAATATCATTTCAATACCAGAAATTACAGTTAATTTACTTGTCTTCCGGGATCTGGCTCTTTTTCAGAGTCGTGACGTAGACATTTCTCGATTTTGTCCTTGCTTCTTCATAGAATCGGTTATGTGTACGTAATTACCCATGGTCTTTGGAATACAAAAGAATTAATTATAATTTATGGAATTCTAGTTTTCCACAAAATGAGGGAAATAAATATTGTCATTATTCATGAAATCTAGTTTCAGGGTTGTGATGTTCTCTAAATATGTACAGTTTTGTCATTGAAAAACGTGGTTTCACTTGGTACGTTCGAGTTGGTTTAATGCTGCATATTTGTTCAGTTGTAATATATTCATTTCGGCCTATTTCAGGTTGGAGAAACGTACAATACCGTGGGTTGTGACTGCGTGCGTGACAGAAGTGGAGCGAAGAGGACTGAACGAGATCGGAGTATACAGAGTGTCGGGCTCAGCGTCAGACCTACTCAGGCTACGGAAGGCTTTTGAAACAGGTAGGCTAGCTTATTCTATGTTTCTGTCAAGGATTCTATAATGCAAAGACTAAGGGGTAAAAAACGTTCACGAGTGGTATTATAGTTCGTATAGTATGTTTAGAAGTTATTTTCCAGTATAATTGTCATTTTATTTTTATCGAAGTACAAGATAAAAAGATATCGGGTAAACATGTTCATACCAGTATCAATGGTCTTCTGGTGAACGGCCAACTTGAAACCTCTTCTCATGATATTATGACGGCCTTAGGTAACCATTTCTCGTACGTGTCGAGTTGTGAAAACTACTCGGCAAACTTCATGACAACAAAAGCTATTGAAAAGAGAAAGTGTCTTGACTTTAGAGCGCCCGCAGATGAAGTGTATAACAACTCTTTCAACCTGTGGGAACTGACGTCCGCAATCAAGGAGTCTAGCGACACTGCTCCTGGCCTTGACGCAGTTCATAACACCATGCTCAAAAACCTTTCCTCCGAAGCTGTTGAGTATATGTTGAAACTTTTCAACAAAATCTGGTTGACTGAAGATTTTCCCGACTCCTGGCTAGAAGCCATCACTATAGCTATTCCTAAGCCTGGCAAGGATCGGAAGCAAGCATCCAGCTATCGACCGATATCCTTGACGAGTTGCCTTTGCAAGATACTTGAGAGAGTGGTGAACAAGAGACTTGTATGGATCCTGGAAACTAGAAATCTTATAGCTGTTGAACAGTCCGGTTTCCGTCGAAACCGTTCGACCTTAGATCATTTAGTTACACTAGGATCTCTTATCCAGGTTGCCTTTATTTCCAAGCAGCACTTTCTTTCAGTATTCTTCGATCTGGAGAAGGCATATGATACCACGTGGAGATACGGTATTCTCAGGACGTTACATGAATGGGGCATTAGAGGGCATCTTCCCTCATTCGTTGTGAACTTCATGTCACATCGTCGTTTCAGAATTCGCCTTGATAGCTATCTCTCCACACCATACGTCCAGGAAAACGGAGCACCACAAGTTTCTGTCCTTAGTTGTACACTTTTCCTGATAGATATCAATGGTATTTCTACATGTATCAAGCGACGTGTGAATTGTTCTCTCTTTGTCGACGACCTCGCGATATTCTATAAGTCCGCCAAGTTGAGTACGGCAGAGCGCCAGCTCCAACTTACTATAGATCGCTTGGAACGCTGGGGAGACAACACTGGGTTCAAGTTTTCGTTAACCAAAACAGTCTGCATTGATTTCAATCGCATTCGTGGTATCAGCCCTCAACCTTCACTGATGTTATCTGGTGCGAATATCACAGTTTCGGAGTCAGTCAAGTTTCTTGGGATGACGCTAGACCAAAAGCTCAACTGGAAGTTGCACCTTCAGACCCTGAAAACAAAGTGCACGCAGAGTACAAACTTACTGAAAGTGTTGAGTCACACTACTTGGGGTGCTGATCGAACCGTCATGCTGAACTTGTACAGATCACTGATACGCTCGAAACTGGACTATGGCTGTATCGTCTACTCCTCCGCTAGAACATTGTATTTAAGTACCATAAATACAGTACACAATGCTAGTATCATGCTTGCTTTGGGAGCTTTCCAGACAAGTCCTGTGATTAGCATGTACTGTGAAGCTGGCGAACCACCTCTGGAACTGAGAAGACAGTATCTTGCGTTTTGTTACATATCTGCTCTCAGTGGAAAGTCTAAGCATCCTACGTACGGAAAGATCTTTCGACCTTCCTACGAAAGACTCTATAACACTCGTGATAGAGCAACGCGACCACTGGCTATCCGAGCGAAGGAGCTGTTAGGGCGACCACTGAGCGAGCTCCCAGCCGTGTATGGGGCTGGATGCTGCAAGATAGCTCCTTGGACCGTGCCTCGACCAGTCTGTCTTACCCAGCTGGCAAGGCAGGCTAAAGCAAGCACACCTGACTCTGTCTACAGGCAATATTTTCATCTATTAGCCGCCTCCTTTTCTGACCATGTCTTCATATTTACTGACGGTTCAAAGACAGACGATGCGGTAGGTTTTGCCTTCACTATAAGTTCAACTAGTTTTAAATACAAACTCAACTCCTTGTGTAGTGTCTATAGCTCTGAAATATTTGCAATCCTTCAAGCTCTGAAACATATCAAGCAACACAACCAAAAGAAGTTCTTGATTTGTACAGACTCGCTCAGCTCCATGCAAGCCCTGGATGTTTTCTCACCAACTGACCATCTTGTGCAGGACATCCAGACCCTCCTAGCTGAGCTTGCGGCTCAGCGATGCGAGGTTGTCTTCTGCTGGGTGCCAGGGCATGCAGGAATCCCAGGCAATGAGCGAGCTGACAAAGCAGCGAAGGAGGCTACTCTTCTTGCAGCTACGTTCGATTCCCGTCTCCATATTAATGACTTGAAGAACCATTTTAAACAAGAAATGAGGAGTGACTGGCAAATGTCGTGGAATGCTGTAACAAACAACAAGCTGAAGGTCATGAAATCAACAGTTAGACCATGGCACTCGTCATGTAGAAGAAGCCGCAGAGACGAGGTTGTTGTTGCCCGCCTGCGCATTGGACATACTCTTCTGACGCACGGATTCATCCTGAGAAGAGAAGAGTCGCCTTAGTGTGAGGAGTGCCTTGAGCCACTCACAGTTCACCACTTCTTGGTCGACTGTGACAAGTTCCGGGGTCTGCGCCGGAGCCTGCGTATGCCGAATGACTTGTCACGGATCCTTGGTGATAACTCAGATAGCGTATCCTGTGTTCTTGAGTTCATAAGAAAGGCAGGACTTTTGAACTTGATATAACTTGACTTGACGATGATCATAGTTTTAGTTGCAACTCTTGTGTGTATGTTCCTGTTTGTATGCATGTATTTATTAGTATGAGTGTGTGTGTGTGTATGTGGGTATGAATGCAAACTTGACATTATCCTAACTTTACGACACATCTCTCTCGAGATTTAATCCTTTTATTATTGAACAAACGACCAAAATGACGTTTTTTATACAATCATTTTGTTCAGCTATCAAGTGTATCAGTGTGTGTATGACGATTCACATCATACACACAGTCGTTCAATGTTGTGTTCATGGAATGTGTGTATGACATTTTACATCATACACGCGTTTGTTTACTTGTTTCGTGTTTATGGAGTTTGTGTTTGACCATTTACGTCATTCACGTAACTGTTTTAATGTTCTGTGTTATGTTTTGTCTCTAACTCACCTCGTGTGTTATTTTCAACCCATTTTTGGTTTCATGATCATCATGATAATAAATTTTCACCGAACACGATCATTTCACATGATCAGCAAACGGTTCATTACATCGTATAGGCGCAAAATGACCTCGATGTCGACGCGCCTCTAAACCCAACATTCATTCCTTCAAGATTATTTCGTCGTACTATTTATGGTTTTTCTTAAACCCAAAAAAACGGCTTATCCTCGGAATGCCCTTTATATTATGTGGCATGAAACAAAGAAAAAATACATGGTCTTATGAGAATTGGCCAGTTGGAGCCTACTTTCTAAAAACAATGGTATCTCGCGATGGTCTCTGTAATGAGGGATGTGCTAAAGAGGTCCCCGTTGTTAGCCAATGCTAACAAGGAACGTATGCAAAACAAAATAGACCGATTCTGCCTGTAAATATGTTTTGTTTTATGTTTTTGTTTTGTTTAATAGCTTTGATTTTAAGTGGTTTCCAGGTTTTCATATCCTTCCGTCTTGAATGATGCTGATACGCTCCTAGGCCAAAAAATGAATTGCTGTATAAAAAGCAATTTCCAAATTCGCGTGCTTGTGTTTCAGATGTATACCAGGCCGAGGTGATGCTACGTGAGACGGACATTCATACGGTCACCGGCGTACTAAAGCTGTATCTACGTCTTCTGCCCGAGGGCCTGTTCACTTACAAGCATTACCCGAAGCTAGTCGAAGCGTATCAGGGCAAAGACAAACACAATAAGGTCAAGGCCATATTGAATAGTCTACCTCTGCACAACAAACAGACTATTCACTTTCTGCTCCAACATCTTATCAAGTAAGTTGTGGTCCCTCATTTGTACTGAACGGGAAGACTTGAAAGTCTCAGAATTGGAAAAAGAGATCAAGAAGTTGAGGTTGAGGTAAAGTCAGAGGAAACTTAACAAAGAAATGAGAAATAAAAAGCAGGAAATAACAAATTGAAAATGAAAAATACGTCGATGTTCATCGGGTGTTTTTTATCATCGTAAATTGGACGTAATGCTTGTCAGAATCAGAAACGTGACGGGAATTACAGATTTGTTTTACATCTTGAATCTGTGGTGGGCGTGGTACACTGTTCAATTTCTTGGCCTCTTAAGAAAATGTTGGTAATTGACTAATTGTTGAGGGTGTGTAAGCATTCGATTTTTCGAGTTCGAGTTTCAAATTCACGAATCAAGAAAAAACAAGATCATGAATCACAATCTTTAACAAACACCAATCATCTTTTTACTGCCTTGAATAGTCCAATCCATGAATGCTATAGAAATGCTACTGGTTGCATACCAGCTACCACACTAATTCACGGTTGTCTTGCAGAGTAAACGTCAACGAGCGCCGTAACAAGATGTCCCTGCAGAACATAGCCACGGTTTTCGGCCCCACGCTGCTGCGCTCTGGTCCCGACTCCGACAAGCAGCGAGATCTGCTGGCTTCGGGCACCGTGGACGCGATGGCGCAAGCCTCCATACTTCACGTTCTACTCCAGGAGGATACGCTTTGATGTGGCGGGCCGGTCTTGCGGTAAGGCAGCTGGTGAGTGGATCTCACCTTCGTGGCGTATCTGGTACTAAGATGTATTGAAGGTTGCATTGGTGAGTTGGTCTTTCTTCGTGTTTCTGCTTCCCTTTCAAAACGGTTCCATTTCATTAGTACTGTCCAGCAAGTGAAATTTATTCTGCAAGCCAGTAAACATAGTTATTCCTTTTATCACTTCAAAAAGTGTCTTAATCGGTAGGCTCAAAGATTCTCAAGATGAATGGGTTATTGTTTTTGCCATGGGTAGGATGGGAAGTTGAAGTGCTATGAGAGACCATCCAACCAATGCAACCCTCAATTCATCTAATCTGATACCATGTGGGTAGTTGTATGGTCAGGGTCTTTTGAGTTTTGGACCTTGGAACTGACATTAAATGTGTTTATCTGGTAATACCTTCATTCCAACTAGAATTCTGAATCTGCGGATTAGTGCATTATGTAAGCCTACAATTTAGTTTCATTTAATATAATTGACTTTGTCTTGGGTTATGTGGAAAAAAATGAAGACTAATGAGAAAAATCCTCACCTAAATCATTAGCACTGATCCATTAGCATAGAGATTGCATTGGTATTTGAAATAGAACTCTGATGTGCCTGGATGGTCAGGTTGTGCTATATGCTATGGTCTTTGGTAATTTTACTTGAAACTGCGGTTAACGAAAAGGCACTGACCGTATAATATAATATGCAATAAAGGTACATACAGGTCTTACTATATACACAACTATAATCTAAAGTCGATATTGAAGTTAACATAAAATGATGCGTTGTAAAGTAAATGTGATAGTACGTAATACGTACTATGAAGTATCGAAGTATTGAAAATCAAGGAATAGTCATAGAAAAATGAAAATAGTTCAAAGTATTTGTTGCTGATACCTGTTCTTCTACACCGTGGTAGAAGGCCAACACCCTAAAAGCACATTTAGACAGCCTTACAATATTTTCTCTCATGGCCCTATAGATGAAAATCATATAATAAAAGGAGTTGTTCAATTGATTTGACCTACAGCAAATAATCTTGTTAACATTGGGCTAATGCAGCATATGCTTTTCAACATGAGCGAGATATTTCTATGAAATATTCTCATAAGCTACACACCTTAATTCGAGAACTATTTCGTCAAATTCCTCACTGCCTTCGATATTGTGCTCTGATTGATATAGCTGTTGATCATATGAACATTATGCAGCGCTAATTTATTTTTAAAGTCAGTACATATCTACCGGTACATACTGCCTTGGTCACTGTAGAAATAAGAGTGATGTTATACAGGGAATAATTGCTGCCTGTTCAAATAGAATAAAGGAAAAGTATGAGATATAGGGAGGGGAGGGAGGGGTAATAAGAAGATATATAAGATAGATAAAATAAAAGTAAAACAAATGGTGGAATTGTTGGGGGAGAGGGAGGTGGGAGGGATTGTGTTAGGAGTGAGACTAGACTGATCAGGAGGAAATGGGTGAAGAGGAAATGAAAGTTGCAGGGATGTGAGTGTTCTAAGTTTGAGGCCTTGGACAGAACAAGACCTGGTTAGTGACTACATGTATACATATAGTACAGTATGTGTATAAAAATATTTTGTTAAATCCTTGATTATATATTTTTTTCTATCATAAGCCTAATTCATAAGAATCAGGCAGGTGTGATGAGCTAGTGGTAGAGAATTTACAACACATCATTCTGTGTTACTTGAAACAATACAAAACATAACGCAAATCACGAGGTTGTCGGCTAGTATAAGCTACTGGAAGAATAAGAAGAGTAAGTTGAACTCTCAAACTACCATAGGTCTAGCTGATTCACCTCCGATATAGTAGAATAATACCGGCAGTTTGTATCAACAAACTCGTGTAAATTACAATGTGTTTTTTGGACTGCCTGTCATTTTACGTCAACTCTGTTGGTATTGGCCTACTGCCAGTTCTGTTTTGTGAAAGTAAGATTTTTAAGACAAGTTCATAAAGGCTGTTTAATTGCACTCAAAGCCTTGACATGCACTTACTATTATAAATTAATGCTATGCTAGATGCCACATAAATATTTTTTTAGTGTCAAATATTCAAGTGAATTAGTTATCGATAGTGTTTTCATTAGCGTAATTTCTTAAATGGCAGCTGCAAAAAGTCACATCACTTGGTTCAGGGTAAAGAAAAAGAAATGCAAACTAGACATGTAGTTTTGTCGAGTAGGACCGTATTACTACATGTCCGTAGACCTACTGTTTATTATATATAACGTAGTACATATTACTGTATACTGTTTTTGTACATCATTTTATAAACATTTTCTAAGAATTTTATTAGACAACTAGACTCATCATAATATATATTATATATAATACTATACATAGGCTACTTATAGTAGTGGAAATAATCAAATATCTTGTACATATTGATAGTTTAGGAATCATTATTGGGGTGTTCAAAGATCAAAAAGAGAAATGCACATTATTGTAATGTGTTGTAATTGTAATGTGTACTATACGTTACGTTTGCATTAAGGGTAAATTTGGCACAATTTGAATCAGCACAATTTAGCCTGCTTGTCTGTATGAATTATGTGCTTTTAGGGAGCAATTTACTGTGGTATTTGAATCCAGTTCTTACCATTTAAACTGACTACTTGGTGCCCTGTTTGTAGCAACCAACTAGGTATCATGTCACCAAAACAAATCATTTGAGTTTAAATTTTGGTTTTCACTCAACTACCCAAACCAAATCATTTGAATTTAAATTTTGGTCTTCACTCAACTAACCAAACCAAATATTTGAATTCTGTACCCTCACACTTCTAATCACAGGTGATAGCTCTGTGTATATTAGCCAAATGATGGTTAGTGTAATAAGACATATTATCGGATTTATTAGCTCTTTTACAAAGCAATCGTTAACAGTAACTGTGACACAAACATCAACTTGACTGTTTGCCAATGAGAGAATTATGAACTGTCGATTCACAATGGACATTAACCTAAACATGAATCAACAGCCAATCAAAATTGAGGTAACTGCACTTGTCTCTGCATTCTCAACCATCAGACAAATAGTACCAGTGATATAGTACAGGTATCTTGGGAAACTTCACCACTTACCTCCTTTGATTAAAAATTGAAGGTTTCTGGACGGCTAATTGCTATATTTTACAGTACTTTGACATCGCAGGCGTTCATGTTTATCTTAGCGTCATTGTTTGTTATCGGTTGGCAGTTGCAAATGGAATAAGGACTTAACATAGACATTTCCTGCATTATTGTTGAATGTGTGAAGTACCGTATTTGTGTATGTGCCTTTAGGAACATAGATAAAACAAACAAAAAAGTGCAGTAAATCGCAACATAAAAATTCGAGACTAAGTTCTTTTAGGATTTTTGAACACCCTAATGGTAATTCTGAGGCAGTTGGAGGATGGTGTATATGTGAGATATTTTGTTATCAGCTCTGGTCATGGTGATGTTGTATTGTTCATTTCATGTTTTGTGTTCATTGTATATTCTGCTTATAATTAGCACGTAGTACATACTAGGCCTACATATTAATAAGTACACCTAATACTTTACTTCATTTGAATACTCTCAAACTTTCCAATTGTTCTCTGAGAGGTTTTAGAATTAGGTAAGTACTGCCTTTCGTAGATCGTTTTCATTTCTGTGAACCTATTTCTTTTAATAAGGCATAGTTCACCTTTTGCTATCAACGCATCAGGTCTTCCTGTTTAGTGACCTATGACATCTTGATATTCTGTGTTGTGAAATCAGTAACAACTCAAGTCATATACTCATTGGCCAATCAGGAGTATGCTTTGGCAATAAGGCCTGCCAGGAGATACAATCAGAAGGAAAATTTAAATTACCGTATTCATTATTTTTCAATTCGTTTCTACTTTTTTTAGTTTTTAGACATTTCGGGCAGTAATATGGAGGAATAATTGATCATTTCCAAATTCGTGAGTCAATGTTTCTCTCACGTGTAGACTTAGAAGACAATCATAATCAACCTTTAACAGCCAATCACTGGGGTCTAAAAACTAAAACAGTCTGTAGTTCACTACTGTCTTATATGTGAGGAACATAGAATACATTTCTCAATTTTTGTTGTGCTGCTAATTGTATATTCGTTCAATCTATTGAAACCTAAATACAATTACCGGTACTTACTTTTCTTCTTCACCTTTTTTTTCAGTATGCAATATTGAAAACCGTGCATAAGGCTTTGTTACAAACTGAAAAGGGTAGGAAAAATGAAAGAGAGTGGCACAAATTTGATATCATTTATTTTCATTGAAAATAAATGCTCTTTTTGATTACAGGTACTAAAACATAACTCGATGAATAATATTGTATTTTTTGCTACTATGACAGCCAGTTCCACATTAACCAATTCCATTCAAAATCAATGTAATGCTATCAGCGTCTGAACTATATTGTCAGTTTATTGGCAATTTAATGTCAGTTTATTTTCTTTTTCAAGGCCTAGGTTTCCACTGCTAATGCATGCAAACTCTCACATTAAGATTAGCCAAATTGGTTGGCTACAGATAGTTATACGTAATTCACTGTTGAAACATATTTCAAAGACTTATGGACCAGTGCCTGCAAAAGTACCTAGTCTAAAGGCTTTTTAAAGGATTGCTTCCCCGACTAGTATGCCCGTAGTCATAATTGTAGTAGAATAAAAAATGCCATTGTATCATGTTCAGCCCTATTTTAGAAAGTACGAATACATGATTTAGAATCGATTATTCCGTGTCAACTCTTTCAAATTGTTGTTTGTTATAAGTAGATCAATATGACGTTTCAAGATGATGAAAAAAAATACAAATAATACTACTGTAATCAAGAAAGGCAATCAAGATTTTTATGTTCATATTTAATGGTTTCTGGGAAGGCCTGATCACCTAGTTCTTAAAATAATACATCTTTTTTTGCTCAATTAACAAAACAGATCCAAAGAATTATTACGTTTAAGATATTCTCCCATGACTCGTACGATGAGCGAAGGGTTCTTATTTCATCATCATTGTAATGCCTTGCCAGTTTGTAGACAGAGATTGGTCGTATTTTTGGTTCTTTCATCCGAATTATTATACAAAAGTCCGTCGCTGTAATATCTTACCAACTAGATTATAAATATATTATCTAGGCCTATTGGAAAACAAAACTGTACATCTAATGAATGGCATCCCAATATAATTAATAATGTAGGCGTACCATATATTTTTAGAGCTATAATATTTTTTATGTAGCAATGTAAAGCAATTGGTATGTTTTTTCTTGTAGTATCAAACTTTACCATTCTTTTGTTGAAAGTTCAAACCCAAAAATTGTTGTGATGAATTGTGCTTTGCGTACATAAACGTACGATATATGTGCACTCATCTTATTATGCCATTTGGAACTCATTCTGTATGTATGCAACGGATTTTTTTTCAATTCGAGTGATGCCTAATTTATTTTACCTTCAGTACGTTGAATGTAGAGTGGATGAACAAAGTGTGAATATATTATATGGATATAATCATTAATTTTATATTTGTTTCCAACATGACCAAAACAATTCCTTCTCTCCTGATAGTAACTAGGAAAACGCCTTATATGCGTTGTGAGATGAGCTTAGAAGTATGGAAATGTAGAATTAGGAACATTTGGTCAGCTCAATGTACATATACAGGCCATGGATCACTTCAAAGGTTTAAAAACCGCGGCTTTCTGTTGGTATATAAACCTTGGTTTCCAAACAATTATACCAGTGCCTTCTTCATATCCATCACAGATTTTAAACGTTTTAATTTATTGGTGACACTTGTTGCTCACATTTAATAGTTTCTTAATTGCTTCTTTGCTTTTATTGATGTGTAAAAAAGTACATTAAAAATGCGTTTTCTTCGTTATTTCACATCCGATTGTTCCATAAATCGCTTAAAATATGTATGATAGTTCTTCCCACATTCAGTATAAATTTGAGAGCTTTTGAAAAAAAAAATCCAAGTATTTCTCCCCTGGCCTATTCTTATGGGGAATTTCCATACTTTCCAATTTTTTTCCGGAAAAAACGTTTGACCGATTTTTCTGAAAAACAATCCCAACCTATTCTGGTATAACACCAATTTGTAAAAAAAGTTTCGAGTTGATTGAAACTTTTTCCTGACCTGTATGCCGCGTACAAAATTACAAAAAAAAAAAAAAAAAAAAAAAACAAGCCCCAAATTTTTCGGTATATGGAATGAAAATCTTCGCTACGCTCATCTAATTAATGCCTTGGGTCATCGATAATAATTATGTTTGTAAAATCGATGCCTAGGGTCTACAGATGAATTGCGTGCAGAGGTTGTGGGAAAGCAGTTAAAATTCATTGTTAGCAGTACGAACGATACTATTGTACTACCGGTATTCTCATTCGTAATGAATGTTTTCATTTTTTCCTACAAATTGGTTGCTGAAAGCAATGTGAAAACTTTGTATAATCAGTGGTATATAATTGTTGCTCATCAGTTAGGGCCTATCATGTGTTAACTAATTTCAAATTTGTCTGAAAATAGAAATGCTCTGCCAAATTATTTTCATGAAGTTTGATATTATATTTCTCATAAGTGTTCTAACAAATGGTACAAAAGCAAAAGCGCTTATGTACGGCATTGTCACAAACATTAAGCAACGTGTTACGTTTCTCGTTTGCAGTTAGTTAGTTATGGTGTTTACGATTTGACGTCGGGTGTTTCTAGATCACCCTTCCCCCCAAACCACCCCCCTCCCCCCATCTGTGACTCGATGACGTACGTCCATTTCCTGGTATCGCAAAACAGCCAGATCTTCCAGGTGGCCTGAATCCAGATGAAATGTCCATCTCATTTCAGTATTTTCCCTCATTACCTTCCGCTTCTCACAACGAGTATTTCGCCGTTTGTCTCGAGATTTTGTTCTCGGGGAAAGGCCACAGACAAAGTAAGTAACACGCAGAAGGATGATTTCAATAGTGGGATTTGAATAAAAAAATACTGTGAAGCCAAATAAAACAATGACATTTGCAACCAAGTTACATTTAAACTTCGTATTTTTATTATAATTATTATAAAAATTATTGAAATTATGTGCAAGTTTCAAGCCAATACCAGGAATTAGTCTAGACTTCAGATAATATGCAATCCCTGGCTGCATGAATCGTCTGCAAAGGGTTGAGACACTTTGATACAAGCATTGCACTTGATATTGAACTTGACGCTTTCATCCACATGGCATTTGGTTTAGTAGTTGGTGCCCGCGTTTTGTATTTGCGTACATCAGCGGATAAGATCCTACTGCAAGCAACTTTTTAAAATTGAAATTGAGTGTAGTTTGCTCAATAAGATTACTGAAGAAGATTAAAAAAAAAAAAGAAAAAAAAAAGTAAACTCATCTGTGAAGCAAAATACATTACAAACTATAGAGCCAAAGTTTTCTTTCAAGCAAAAGTTATACGTAGCGCCAACGTGTTTCACCTCGCCCGCACTCCAACTTGTGCGGGAATCTCAAGTCGTGTATAAAGTCTTTGCAGGAACGATTCTTGCATGCAACTGCATGATATAGCATGCATGATTCACAGTAATAAAAACACACTGAAATGACAGCTGGAATTACAACAAAAGCTAGACTTGCGGTGCTTTAAACATCCGGTTTAAGCATTAGCTTTCTTCAAGGGCATTCACTGAAGTTGGGTTTTCCTTTGTAATATGGTAATGCCAAGACTACATTACTGTACGTATTGTAACAAGTAGGCCTATTGTTGACAAATTACTGATACATATATGGCTTTTGGTAAACAATAATAAAAAGCAGATTGCTAATACGTGTATAAATAATAATAGCTTGATACAATACTTGAAATAAAAATAATTACACTTAATCTTCTCGTGAAACATGCATCTTCTTGTGAGCTTTACTCGGTTTTGACTAAGCTCCGTGCTACGTAGTTCCAATATTCACTACGAATTGTGTCGTACTTCTTAGAAAGAGCATCGCAGAGCTAAGGAAAAAAGATATCCCATGAATGTACAACCTTCATTGGTCTCTGACAAGTTTCTTACAAGATAGTGATCATTGATCAATAAATAAATACATGAAAACATTCAACAGATTAAAGTAATAAAAGTAACGAAAAAGAGTGATAGAGTTAATATAAGAACAATAATCTGTAACGGACAAAATGGAACAATTAAAAATAATAGGATAGTTGTTTTTGTGCCGTCATAGGTTTTTAGTTATTTCAATGTGGGGGAGGGGGCAAGTTAATGCCAGTGCTTATGTTATTTTGAAATATAGTGACTGATAACCTAGCAATGGAATTACAGTATTGATTTTCAACTGGAAAAATAAGAGAAGACGAGAGAACATAAGAGATATCCCATTCTTTTATTTATTATATTTATTATTTTGCTAAAGACTCTGACTATCCCATAAAAAGTAGTTTCTAGATTTCAATTCTGTCGTTGAGGTATGTTTAGGAGAATTAACCACAGCCATTCAAAACACTCGAATTTAAATCCGATTTGATTTGAGAAGGCATACCTAATCTTCTCCAAGTAGCACATTTCTGTTTCAAGTTTTACTGGCAAATATGGTAATCATTTCACCCACCTCAAGAGCCCGTTCTCTATTCAGCTGGCTCTCTCCATTGTCCGTATTCATTTGTTCTTCGCACACGTCAACTAGAAAACCCATTAGATACGGAGACCGATTGCCCGTAGCATATAAGTTATTGCAGAAATCAACGACATCAGCAACTCCACTTAGCCCTGCCTCGTGGTGGGACAGTACCCTATAACACAAGTAACATTAGAACAGAAGCTTCTTAACTGTAGGTTACTGATGATACATTAAAATGTATACCCTACAATAGGCCTATTCAAGAAAATTAAAATATTACATAATAATACGTTTACTCTACCGGTAGAGTCCAACCTCCGTAGTCTCTTAGTTCACACCGACCCCAAAACCAGTCCCTTGCAAGAACTTGGTTCATATCCTCATCAAAAAAACCACGCCACCTGACTCTCCTATCGTATATCGAAACAGAACACCTACGAAACGGTGAATGTTATCTACCAACTGGAAAGTAACACCAATGCCCTATGTACTAGTGATGCCTTCGGGTAACAAATTAGGAACCGGGTACCCGCCGAAATTACCCGGGTAATTAAAAAAAAAAACGTAGGCCTATTTATGTCATCCCCTGTCTAGTTCCATGGTTCTGACGTTTCATAATCTTCTCAGTTCTCGGTAAAGAATAGTATTTGGCATGGCAACTAGAGAAGGGGTGTAAGGAGAGGAATTCAGTACACTGCACGTGTGACCACAGAT
Source organism: Brachyptera putata (assembly GCA_907164805.1). Classification (NCBI taxonomy): domain Eukaryota; kingdom Metazoa; phylum Arthropoda; class Insecta; order Plecoptera; family Taeniopterygidae; genus Brachyptera; species Brachyptera putata. Next base: position 37,694,201 of record OU015462.1, read on the forward strand.
AACGGTATAGGTGGTGCAACTAGATTTGACGAGCGCATTATGACAAGTTGAGGGAGGTCTGGGAAGGTAGGTGAAAATTCTTCTGTTGAATGCGAAGTTGAATTTCTCTCTGTAGCTTAAGTGATTTATTAAAGTTATTTTCTATATTATAGGTACTGGTTATCACAATTACCCGGAACCTAGACGGGTACCCGGGTAACAGAATATTACCCGGGAAATGCATTACCCGTACCCGACCCGGGTACCCGAAGGCATCACTACTATGTACCCATATGAATGGCCGCAGGACAGACCGCAACATCATCAACCCTGACGGCATGCACACATTAGTTCCGCTCCACGCACTCTTACATGGACGCCACTTCAATGCCTGCTTCACAACTTAATGCACAATCGTAATGCTAACCCTCGGAGTTGAGACCCTGGGAGCTTGCTCACCATTGGATAACCAATTACCACTTTGCCTCAGATCTCAACCTTTTAACTCATCCCTCATCCCAACTCATCATAGAAAGCTATGCCACCAGCCGGAACCATTGAGTGGGGCCTCACTGATCATGTGTATCTGTGGGCCTACTTGGCTAGCTCCGACGACACGCAATAGACATACGGGCCACTTCGACTGGCGCCCTGACAAACTATTGTTCTCAGCTCAGATGCTCAGCTTTCTGTCTCATCCAACATGGTTTTTGATGTTCGATATCATCTAACCATGGATAACACACATAAAGCAGGGAACAGCCGAACGTGGTTTGGCTTGTTCTTGCGCGTGATATAGGAAGGGTAGAAATTGGAAAATAATTATCAATTCAAGGAATTCAGTATTCACTCAAACTACTGGTATTTCGAATTAACCTATCCAAAAACAGTGTTGAAGCAAATAAAAGGTCAAAATACTAGTTCGAACTATGGTTTAGCTGGAGTTCTGAGTAATAAAATTAATTAACATCGACATTTCTTTACCTTCAGCCAGGTACCAACTTCAAGTTCGAAATATGTCAAATTTTGGTTTACCTGAGTTTGGATTAACGAGGGCTTACTGTATGTCTCCTCTGTACTTCATTCTCGAAAATTGCATACTGATTGAAAGGAAATGTTGAAAAATGAAGGCTTAGGCCTACATTGAAGTTAGTTTAGATGACAAAGACAAAAGATCTCACCCTCTCAAATAATTCCACGCACTTTCATTCAGAGTGACATTTTTAATCTTTTCCATTGTGTACACCACTTCTCTTGAGATCACGTCCGCAGTAAAGCCACTTGCGTTGTTGATTACAAAGTAACGCTGATTCCATGCTGAGTTGTTGCGAATATCTTCGCCCAACAGTTTGTCAACGTAGCTCAGTTCGTTCTCAAAAAGCCTGAAACAGTAAAATTTCAACTTTTTAACACTTGATGTACCAACTGCCCTTTGTTAGACCTTAGCCTCTTCTAAATTAGTGGTTGTCAACTTCTACGAAAACTGGATGTACCCCCTATTGATAATTTAATGATGAATTAAATGAATGATCACAAAGATAACCTGAAAACCACCAAACAAAAATGAACAGGTGTCAAAAAAATGGAGACTATCTCTCCCAAATTATTCGACAAACTTGTCAAACGTGGAACAAGTCTGCTTTAGACCAGATGTTACATTAAAAGGAAGGTTACGTAATGCATATGGGAGTCAGTAAGACGATTTCTAAAGCAATGTTCAAATTCATTCTTGAATATAAGAACAAGCGGTAAACAAAACTAACATTCCAATTTGATTCCGAGTTCTGACCTTGGATTGAAGATTTGATCATTTTCTTGACTAGGCTCGAGATAACACCTATAGGGTCTATTAAAAGTGTTACTATGCTGGTTGCTTTCTAAGCCATTGTACATGTTTAAAAATATATTACAACAAATTTGTCTTTTAGGCAGGCAGGATTAAATGTACGTTGTTTACTTGAAAGTACGAATGACCCACTGCCTGTGTTGCCAGGCATGATAGTTTTTGGCATCTTGAGCAAGTATTGTCTCCGTCAGACGTAATTCTTGAGACCCGTCATTTAACCACTCGACTATCAGCCTGCGATGGTGCCTGGAACAGTAATAAGTCTTATTACAAGTAGAAGTAAGAGTGACATCAAGTGGTACGTGTAGACTAATATATTATATTAATACCAGGCAAACGCAGCATCTGGGTTGTAAGATGAGCGAGATATCTATATAAAGTATAATCGGAAACTTTACACATCTCGACTCTTATAAAATATACTTCATTCGGTTACTATTGAATCTAGTATCTAGGAAGCCGTGAATCTCTGCAACATTTTTCTGGTACTATTTCGATCTTGAGTAAAAAACCTTTTTGAAATTATTTTCTTCAATGATGTTTCTCAAAAAATGGTCACTTCTAAGTTCTGCGAGTTCTAAGTTCCAAGTCTGCGAGTACAGAAAACGTTTCATGTCGATCAGTCAAACCCTGCAACCTGTGCAGTGAGTAAAAAAAACAGAAAAAAAAGAACACAACACAAAAAACAACACAGATAAAGCTCCATAAGAGTGTAATGGATGTATTTGCTATCGCTCATCTAATATGTCAAGGTGTGTAGAATTTTCGATTACACTTTATATATGTCGATATCTCCCTCATCTTACATATGCGTTTGTCTAGTTATATAATATATACGAAACTAGACTAGGTTGTTTAAAATAAGAAAATACCACGTCGTTTCAGACTGATGGATGAACGTGCTAGGCCTACCTATACTGATTCCGTGATACAAAATGTCGAACATGTAATAATCATGTCAGACCACCGTCATGGGTCATGACCATCACAATGGTTTTGAAAAAATAACTTTTGGGTACATTTTTTGAGAAATAGAATTAGTTGTTGGATCCTATTCGGATAAATTCTGGCTTTAAATTGCTCCGATCAAAATTTCCTGATAACTTTTGAATACTGCATCATTGGAAATATTTTAAATTTTCAATAGTAATGCATTAGTTACAGTAAACAATAGTAAGATAACATTGGCATTTCTATTGTTTGTTTATTTATTCATTCATATTGAGTTCAATGATACACTGTAATTATAACTACGATCTATTGACGTTTAAGATAGGCCTAAATGATTGAATTAATGATGATGCAATGATGAGATGAAAGTTTTGTAGGTAATATGAAGGAAGTGGTTGTGGCCTGTACTATAGGAAACATCCCAGCACCTGTAACACCTGGCCCTCGCTCTGCAGATCTCTAGAAAGCACTACAGGCAGAGTTGGTAAGATAGTTGGGTAAGAAATCGTACGAAGACAAAAAGAATAACTCACCAAACCTGATAGTTCTTTGGATTATCTTCTATCACGTGTTTCACATATTCCAGCTCGGTGTACAAATCTTTATTGAGATCTTTCAACAGAATTCGTCTGCAATATAAAGTGAATTAAAGTTAGTGAAGCCGAAGGTAGCTGGGCCTGATAGATTTACCGGTAAGTAGTATTCTTAGACGCATGTTTTCTATGATGTGTTGAAGGATTTGTCAACATCAATCAATTAACATTCAAGTACGATTTGGCTAATCAACTGTTGAAATGGAGATACCGGTAGAGTTTTTCTTTTTTTAACCGGCCAAATATTGCACTGTTATTGAAATGACAGATTGTTAGTCTAGCCCTAGTCCATAATTCTTTACAATTTGTGTACAAGGTCGAAGTAACAAAAGCGACCAAACAGATCGCTTACTAACAAAGGCGTAAAGTAAAAATGCATTTCAGTAGGTATAACAGGTTGTTTCCAGTTGAAACATATTGTCAGGATTCTTATCCCATAACTTCTGTCTGTTACTTGACTAGTTGAAACTGTTTCGATATCGCTTTGGTTCCGTTTCGACCGCGGTCGAAATCAGTATTCTATAGCACCAATGGAAACAGGCCTTCATCAGAAATCACAGGAGTTTGAAAAAGTGCAATGTATCGCTTATTTTCAGGTGAAACACAAGCAACGACTGAGCCACCGCAGCTTTTCTTATGACTTGACTCACACACACTTACACACGCACACAAGTGCAATTGTATCTTGTGGGCCGTGAGTCCGTGACCCTAGTTCGTACAAGTTGAAAATAATACAAACATACAAGTCAAACGTCAAAAAGTAACATAACCTGAAAGTATTCGTCAATTATCTTGGAAAACACATTAGAGCTAGTACTAAGATGGTAAGTGAATTGTTTTTATTCTACTATCAGAAATATCTTCTCACTTTCCAACCATTGAAAGAAAAAAAAAAAACGGATGTGAATCCAAAGCTGTAATTAGTAATAAATAAAAATAATACAAATTATTTCCAACCATTACCAAACCATTTCCATTTTCCAACCATTTCCAACCATTACTCAACACTCACGATTACATATTTTATGTAATCATATAACCTCATTAATATCCCATTGCTGGGGTTTCGAGTCGAAATGGGAAAATAAGTGCTATAGAATGTCAATAGATCGAAACAGTCCCGTTTCCAGTCGAAATGGATTCGACCGCTCGAAAAAGTTGTTACAGAATAGGGGTCCAGCTAAGGTCAGATTTAACAAACCATTGAAAACTGTGTCACGGAATAATCTACTATGGAACCAAAGCTCTGCATAGTACCTATTTGAAGTTGTTATGAAACAAATTACAGTACAGAGATTATAGAACGTTCTGCCTGCTACGCATTATCTAGAAACAAAAACAATTGCATTAGGCCTACCATTTACTTCCTGTCACTTACTTATGACATGCTCAGAACCTACATTTTTTAAGAGTAAAAAGCAAATGGATGAATTTGTCTATTTCTCCATAGAAAGGTTTCTTGTTTCTATTTGTGAATAAGTTTCTAATGCCTTCAGAAAGTGCTTCTCATCTGTTTTAGTCAATGCTTTTACTTCTGATAATAGTGGTACCAGTATGTTACCTGTATTGCCACACTGTATAATTGGCTGGATTGAGCTCTAATGCGTCAACAGTGAGGAGAAGGGCTCGGTCTGATTTTTCGTTGCGTTGAAGAATCGCACGGAAATAGTCGTACACGTCTCGAACTGAAATGAATATGTTACAACAGTTATTCTAGCTAGTTAGGCAGAGTTAATAAAGTATAACAGCTTATATAAATAATTTAATTATATAAATATATATATATATATATTGATTTATGTAGGCTTTCACACGTAGGCCTATTACGTTCCAAGATATTTTTATATTAATCTCGCATTAGGGCTATTCTTGTGTAGTTCAAATATTATATAATTTTATTTAAAATGAGTTTCGTCATCCAAAAACGATTCAATACAACTGTAGCAATGTAATTTGTCTTGGAACGTTGTTTTAAATAAAATTATTTATATATATATATATACCGGTATATATATATTTCAATCACATAAGAATAATCCCCATATGAATATCTTGAAATCGATTCAGGCCAAGGCCCAAGTCGTTTTTCAAGAGATATAAAATTGTAATACGAAGTAAAGCCAGATTCATAGTAACACAGTCGCATGTCTTTTCTACGTGAACCAGTAAAAAACTTATCGTAAAGTTTCTCACTGGTTCACGTAACTTACTAAGAACAGGAATTAATGCAATTTCGTGTTACTATTATGACGCAGACTTTAGCGTATTATGGCAACCGTCCAGAATATCAAACATGGACAGAAAGTGAATTTTTTCAGGAGAATTATGTTTTGTACGTGAATTACAATGTACCATTTGAGAAAGTCGGGGCATTTGCAGTGTTGGGTAGGAACCGAATGAAAGGAACGCGTTCCTTCTCAGAAATTCGCCAAGCTACTTTTTTTATACTTTTTAAATATTACCGGTAGGCGGTAGGCCTACCGGTATATAAACCCTTCTGGCCAAAAGAATGAATAGGTTGGGAAGATTTTTTTCTCAGCCGATACTGTTTAGCAACCAATATTGGAATTAGTCTTTATAACGATTCAACAAGCCTACTCGACACGACTGAACACCCAGGCTCAGGGCAAGGAGCCGAACCCTCCCAAACAAATCAGGAAGGTGGCCCGTGACCCGCTCGTATCAAGGAATGGCATGGCAGGATGGGATGACCGTTAGGATGACAACATTGCTCTATGACAATGGCAGTCTATGTTAGAATCTCAATCCTGTGTCCTGAAAATGTGTAAAAACTAATACCGGGTACATCTACACCGCCCAAAATATCTAAAATATTGAAACGGTTTACCCAAACCAACAACTATGTATCACTTTATACTTTGCCCAAACCGTAAGGATATTTATGTACTCACTACCCAAACTTGTAGGATTATAGCATAGGCTCAATTAAGCTTAGAGCCTAGTTACATTACGCCCAACTACCTTCAACTCGACTCACATTTCTCAGAGTATGCAATCGCCACAACTGCTGCTCCATCATTCTGTTCAACCGGATCTACATCTTTCCAATCAATTCTATCTTTATATGGTATCCAAATTCCTTCGTCGTAATATTCCTCCGAACTACTGTCACGATCGGCCATTGTTAGTGGTTAGTACCTTTTGATTTCGAATGATGCTACAGGTATGGTTAGTTAGTTACGAAGTTGCTCAGTGTCGACAACGATCTGCAATGTGATGATGTCATAGTGACGTTTAGCGAACGTCACCCGGTATCGCTAGAAAATAGAACTACCAACTCAGTGCTACATTTTTAGATGAGCGTAGCGAAGATTTTCATTCCATATACCGAAAAATTTTGGGCTTGGTTTTTATGTTTTTTTTTTTTTTTTTTTTGTGTAATTTTGTACGCGGCATACAGGTCAGGAAAAAGTTTCAATCAACTCGAAACTTTTTTTACAAATTGGTGTTATACCAGAATAGGTTGGGATTGTTTTTCAGAAAAATCGGTCAAACGGTTTTTCCGGAAAAAAATTGGAAAGTATGGAAATTCCCCATAAGAATAGGCCAGGGGAGAAATACTTGGAATTTTTTTTTTTTCAAAAGCTCTCAAATTTATACTGAATGTGGGAAGAACTATCATACACATTTTAAACGACTTATGGAACAATCGGATGTGAAATAAGGAAGAAAACGCATTTTCAATGTACTTTTTCACACATCAATAAAAGCAATTAAGAAAGCAATTAAGAAACTATTAAATGTGAGCAACAAGTGTCACCAATAAATTAAAACGTTTAAAATCTGTGATGGATATGAAGAAGGCACTGGAACCATTGTTGGGAAACTAAGGTTTATATACCAACATACAGCCGCGGTTATTAAACCTTTGAAGTGATCCATGGCCTGTATATGTGCATTGAGCTGACAAAATGTTCTTAATTCTACATTTCCATACTTCTAAGCTCATCTCACAACGCATATAAGGCGTTTTCCTAGTTTTAAAAAATATTATATAAACTCCGATGACTAGGCGTTCCAAAGCTGTGCAACCAGACCAAAATTACAAATGTGCTGTTACAGTACTGCGGAACAAATTATACTACTCCACTATATCACGGACTATTGCACTATAGGCCTACCATAGAATAAAGAAATAATTTCTTTAAATATTTTTTTATTTTTATAGTTTATAGTTCTTTATTTTTTATTTTTTTTGGATGCGGTCGAATGTTCTTCAATACAAGCGGGAGAATCTCGACGAGCAATAAAGTTCTTCTGTGTCAAGAATTAGGTTACAATGGTCTTTTGAAAGTTCCAGTTTTATTTTATTGTTCACGACACCCGAACTATTACACGAAGAGTATTAACGAATTGAACATATAACATACACGCGATTAATTATGACTGAGAATATGTCACTGATTTTTTAATTCAGTTTTGCCAAGTTCAAGGCAATTTTCAAGGCAAGGAAATCATTTCTAATATATCAAGGTAGTCTATCTGTCTCTCTATTTTGTATTTTGGTATTCTCTAACAGAATGTATCTACACCAACAAAGTAAAAAAGTAGTAGGCCTTTTATACATTTCATCACTTGAACTGAATGACAGTGCATTTTTGTTATTGAATTATTTGTCATAAATAGGAGTGCGCATTTATATATGTGAAAAAACATAAAGAAAAAGGGAAATATGACTGTATTCAGGTATTCGAATTCACTCAGATATAAAAACTAATTTGCTGTGAAAAAATTGAACAGCAATCATTTTTTAGATAAACAAACACGATTTTAAATCTACCAAGTATTTGAATTCAACAAAAATCAAATATCAGTAGGCCTATGCCAATTTGAATGAGACCAGGTAAATGATGTTTTTCCCTTCCTTTTCTGACAGATCAGAGGCGATCAGAAGGCGAATCAGATGAGCTCAGAATGAGAAGAATTTAGAGGCCACCGTTGTATTCATTCCATGAAACAAGATCCCAGCCTCCCTAGCATCAAGAGCAGACGCCTAGCCAATGCGCCAAGAGGAGGCAACAAACATACGAATTAACTGTACACTTCTTTTCATGGTTGGATTGGAGAGATTACGTTTGGGATACGTTTTCCACTGGCATGGACTTCGGGTCTGCTCCAGTGCCGCCTCGAACGTTTGACTTGTGACAACAGTTTTACCCAATAAAGCTACGAGTGGGTCGCCGGCCACATGACGGATTCGTAGGGGAGGGTTCGGCTCCTTGATAGGTCAGACATCCCCATGGTTCAGATGAAGGTTATATAAGGTCTTTGGTTCAGATAATCAGATATGATACTCGTTTTGCCTGAATGGCTCGAGCGGTATGAGGATGACGCCTGCGTGCCACGCTAGCAATCCGGGTTCGATACCCAAGCGCATCGCAAATATTATATGAATGCTTTTGGCCAATGGTTATAGGCAGTGATGTTTGTTTTCATGAAGTTTATTTCTTTGAAACATTTCGTGAAATATTTCATGAAAAGTATGAAATCTATTATATATCCTTAATCTACGACTACCAATAACGTAACGGGATAAGCAACATGGCGTAAGTTATATACTCTCAACATTGGACGTCTTCTCACCATGATGGAAGCAAAAAATGTGACGCGCTGAAGTGTACATTTTTGAGATTTGCAATTTCAAATAAAAACGTACGCATTCAGCTCGTATTTCAATGTAAAGTACATAGTTGAGTACTTGCATTGTTTCTGTTCTTTCTCGCAGATGTCAAGTAATTAATGCAGTTATCAATTGGTAAATGTGGCAGTATGGCTCTTGACTAGGGGTCCAATGCTTTTACACACGTATTTAAAATTTAGATTGGCTAATTCAAATGAAATGTATTCCAACGTTGCTTAATACAATTGGGAAGAGCTGGATTCACAGAGTGCATTACACGTATTACTTTTATGAATCAATATATAATACTACCAGTAAATTGAGTATGACGGCATCCCTTTGATTCCCGCATGGTGCGAAAGGAAATGATCAAGTTGCTTATCCCGTTACGTTATTGGTAGTCATAGCCTTAATTAACTAAATTTAGAAATTACATCAAATTTTTTTCAGTAAGAAAAGGAAAGCATAAAATCATATGTGAGGAAATAATTTGTAGATAACATTGACTCTCATTTTAAATATATTATTAAAATAACAATATATTTTCAGGCTAGAAAACCTATTGTAAATTGTAATGGGCAGAAAATAGTAATATAAAATACATTTTTAGGCAAATACTAATAAATACTTTTCACTAAAAAGTGAAATCTTTCAAGGAACGGTGAAATTTCATTTCACTTGAAAGATTTCACAGCCACATCACTAGTTATAGGTCGAAAAGATTTTCGACCCTTTTCGAAATTGTTTAGCGACCGATATTGGAATGAATCTTGATACCGATTCAACAGGCCTAATGACCGAGTCAACGAATGAACTGGATTGCAAAAACGAAGTTTAAACCCCGGCCTACTTTAGACGCCGTCTAAGTACAAAATAGCACGTCTAAAGTCAGGGACGTCGTTAGGATTTCTGTATTGGGGGGGCGCATATTTCAAGTATCACTAAGCTCGATATTATATAGGTGCGCAAAAATGGGGCTGTGGGGCGGGAGCCCACCACAAGAGCCCCGCAAGGAATTTTTGGAAAGATGGACAATTTCGAAATGATTTTTGCGTTCTCTGATCAGTTTTGCATCCTAATGATCGAATCATTATCGAAAAATTCGAAGGAACGTGTCACCGGGATTCAGAATCATTCTCGTAGAAACCAACCATGTATTATTTATCATAATTCATATTGATAAGTAGCAATATTTCATTGTGTTTATTCGCAGGTCAACATTTAGATTTTTCAAAGAAAGATAAATTATTGGGGGGGCGCAAATGTCGATTGGGGGGGCGCGCGCCCCCCCTTGGACCCCCTAACGACGTCCCTGTCTAAAGTAGACCGGGGTCATTAAGTATATAGGTGCCGGGGTTAAACTTCGTTCTTGCAATCCACCCTCAAGCTCGGGAGCCCTCCCGTAGGAAACGAATCGGTCGTGTGGCCGGCGAACTGCTAGCGCTACCTTTCGCCTTAGCTAAATGGAGCCCGACCCATCGTTTTGAACACTGTGCCATGCGCAAATGCAAAGACATCATAATTTCGTCACCATGTGGTTAAAGCATATTATTTTGTAGTTCTTGTAAACTAAGAAAATTAGAAATCTAGTGGGCTCCGATCTTTCGTTGTATTATAATGTTCCTAGTGGTGTGATGATTTTCTTTTTCACTTTCCTCCGTTGATTTTTGAAGTGGTGTCAAGCTGGGATTAGCTGTAAGACAGGCATAAGAGCTTGGGATGTGTAGCTGGCCTAGATCGTTAGGCGTAATATGACACTGAGCTCTAGGCCTACCCAACGATACTGGCCTACCCGTCTAGCTGAGAGTGAGTGAGAGAAATCTGTAAACTAGTCCTAGGGCTATGTTATGGCCTAGAGCCTAGGCCTATTAATAAATTTGCCAATGTTTTTATCTAGGTTTTGCAATGAAGTAGGCCTTGGTGTAGGCCTAGTAGGCTAGTAGGCCTACGTAGGCCTAGATCAATGTGATGGCTTTGCAATGCTCTAGGCCTAGTCAAATAGGGCTTACGACAGTACGAGTTCATGCTTAGGCCCCTCTACGGGCTGTGGCCACTACATTTCCGAGCGCGCCTGCATGAATGCATGAATGGATTAATTAAGAGTCCCCCTTCCCTCTTTCTAGGTCTAGGCTTGGACCTCCTTAGAGAGCTGGGTACTGTAGGCCCTATTGTTGATCAGGGCCTGTGTCGTAAATGTAACTCATCGTTTTTATGGTCATATGGTTGGTGGTTGATGATGACATTCAATTTCTAACTCTACAAAAAAATCAGTGGCCTAGGGCAGTGCCTAGGGTAAGGTTTGAACCATATATTTACAGTCCTTATGTCTATTCGACACAAACCTTACCCTAGGCCAACACTATAAAGTCAAGGACTAGGCCTACCTAACCCTAAAATCCATAAACCTAGAAGAGATGGGTTGGGACATGTACCAGTAATGTTGGTAGACCTACCGTCAGGGCCGGCCCGTGGGCTGGGCGACCCGGGCGGCTGCCCAGGGCGCAACATTTCCAGGGGCGCAAAAATATACTGGCGCTTTAATGGCAAAATACGTTCTTGAATTATATATGAATTAAATACGACAATCGATTTGAATAATCTCTCCACATCAATAGAAGATTATAGTTGCTTAGCGCGAACTAGCGCTATCTAGGACGTTTTCCACATTGCGTTCACACTAAAGAATCCATGACTTCCGGAAATTTCGTGTAGTTCTCGAAACACGTAGAGTCGTATATATAAAAAAAACATTTCAAAAATTTCACTGCAGGGCTTCATACCTTCTTCACTTGCATTCACTTTCACTATGCACACCTAGTTTGGGGGCTCACAATTGAGTCCTTGCCCGGGGAATGGGACTCTGTAGGAACAGTAGGGCCAGCTACATGTGATTAGCAAATATCAGTTAGACATCTCTAGTTCTATTAAAAAATTAATTTGGACATCTAAATCTCATCTGAAACACGTTAAACCATATTAAAAAAGGTGTTATTTTTTTAAAATCCCTGCGGGGCCAGAAGGGGGCCTTCCCCCCTTGCCCCCCGCGGGTCACCGGCTTCGCATCAACGGGCCTTTGCACCACTGTTCGTATATGACATTTTCTTTTCCACTAATATCCCCTGCCCCCTTCCATCACCATCGCGATCGGCAAACTAGGATCGCGTATCGTCTCAAGCTTCGCCCTCGAATTTATAAAATCTACTCATATGTCGCCCAGGGCGCAAAAACATCACGAGCCGGGCCTGCCTACCGTATACAATCATTGAGGTTCTCTGATATATGCAGTATATCAGGATAGGCCTAGCTGAGTCCCTGTTAGGCTGGGGCGCATTCTTGTACGCACTATTACAGTTTTAGACAACTTGTATACTGGTAGGTAACAGTTTTGTCAGGCTTTTCACAGTGACAGCCTTTGTTGACGCAAGATCTCAATTCATAGATGCTTCTTGCCCTACGTTAATAGGGGGGCTAGGCTTTCCATGACAATATATTAATTACCAATAGGCCTAGGGGTTCGATGATTACATAAACATAGGAGATTGTGTTTCAGATTTATACAATATCATCTGCCTAGAATATTATATATACCCCATATAACCTAGCTGTTGGTGGGTTCGTTAAGCAAACAATATTCATTCGTGATTATATAATATCAATTGGTATCATCACTGAGAACATAGGCCTACATATCCGTACAGGATAGAGCGGCAGAGCGCTGGTTAAAAGTCTATAGATTGAACTGTAGTGCTACGATTAGTATTGATTCCGCTAGGAGCAAGACCTATCACGATCAAGAAAATGTCGTCTGCTGGAGCACTGTTACGAGTGAAAGCTGTAGTGATTTGAATTTTCATGAAAATTTTCAAAAGCTTGGATAAACTGGGTTTAGTATAAGCTTTTGAATATCAATAGATCTTCACTAAATGTGTAGACATTTCGTCGATCAATTGTAGAGAACCAATTGCCAGAACTTCTTTGTGCTGTTCTAGTTGAAAAGTCCTCTGAAAACATTGGAAAAGTAAATGAGAGAAAATTTCAATGAATTTGCTTTGAAAATTTTCATTGAATTGAATAAAACTCAATGAATTGAATTAAACTTGATGAAATTTCTTTGAAAATCCTTAAAAAAAATCATTGAAGTGAATTCATTGAATGTTATTGGATTCACAGAAACATTTCAATGAATCAAACATTTTCTGAGAATTTTTATTGAAAATTTCAACAGATTTGCATTGAAAATTTTCAATGAATTGAAAATGTACTGAAAATTTTCATTGCCTCATCACTAGAAAGCTGTTGAAAATTTGCATAGTCTCATCACTAGAAAGCTGTTGAGAGAGTATTGATCAGTCAACTTGGTGATCATAGGCACTGTTGTATGTCGTTACCTATCTAAAAACAAATTTTTCTAGGCCTAGGCCGTATCATAGACATATGATGAATTTTCAGCTACAGTAGGCCCATGTCAGGAGGACAGTAGTCTTAACAGCAATCAGCATAATTTTTATAGAATATAAAAATGGTTCATGTAAAAGTTTTCACGTAAGGATTTCAACACTAGATTTAACTGATTTTAATTAATGGCTGTACACAGCAATCCTAGACATATGATACATTTCACAAGCTAACGATGATATTCTAGGATAAAAGTGGCTCTTACCCGATATTGTATGCATCTTTTCTCATTTCTTGTTTATTTTATTGATGATTGATCTTTGATGAATTATCTTAGTAGATTAAATTCTTCATGAGGATGAAAACTATTATTCTCGGTTTTGTCTAGGGCCTATGTGTTGAACCATGCAATTTGATATGTTACATGATAAGTTTCATCTGTGGTTCAAATTACCGTGTTTTTCACTATTTTCCAATAATCAACATATCTGATCAATTGATATAGGCCTAATATTATCACGTTTTTTCTATAATTCCATTTCGAAGATTCTTACATCACAATTTATTCAAAAAGTTTGAATTAAAATGGATTTGTCACAAATATATTAATTATTCTGATTGATTGATCGATTATTACCAGAGGTTGGTCGGATAAATTTTCCAATAATTTTTATATTATTCTCATTGGAAATAGCTATCGTAAATTACCGTGGGGACCATAGAGGACCAATTCATCATTCAGGATTCATGGAATCATTCAGATTCAATAAAATAAATTGATTAATATGCCTACAATCAATAACTCTGGGAATTTGGCTTGGGGCCATTTAAATTTGAACTTCTCATTCTCCAATTAGTAAGTGTAGGCCTACTGTATCAAGTTTCATGTTGGTATCATAATTTGCACTCAAGTCAGAGACCTGGACTCCATTATTGTGCTTATTTGACTTATAATTGTGTAGGCCTATGTTCCTTTTCACATTACTTTTTTATTCTTGATATGTTATGCAAGCATATTTTTATTGTGCAACAAGTTGAAACTGTGGAGAAGTGGAAATCTTAATCTTCCAAGATCTTATTCCTGGGAAGAAATTAGATATCCGCGCTAGATCTCGGTCAAGTCCTGGATCGTCTTTGAAACAAGTATTTCTTATTTTGTGAAGACAAATGTTGAAGTGAACAATTGTAATTTTTTCCATCTCTACTCTAGTTATAAATATTGAATGTTTTTTGAGTAAGTCGTCTAAGCCTTTGATGGCAATGGGGGTGTATTGAAGTGGAAATGAAGTTTCATATTGCTCAGGCAAACCGTGCGACCTGTGCAGTGCGTACTAAATTAACTAACGTGCTAACTTATAGTGGGATGGAAGTATTTGCTATTGCTCGTCTAACAACTAAGAGATGCCACTTCCAAATGGTTTTGAGTACTTATTCAGCAGCCTTGATTGGGAAAAAATCATTATGTATGTTTTAAAAACTAATGGATTTTATTTATCTATGTGGTGGTTGTGGTGTAGACCTATGTGTCCTTGACTCCTTCACATCATCCAAAAACACATTTTAATAAAATAACCCTTCATCTCACCATCCCATCATCTCGTACATCATTCACCGATGCCAATAGATCGTAGTCATCTGTAGAGTTTGTCGTTAAACCCAATATAAATAAATGAATAAATTACGTCCTTATTGCAGTGGAGTAACAAACCTAGTGTTGTGTTTCAAACATACATCTAGTAATAGTCGTGCTTACATAGTCACTCATTACTTTTCTAGGCCTAATGCAGATGTTGGTATTTATTTCTGTTTTCAGTGACTGATGAACAGATAAAACGAGCATTCGTGGAATCCTTAAATTTGAAATATGAAGAAAAAAGAAAAATTGAAAATCAGCTGAATTCTTTCGTGCCATTAATTGTTAAGGACATCGGAAGTTTCATCATTGGATCAATTTGCACATCGTCAGATTTGAATACCGAGACTTACAAATTTCCAAATATAAGTCGTGTTGAACCGAAGCTTCGCCGTGTGAGAGGCAAGGCCAAAAGTCAAAACGATAAAGTCAAACAGAAAAATAAATGTCCAAATCTAAGGAAACTTAGAAGTAACAAAAGAGTAAAGTCTCTTGATTCAACAAAAGCTGACCAAAAAAGTAGGTCCCCTGATATGATTGAAAGTAAACCAAAGCTTTCTGCTGTGATAGGCAATTCCAAAAGTGCAAACAAAAAAGTAAAAAATAATACAAGTAAGGAAAATGTGAAGAGAGGAAAGAGAGGAAAGACTCATGATTCAACAGAAGCTGACAAAGAAATTGTGCCTACAGACGTGGATGAATGTGAACCGAAGGTTTGTCTTGCGAGAGGCAAGTCCAAAAGTCAAAGCAAGAAAGTCAAAAATGGAAGTTCAAATCCAATGAAACCAAGAGTCCGTAAAGGAAAGTCTCTTGATTCAATGGAGGCTATCAAAGAAATAAGGCCTACTGAAATGGATGAATTAGACCCGAAGCTTGGCTGTATGAGAGATAAGTCCAAAAGTCCAAACAAAAAAGTCAAAAATAAAAGTTCAATTCAAAGCACGCTGAATATGAATAGAGGAAAGTCTCGTGACCAAACAGAAGCTGAAGAAGAAAAAAAGCCCAACTACTTGAGTGAATGTGTTCCTAGTATATTAGAGAGGGCGCCACTTGCTTGTTCACCGGGAAATGCTAAAAAGAAGAAGAGGCGACTTGATACCAGTCCTAAACAATTCACCCTCCCGGCTGATACTAACTGGGCTCAGAAAGAACTGAATCTAGTAAAAAAGTTCAATCTAAAGAGAATTAAAATTAACGTTCAACTTTTGCCGCCGGAATTGTTTGAATTCAATTCGAATTCAATAGATATATGTGACATCTCACACCCTTTCGAGGTAGCTGTCGTGCAGTCAGAGCTACGTAAATCGCTGTTGAGCAATTTATCAAAACATTCACCAGCTAAGAAAAGAAAGATGAAGGCTTCTTCAAGTGAAAAATCATCCTGTGCCCCAATCAATGTCAATTCAAGCTCATTCAATGAATACTCCATGGTTCCAGACATTTCAGCCTCACATACAGAAAGTAGCGCAGTTGTTGAGAATGTGTCTTCAACTGAGATACTTCTTGAGTTGGAAGCAGCGCTTGAGAAAGCAACAAGTATTGCTAGTGTGAATTATGCTGTCACATCCAATGAAGACTTGACATCGCCTGAAAACGATGTGAATCGAGTCAAACATAATATTCCACAGAAAGAGACTACTGCAATCAGTGACGTCATGAAGCCATCGGATAATGATGTGAATATGAATAATTGCAAACAAATTGCTACATTACTCCAGGATTTGACAGTGGGAAAAGGTGGAAAAAGAGATCAACAAACTTCCGGGACTACAATTACTGAGATAACAACAAAGATACATGTCAAACGTAAAGCTGAACAGACTACTAAGTTGTCTGGGTTGACGAGTAAAACGTACTCGACAGCTACATCAGCAGGTAATCGAACGGAACCTATTCAAAATCAAGGAAAACGATCTGATACAAGTTTAAAGAGAAAACCACCAGTTGGAGGATCTTCTAACAAATTAAAAGACTGCGGGTTGGCAGAAGTGGTGCCAAGGAAAAGATCTAAAAAGTTGAAGGAAACTCTTGTCTCTTCGCCAAAGACTGGAGTACCAGTTAGTAAAGTGGTATCCCATCAACGTCTTGACGACGTGACCCAAGACACCCTGGTAACCGTACAACCCAGCTGTATTGCAACTGAATTTACAGGCAATTTCACTGAGAAATCTAACAAATCTGATGTTGCCAAGAAAATTGTCGACTCTAGTTTTATGAACTGTCCACCATGGACCACTGCTTCAGACCTCAAAGTGCACATAAAGTCTTTACCAAGAATTCCTAAGTTAAACTCCTCAAAGAAAATACCATCACCTCGTGTGCATTCCATAGAAAATATTCCATTGAAACATGTTAGTGGCTCTGGCACTTCTCTTGCATGTCCAGATCTGGTGCAACTAGGGACTGCTTTATCTCAACCAGTGACAGAGAATGCCAATGGTGCTGTGTTTGTAGACAGGGCTTCAATTAAACATGCATCACTGACAGAGAATGCCAATGGTGCCGTGTATGTAGGCAGTGCTTCAATTAAACAAGTATCGGTGACAGAGAATGTCAATGGTGACGTGAACGTAGACAGGGCTTCAATTAAACATGCATCACTGACAGAGAATACCAATGGTGCCATGTATGTAGGCACTGCTTCAAATAAACAAGTATCTGTGACAGAGAATGCCAATGGTGCCGTGTACATAGGCAGTGCTTCAATTAAACGTGCATCACTGACAGAGAATGCCAATGGTGCTGTGTATGTAGGCAGTGCTTTAATTAAACAAGTATCGGTGACAGAGAATGCCAATGGTGCCGTGTACGTAGGCAGTGCTTCAATTAAACATGCATCACTGACGGAGAATGACATTGGTGCTGTGTATGGAGGCAGTGCTTCAATTGAACAAGTATCGGTGACAGAGAATGTCAATGGTGACGTGTACGTAGGCAGTGGTTCGATTAAACAAGTATCGGTGACAGAGAATGCCAATGGTGCCGTGTGTGTAGGCAGTGCTTCAATTAAACAAGTATCTGTGACAGAGAATGCCAATGGTGCTGTGTACGTAGGCAGTGCTTCAATTAAACATGCATCACTGACAGAGAATGCCAATGGTGCTGTGTATGTAGGCAGTGCTTCAATTAAACAAGTATCGGTGACAGAAAATGTCAGTGATGACGTGTACGTAGGCAGTGCTTCAATTAAACATGCATCACTGACAGAGAATGCCAATGGTGCTGTGTATATAGGCAGTGCTTCAATTAAACAAGTATCGGTGACAGAGAATGTCAGTGATGACGTGTACGTAGGCAGTGCTTCAATTAAACATGTATCTGCCAGTAGTAACATTCAGTTGCATACAGAGAGTGCTACAATAAAATCTTCATGTAATACCAGTAAGCACAGTTCTAGCATGGCAGCAATTAGTTCTACATCTCAACCTCCATCTATTTGTGCTAGCTGGGAGGCGCCCGTTGAGTCTGTTATGATTACACCAGTACTATCTAATAGTGCTAGCAAAGCTACAGGAGAGACCGCTAATTCGACACCAGTGTCGTTAGATGGTACGTTGGATACTCGTACATGTACTAAACCTGTGTGTAGTACTTCTAAGGATACCAGTACCACATTTGGTTCGCGTCCGACTACTGCTATCGTGGAAAATAATTATGTCCCCGCACGAGCAGTGCCTACTGTATTAAATATTGAACGTCAGCCATCGTACCGAGAGGATTATGAGTCAGACAACTCGGACTGTATATCACTAACAGCGGAATCATATATGTGGTAAGTAATTCTCCAAATTATGATATTTGCACGTATATTTATTATGATGCAGCGTATCCTACCTACATGTGAGGGTTCAACAGATCATGGTAGTTGATTTATCATTGTCTTTATCCTAATTTATTTATCCTAATTAGGAGAAACACCAGTATTTGTAATACCGGTAGGTACCTTTAAAGTGGTGGCCTACCAGTATGTTTGAGTAAAAACTATTCAATTCATATTGCATAATTTTCACATGTAAGTCTGTACTGTACTCTGCAATTGAAAAAAATCATTTTCCAGAGGGTACGGAAGTTATAGTAATTTCATTAATTTGTATTCACATCTTTTTGAAGACCTGTATTGAAGAGATTTGTATTTTCTCTTTACTTGCTAGTTGCTACTATGTAGACCTATATATTGTCTCATACTGTTCAAAAGTTATCACCCAAAAACGGATATTTTGCTAAGTGACTCTAATGACTAATTAATTCTTTCAAGCAAGTTTCATACTGTAATTTTATGTTTGTAGTTACACTGGCGAAAGCAAGTTTACAACTCATCCCATCAACCCATACAACAGTGGTACCAGTAACCAGGAATGGAAGCCGTCTATCACCACTAGAGCGGCTTGTTCAATATCACCTCCCAGTATGAAACAGGTAACAAATCATCATGAGAAATTATTACTTATCAGGGGCCACATCAACTCATTACATCAACTCACTAGCAAATTGAAATCTTTATTTTTAGGCAAACGCAACATGCGTTGTAAAATTAGGGACATATCTACATGCAAAGCTTACAAACCTTGTCTTGGCAATTATAATGCCGAGAAAGCCGTGAATTACCTTGCTGTGATTCGAGTGAATGAATAAATCACCCCGTGTTGAATTTTTGTCATTTTGAAACCAAAACGTGCTTAGGCTACCTGTTTCAAAAAAGGTACCGGAACGCCGTTCCGGTGCGTTCCGGCACAAATTGACCTCTGCCTATAACATTGTACTGTATGTTCAATCAAGTTTGATCAATGTATGCCTAAATTATTATTAGATGAGCGGTAGCGAAGATTTCCATGCAACTCTTACTGAGCTTTGTCTGTCTGTTTTTTTTTTTTTTTTTTTTTGGTTGTTCGTTTATTTGTAAGCACTGCACAGGTCGCAGCGTTCGACCGGTCAACGTGACACTTTTTTTTGTACGCAAACTTATCCAACTTGGAACCCTATAGTTTTGGGGTCAAATCGGTTGGACCATTTTTGAGATACGGTACATCATCTCAAAGTTTCTAAAAACCCAAAAGATTAGGCTGGACATGCAAAATTGAAAAATAAAATTTCTTCAATATGATTCCAATTTTCCTCAAAATTAATGTAAACACAGAAATAATGGGCCTACACACTAATAAAAATTGGCGTGTAATTCGGACCAGCCGCTTCGAAGAAAATAATGTAATAAATGTTTTTTATTTATCGAAACTTGATGGAAATATCAGCGGAAAAATATTGCATTGTTAGATTCACGGTTTTCTTGATCCATTGGCATCGGATAAAGTTCGTTTTATGTGATCAAGGTGTGAGCCTCGCTCATCTTACAACGCATATTCCGCGTTTGCCTAGTTATTGTTAACATTCCAATGAGCTTAAATGATCCATTTTCCCATCACTTCACTTAGTCACTCCACTCAGTTACATCACTTCATTACACATCAAGTACATCCCATCACTTAGTTACACTTGGATCGTCTAAAAACACTTGACATAAACCTCGATGGATGCAGCCATCTTTGTTTCTTTGGAAGTTCTGACATTTTTTATTCGATGATTGATTGAACTGTTCTTTCATATTTTTTAATGGTTGAGAACTGGTGCATCGGAACACTTTGAAAGGTGGGGGGGGGGGGGGGGCAAGCTCAACAATTGAGACCCGCGGGGTAACAAATAAGTTGATGAATAATAAAAGTTGAGGAAACAACGAGACAAATTGAGTCTTGCAATACCATTTTTCTTTCCCCCCCCCCCCCCCCTCTCCCCCCTTAGACAACAGTTGGGGGTTCAATGCCACCCCCCCCCCAACCTTCGGTTCCGACGCCAGTGGTTGAGAAGACACTCAGACAGTAAATTGCTGGCTGACTAGATAACAGTAAAACAACATTTAGCTAAGTTGACTCCCAGCACTCTTTTCTGCCAAGCTTTAATTATTATTACTTGTGTTATTTCTAGATGGCCATGGATCCTGAGGACTTATTTGCCCCAGTGTTGCCTCCTGTTGATGAAGAAGAAAACAAGGAAACCGTCGTTTCTGATCGTAAGTTTCATCCCTCAAGAGACTACCCTTCTGTGAACAATATTCGCACTCATGAATAATTGTAATTTGTTGCTAAATAAGATTCACCTGGTGTTTCCTAAACGTCAGTGGACCCTAAGCACACTCTATTCCTATTCTCGAATTTTTGAAAACTTCACTTTATTTTGTGCTACATTTTGTGGTGCTAAAATTTTAGTTTTTGCTCCCTTCTCTCATCTTTGGAGAAGGATATTTATGTAAGAGGGTTCTCATGGTATATGCCAGCATCACATTTTAACAAAATTAACAGATGGAACAGAAGCCGAGCTCCTATCCCACCAATTGCTGTAGTCTCTCCTTCGTCAACAGCAAACTTAAGCCGCTCGTGCGACCGGCCATTGATACTCGGTGTACTCTATGTTGATACTCTTATGTTGGTCATTTGGTCACCGCTATCTTGTTGCTTGCGATCATTCGGCCGCCGTAATCGGGACACCTGAAGAGCGTAGGCTATACCGCAATAAAGTCGACTTGGTTCTGTGACATGGGTTTGGGTGTCCAATCTTACCTGAACCTTAACCACATTGTACAACCATCCATTCATAAGTACCCCGAAGCCCATGTCACATGAACGAGTCAACTCTTTATTTTGGTATACGCTCTACCCGTTTAAACTCCGCCAAGTAGGCCTACCAGTACTGATTACTAAGTTTTTGGCATGTCATTTGTTGTAGGTGTTTCAAGTGGCTTTGACTTCTGTCCAAACTTTCGGGTGGGCAGTGTTTGTTCCACTCAGCGTTGCTCCCTGAAACATGAGGTGAGTGTGGATGTAGAATAGGCAACATTTATGAATTTTCTTTATTTGTATGGTAATCAGAAACTGAAAATCAATGGATCAATTTCTTTTTCTAATTTTCAATGAAAATCAAATGGCCGATAAATTATTAAAGATGATTATTAAGGAACATGGAATGGCTTGGTTTTGGATAAAATTGCACACCATGTCATTATACGTCACTCATAATATTGGAGATTACCTTCCTGCCTAATCTGATGGGCCCCATAATCTTATAGTAATCTTATAAAACTGTGAAATGGTTCATGTTTTGTATTGTTCTCAGCTTCCAGAAGTTGCCACCATGGATGAGAAGCAAATGTCCTTTTTGCTAAGGATCGTCAAGCACTTCCCACCCCTTTATGATTCCCTGATAATTAAGTTGGCTAAACACCTGTACAAGGAAGAAGCTCTATACAACGGACCCCTTTGGCGGATAATGTGGCAAGAGTTTCAGCCAACGTGGGGCGTCACCAACGACCGGTATACCATCGTGCTGGAGAAGACGGTGACCTGGTGCAAACAGGGTCACGTAGACTTCAACTTCATCGACAATCTGTTTGACTTGATGTGTCAATCCGACACCCTTCACCCTATGTGGCGTGACCTAACGCATATTGAGGGGTACAACTATCCTATCTATGTTGCCGAAAAGCTTATCCATATTTGCCTGTCCAACGTTGCCGATAAAGAGTTTGCGACGTATGCAATAACCAGCGTTCTGGCGCAAGTCATACCAACGAATTACTGTCTCCTAAACAAACCACTGGTAAATGAGTTTCAATTAATGCTAAGCCAGAATTATCCAGATTTGTATAAATTGTTACAGGTATTCATTGATCGCTCAGTTAATACTGTACCAGTAAAAAGTAAGTCGTTTACGATAGATGTACCTGTCAAAAACATTCCCCAATCTTTGTTGGGTAACTTTCCATCAACTTCTTTGATATCTCGAGAAATACCAGTGCCGACAATTTTGCCGGCAGCTGGTGACATAGACCTAATGGTTCCGGTCTGCAACGTTCCTATTTCTTCGCTTGTGCGTCAAGAAATACCCTCACCAATGAAGACTAATCCTAAAACTTTGTCAGTGCCTGACGACCTACCTGTAACCCAAGTGTCCGCTCTTTGGCTTGCATCTCAAGACACAGAAGTTCAGACTCCCGTCCGCCCGAATGCTTTCCAGCATTTGCTTGGGTCTGAATGTACTGCCAGCATCGACAACGTAGGTGAACTGTTGGAAATCCCGGAAGTGCACGGACAAGAACACCAAGATTTCAACAGATTATATAGCGTGGACGACACTGCGTACTTTCCCCAGAACGTGACGTTCCCCCCACCTCGCAGGCTATCGACCGCTGTTTCCACTTTTCCCAGCGTTAGTCAACCGCTGATTTCACATGACCGTGATAGCATATTTGAAGCCATGACCAGCGGCCGACACGGTGATATACTTACACTGCTCTTCAAGAGGAACCACACGGCTGTGGCTCTGCAGATTGCAAATGTGGTCTGCAGCTTTTTGAATCAAGAGCCGGCTACTTGTCCAAAAGCCTTTGAAAGGCTGATTCAATGTGCTGGTTAGTTAGATTTTAATAATATTCCCTTAAAGCTCATTAGAATGTAGGCTTACCCTAAAGCCTAAACTGTCAATATGGTGTAGGCCCTAGATAGAATTGTATTACGTAATACGTATTATATTCCTTATTCATGATGGTATTGTTAGTACAGGTAGGCCTATGTATATTTGATGAATCAGATAAAGATGAATTGAGGATGGTATTTTTTAAATTCTGTTTTTGGTTGAAAGTTAAAAATGTGTAGGCCTAGGCCTACAGTATGTTGAAAGTATGTTGATATATGTAGAATTATTACCTACGATGTGATGCATTTTGATGGATAACTTCTAATAGCCTACAAGGGTAGGCCTGTAGAGAATTTACTTGGCCAAACTTCAAGGCTTCAATGACAGGACTGTCAGGACAATGAATGACATGAGATTTCTCATGTTTCAGGTCGCCAGAATTATTGGCCCAAAATAAAAGAGATTCTCTCCACCATCGGCATGAATGTAGTGATTCCGTTGGTTAAACAGGATCTGTTCAAGCATGCTCTGGCAGTGATGAAAATAATGACAGAAAATCGTCTAGCTCTAGTCACGTATGAGGTAAGACCGGTCTTTTTTCTGGTTTGTAGCAGTGAACAATGTCTCATAGGATCACTATTATCAGGTACTGTAGGCGCCCTTGTTAGCTGAGCCAGCTGAGGCACCGCTTCAGAAACTGAAGTCATCGTTGGACGTGGGTTCGAGTCCCGCATAAGGCATACTCGAGCAAAAGGCATAAGGCGTCCTTTCACTTATCACTTCATAATTTCATAATCACCCGCCATTCGTACCCCCGTATAACCTAGCTCTTGTTGGGGTCGTTAAGCAAACAATAATCATCATTAGTTACTGTATGTCTATGTAAGTATATATAAAGTATAAACATACATAAATAGTTGAAATACATATAATGCGTCTACATTTTAAATGGGTCCTATATGAAATACTACATTATAAAATATTTGTTTATTCAACAATTTTGTAATTAACATGGTGTTGAGTTGATGAGCCTAATGTTACAATTACCAATGTAGGCCTATTGATGTTTACTATACATAAATGCATATTTTGTATTGGTAATGTTGTATGATTCATAGAGTAATTTTTCGAATGAAAATATGTGTCCTGTAAGGAATTTGAATGCGTCAAGCATAAAAAGTGGAAGAACAACTCTATGTACCACAACGTTTACATAACAAAAAAACAATAGATATTTTTCATTATTATCAAACAAAGTAGCCCAAGTATACGTTCCCAAATTATATAATAAAACCTATCAGGCTATCACAAAACATTTTGCTGAACTAAGAATTTTCAGAAGCTGTAGGTTCGTGGCAAATGAGTATGGCTTGTAATGAGTGTAAAATCCTATCTTAATCTTTTTATTGCAGGTGTTTGATCAGATAGATATAATCTCACCTGCTCATCAAACCATCATCTGCAGCCAAGTCTACATGAAAAACAACAGAGTGGAAGAGGCAATCTGTATTATAGCGAGTAAGGTTCATCAATTTTCGAATACTTTTCCCTCTGGGTTATTCTTTTGTGATTTTTCAAAATTTCACAAAATTTCAACTTTTTTATTCTCGAATATTGTTCTATTGGATCAACCCAAACACTATAGGCCTACAGTTTCAAGTCTGATAATGACATAATATATGTATGTCAAGTTTCATAAAACACTGGCTGGATCTGATTATACACGTGTTTTTGAGCAGGCTTTCATTTATTACGTCAAACCGCAGATGAAATATTGGTCCTAATAAACGCTTCGCCTATTGTTCATACATCTATCTATTTATTGTTATTTTATTTATTGTTCTAAAATGTATATTGGGTAGTTAATCTTCATATCGAGAATTTTAGAATGTAATTCTTAAGTGAGTAATAAATAGTAGAAATGTGAGGTAAGATCGAAAACATAATTGTCCATCACTCAAGTCAAAAGTTAGAAAAACTTTGCATTCAACTTTTGTATTTCTAAACTACCCAAACCCGTTGGTCAATTTTTTATGACTGTTATTGAGAAGTGTATTGAAAGCAATGAAATAGATATTCAAAGTTTCTGTTCCTTCTCCTCAGGTAGTAAGATGTTTCTGCCTAGTAGCATGGACTGGACAGTGGATAGCCGCGGGGAACATGACGTAGTGCTCCGGAATCGGTACTGTGAGGAGCTTCTACTGGTGGCGATCAACTCGCAAATGGCAATGATGGCTTTCAACTTGTATGTCTCCATCCAACAGGCACAGGACTGCGACAATATGCCCATTGGTGAGCCTTTCAAAGCTATTGCTTTCATCAATTCTTATTGTAATTTTTGAAATATTGATGAGGAATCATTGTGTTCCCATTATGACCGATTGAACTGATAAATTAATGAATGAGTTGTGACATTTATTGATTAATTGATAAATTAATGATTGATTTGAGAATGAGAATAGATCCCTATTGCTTTTGATCTCTGTCTCTTTCGACTGGTTGGAATTATTTTGGGGAAAATATTTAGAAGAGCTTTGCTTGTTTTTTATATACACTGCACAACATCTGGTCTGCACTGATCAACACGAAACATTTCTCAGGCACAAATAGGCCTATAGTTGAAAAACACAGTAGGTCTAGGCCCAATTTTTGGGCAATATTGATAAACCATTTTGGACAAAAATGAGACACAAATTTTTCAATACACTCACTAAAATAGCTCGGTGGAAAAATGCTGGATTTATTTCCTCGTGAATTATTGAAATTTGATTTGAAGTTCAGTATTGAAGCCCTAGACTACAGAGGAAAACCACGAAAAACCCGTGTAAAGATGGGTAAAGATCAGTGATTGGGTAAAATCGGGCAATATCGGGTAAGATGGGTGATCAAACCAGGTCCAATGTGCCCCTCACCTTCGGGATCGCATGAACCAAGCCCGTAAGCAACTGAGCAGCTTGTGCCGGTGGTCAGTGGAACTGCATAACAAAAGCAGTGGCTAGACTTGATAGTTTCAAAACCGAGGTTTCTACTTTTCGAGTGCATTTCATCGTAAATATTTCGTTCTTCTTACAGTGCATATGCTGCATTTTCCTAGTGATAAAAATATGCATCGTTATGCTTGAATTTTGAAAATTTAAAAGGCTTGGGGGCTCCTGAAGAGCAAATAACGAAATGAAGTTGATTCGGTTGTGTGCCATGGGTTTGGGGATCTGACTTTACCTGATTGAAAAGTACCCCGAAGCCCATGTCACACGACTTAGTAGCTACATCCTGGTACAGTATACGCTCTTCAGCACCCCCAAATTTTCTATGAATTTTTTCCCTATTTGGTGAAGCTTGTATAGGCCTATTGATTTGTGTTATTTTTCAGTGTGAAAATTATTTCTCGATTTATTGTTCGATGTTGCCTGGGTATTTTTTACGGGTACCCGATCTGTTACCCGAAGGCATAACTAGCATATATAGGGTGCATTCCGAAACCTACTGGCCTTACTTGTAGTACCTTACAGTAGGCCTACTTGCCAGTAGAATTATTTGATTCCAGTAGGCCTCAATAACGGAATGCACCCAGTACAATTTGTACAATTCGAACGTACAGTACAATTCGAAAGTAAAAAGATGGTTGACATTATTGTTTTCCAATAAAATGTTGGGTTATGAAACAACGTGTAAAAAATCATATGCAAATCAATCTTAAGTACATTTCAAATCAACTAATCCATCCAGATGACATTTCTCAGACTTATTTACAACAATATTTACTCTTCGATTTGTCAGTGAACTAACTAATCTAGCATCATTCATTGGAGGGTGCCATTACATTACTGGGTTTACTAGGACAAATGGCTCCAGTGTTTCCAGTACGCAGAATTTACTGGCGCGGTGGGTTTCGGAATACTCAGTAAATTACTCGGAAGTAGGTATCGGAATGCATCCAGTATACTTGCAGTAGATTCTGGAGGTTTT
The DNA here is from genome assembly GCA_907164805.1 of Brachyptera putata. Taxonomy (NCBI): domain Eukaryota; kingdom Metazoa; phylum Arthropoda; class Insecta; order Plecoptera; family Taeniopterygidae; genus Brachyptera; species Brachyptera putata. Next base: position 37,721,662 of record OU015462.1, read on the forward strand.
GGAATGCAGCCATGGAGATTTTTAAGATTGTTCCATGAGTAGCACAAAGATCTTCGCGTATGCTCATTTAATTCTCATTTCTGCATGTAGATATCAACCAGCATTCCAGTCTACTCATGTTAAAACTACTTAACTCCATGCTACCGATGGAAGCACTGTACATCTTCAGATTCAACCACACCCAGCTTCTCATAAGGCACCAGTGGCTTGTGCGAGGTCTGCTCATAGCTCTCAACTCGAGGCGCGAAGAAGAGAAGGCACATTCTCTCTACGAGGCGGCGCTCGGCCTCAATATCTATCCTCGTATTCTGGTGAGTGGAGCTGGTTTTGTTTACTGTACGTTCATGTGAAGTTGCTATACATGTAACCACAAAAGTAGACTACCAACGTAATATGTGTAGAACTCTTGGTAATTTCTAGAAGTGTGCGAGCACTCAAATTTTTTAGTTCTAGTTTCGAGTTCGAATTCAAATTTCGAGTTCGATTTTTTTTTTCTCTCTCCAGTTTTGTTGTCCGTGTATTGTTTTGAATAGAAATCGTGATTTTTCCCGAATTTTGGGGTCTAGAAGTCACTACTGATATGCGAATCTCGGCCTAGCATCGGTCAAAAACACATTTTTATTTTTGTAATTGGTCGGCGTATACTAAATATACGGCTTGTTGAAATCGTTGTTCCTTTTGGGACTCGAACTGGAAACTCGCGATCTTCTCTCAAACTCAAACTCGACTCAAACGTAAATTCTCAAACTCGCACACCCCTAGTACCGGTAATCTCAGGGCAACTTTGAAGATTGAACTCTTGAATTTGAATTGATAGATGCAGTGGTATTTCTCTTCGTAAACCTCGTTCTTAAAGTCATGATACCTTGAAAATATCACTGCTATACAAATAGGCCTACTAAACAAACGCAGCATATGCGGTGTAAAATGAGCGAGGTATATTTATGAAGTTTAATCGAAAAACTCTACACACCTCGACTAGTATAAAATATACTTGACTGGGCAACTATCAGCTGTGTATCTTGGCAACATGGTTCCACTACTGTATTTGATGAATAGAAAACATTTATTCAATTATTTTCTTCACAATAGTGAGTCCAATAGGCCTACAGATAAAAGTTGTTGATAATTTGTATCTTTCGTGTGTTTACATTCTGTGAAACATTCAGTGATACACTCAGAGATATTTTTTAGAGATTTTATTTTTCAATGTTTCCCATCCAGCCTATTCTAATGTGGTTATTTGAATTTTGTAGATGGTGTTTCTTAAAAATGGGTTCTACCAATTGAACCCCAAAACTATACAGTTTTTTCAAGTTGGATAAGTCCGCGTGTTCAGAAAAGTTTCATGTTGATCAGTCAAACCGTGCAACCTCTGCAGAGCTTACAAACAACACTATTGCTAAACCAATTGAAGTACGATATTATCTGTGTTATGTTGGTAGACGACCTATGACTTTCGTTGATACAAGTAGGCCTAGTCTTCCGTTTTTCTACAAGTTGTAACAATACATCATTAAAATGTGTAGATCCTCCTCACTACAAAACGTAAAAATTGAAAATCTCAAAATATATTAATATGAAATATTTGATAATACAATGATTGCAATGATTGATGATTGCCAGTGCATAACTATAAAATATATTTTAGTGAATGTTCAACAGTAGACCTTGTTTAATTAAAAAGTGCGAGAGTGATAAGGAGGAGGCCCATAAAATGGTATACCGGTACTGGATACTGCTAGAAAACATTTTACGTAAAGCACATAATCACACATTTCGTTTTCTATCTCCTGTTCGATTTCTATCTTGATCTTTCAGAAGTTCTAGGCTGATAGCGAAATGTCTCATGTATACCGGTATAAAGTAAAAACTATTTTTTCTGAATATATTGATCTACTGTGATGTGATGGTCTTCACGACCATCTACAGTAGTTTCAGGTTTATGGGAGAAATGCAATATGATGGCAAACTAGATTACAATTACTGTTGCGGTCATCTACTATTGTTTGCATGTACTGCATGGTGTGTTTGTTAGTAATCAAAGCTACGTAAGCTAAGTATTATTTGGCAGTAAATACAACAATCAATTTAAAACTACGATTCAGGGATCACTTCGATATGAAATCCATAGCCTGAAGTATCTTATCGATCGATATCGCACAGAACTTGAAATGAAGTGAATGTGTATTGTTCCAGACTAACTACAAACCCGTGCGCATCACTGTGTTCTCTAACTGGCATATGCAGGAGATTCTCGTGGTGCTTACGACGTTCCTCGGACGGCTGGTGTGTGATGACGACCATGTTCCAGGCATCACCATATTCATCGAGGTAAGACAGTGAAAATGATGTATGTATCCGTATGTACAGTAAACCCTCGTTAATCCGAACTCGGTTAATCCAAAATTTGACGTATTTTCAACTTGAAATGGGTCCCCAGCTGAAGGTATAAGCATTTCAATGTTGATTAATATAGGTAATCCGAATTCCAGCTAAACTGTAATTCGCACTAATATTTAGTCCCTTCAGTTGCTCACTGATTTCGGATTGGCTCATCCAAAATAGTTCAAGTAAATCCCTTGAATTTATAATTATTTCCCCAATTTCCATCATTTTTATTTGACGCGTAACAATGACTCGAAGTACGCTCAGCTGTTCCATGCTTTGTGTGTGCTATCTAACCGAATCCATCCGAAAGCAGGCGACCTTGACGATGTTCAACCTCGGAATACTCGTTCGTCTGACTCGAGACGGCCGAGCGCCAAGAGAAACAGATCATATGAAGATCGCGCGTTATGGAGATAGCCGAGTATAGACGATCAGCGAGGCCCCCAGCAACGGATCTATTATGTAGTCTCGGCCGGTGACATACTTTTCTCTAGTGCGCAATATGATATTGACTATATTCTAAGCAGGAAAAATGACTTTGTTGAATGACTTTGGTTAATCAAAATTTTTATAAATCGAATAATTTTTTGGGGTCCCTTTCATTTTGGATTAACGAGGGTTTACTGTACGTAGCTACGTTACATACACATATATATATATATATATATATATATATATATATACTTAGTCAATATTCACCGGCACACGCAAGCGCAGTGGTTAACGCGCGCGCTTCGTGTGATCCGGAAGGTGCAGGAAATATCGCATCCGGTTTGATCCCCGCCACTGTCTATCTTTACAGGGGTTTTTCATGGTTTCCCTCTATAGTTTAGGCTAATGCCAGGATGGCTCCTACATGACTTCCTCATGACATGAGTTATGGTTGGCCATGACTGCTTCCTTCCCTTCCTGGCACATGGGTACCTTGGTTCCGTTGTTCATAAATAATAAATGAATAAATAAAACAATAAATACCGGTAATGAATAAATATGTATTAAGGAGAACATTGATCTCCAAAAGTCAAGCTAGACCAATAATAGATTAGTAGGATGTATCAACACCAGCACAGAGGCCATTGTGAATAAGAAATTCAGTGTGCTGTGAATTGTGATTCAATTGGAATAATGCTGAAATATTTCAAGTTTCAACATTTTGAAATATTTTGGCTAAAATAAACTGTGACATTTGAAGTGATTGTTATAAGGTTCTTATGAGTGGAGTTGCTTTCACTTGTTGCAGGTGAAGCACGATATGATCGAGGGAGCTCTCGTGCCGAAAGTGCTCGAATCCGTAGATCCGACTGTCCAAGCAGTAACCTGTCGTATACGGAATGCCTTGCATCGGATGAACCTTAAGACACAATGCCCATCAAGTCCTATTGATAAAGACATCTCTCTCACTAGCGAATCCGTATTAAAATACTTGAAGAAAGTTCCGTAGTCTTTCTAACATTCAGCTTGACGATACGAGCGAAGTACGGAGTAAGCTAGATGAAAAATATAGAGATTTGACTGAGCTATCATTAAAACATGTAGGGATGTTAACTACACAACACTACAGCTAAGTACTACACGAAGTAGAACAGCGAAATGCACAAACGCTATATTTTGTAGAAAAAAAATACTTTTATTGCTTCAAGTCTTTTTAGTTCTACATTTAATTTGGCAAAGTTCTATATTCCCAAAATAAGATGCCGTTGAGAATAGTAACGTGCTCAGAAGCCATTGTATCCATTTTGTGCCAATAGGCCATCAAATCTGTAATTTCTTGAATTTCAATTTCAAAGGCTTTGTAGGCCCCACTCATTTTTTTGTCAGATCTATTCTTTTCAAGTAATGAATATAAAATTATTTTTATATTTTAATGACCTGTGAAGTGGTGTGACTCATTATTGATACATGTTTTTCCATGGATTTTTCCATGTTGTAATGCAATCCATTTTTTTTTGTGAGACCCTACCGTATTTTGAAACCAGTACAAAATCGGAAAGTTTCATTAGATGTTTGTAAAAACAAGAAAGTCCCAGGAAAGAACGATTCAACCATGAGAAAATGTTTCAAATCCTCCTGCAAAAATAAAAAAGGAGCAATCATAAGCTACAGTAATTAGTGTAGTTTAGCAATCGGTACGTTGGCCCAAACTAGTGGGTAGTTGGTCCCAGCCATCAGACTTCTTTAATAAATTTGTCTTGGCCTACATGCCCTTTAAATGACTGACATTCTTGCTTTATTCAAGTCTACTAAATCATCCTACCATTAAAGATGTTTGTACTGTACTATGTAGTTTATGTACCTAGAGTGTCAAGGCAATAACTCTGGTAGTTGCGAATGCTGCAACTTTTGATTCGTTGTCTTGTAGTATCTTATATCATATATGTTATATTATATCTTATTGCTTGGTAGCCTATACACGTTACTCATATATTATTCATTACCTCATTATTAACATATAACCTTATAATGTAAGATAACCAGTAATGTGAACTGGAGATTCGACATGTTTATTATGAAGAATTTGTAAGTAGAATCTCATTAGTAAGTTTCTCTTCAGTACATTCAATACTTGGGTTAAAGTAATTTTTTGTATCACATCTGAATGCTCTCTCATATTAAATGTTTTCTTTATTAACATTATTGGAAATTAGGACTTGATTTAAAGAATTCAATTTGTGATGGGCGATATCATGAGAGATGAATCATATTGATGGATGATGATATTGATACAGCATGAGAGAAACAAGCGATATGAGAATAATGAGGTGGGTACAGGTTGGAGGAAACACATTCAAGTAAATTATGCACTTGCCTGGAGCGATACAAAAAAATCAAAACATGTCGTAAGTTTTAGTTTATCATTAATGTTTTTGTGATTTTCACCTGGTGGTTATTTCCTGTCCGTGGAAAAGGTAGTGGGAAACTTGAGTTGGTTGACTGGTGAAACCCATCTCCCTGTACTCATGTCCAGTTAATTTTGTGTGTTTTCTGTTCTCTGTCATGTTTTCCTCCAACCTGTACCCACCTGATTGTTCTCATATCACTTGTTTCTCTGTCGCTGTGTCATCATCTATCATTCATCTTTCATAACGTACATCACAAATCATTTTCTTTATTAAGTTTTCTACTTCGATAAATGTTTTTAGTGTGGTCCCCTGAACTAAAGAGGTTCCACTGTATAAATGTTATTTTTATTTACCTCAGCATATCTTATATTGTAACATTTTCCATCAACAAATTTGTAAATGTTCATTTTAGGTGGTAAATATAAGTGATTTGATTTGACCATTATTTTGCCAAGATTTATTAGTATTTTTTAGTTTTACCAGAAATATGCCGAACATTCCTATTCCGTCTTAGACAGGGACTGAGACCTTCATGTATAAAGGTCCCGATTGCGGTTACGGTTGTGAACTGAATTTTATAAAGGTCCTGGTTACGGTCCCGGTTACAAAGCAAATTTTATAAAGGTCCTGGTTTCGGTTAAGGTCTCGAAGTGAGATTAATAACGGTCTCGGTCCCGGTTATGGTTATGATGTATATTTTATAAAGGTCTCGGTTACGGTTACGGTTATGAACTGAATTTCATAAAGGTCCCGGTTACGGTCCCGGTTACGATCAAAATTTATGAAGGTCCTGGTTTCGGTTGAGGTCTCTAAGCTTTTAGCTCAAGTCATTCACCAGAGACGCGCGTACACCGAATGCGTGTCGGGCGTGAGTGACAAAAAGATGCCAAGTAGATGTTTTTTCTCACATTTTTAATTTTTGTTGAAACATATACACACGAGAGATGAAGGTCCCAATCGACCGTCTTTCCTATTCCGCATCACTAGCGAACGGAGGGTTCGTGAATACATCTCTCGTGTCAATACAATTATTATATTATCCTTTTCTCAGGGAAGTCGTTTTGGACTTGGGAATTCCCACAAATTTGTCGTCGGCATGACTTTGACTCGCACTAATCCGACACTAAAATCTTGAGAGGTACTTTCTTATACTGTCTCTCGACTCCCCCCCCCCCCCCCTCCCCTTTCACCACTCATCGAAGGTTCGGCCTCAACAACCTTGAAATATAAGAGTTTGTGTTTGAGGGGCTGAAAGTTGAAAAACAGGTTGTATTTCCTTTTCTTCAGACTAAGTGTATGTGATGAGACAACCGTTTCAAGCCCTTTTTGGGCCCTTTTTGAGACCCCAATAACCTATATAATAAAGGTTGCTGGTTGTGGTTGTGTTTGTCATCAACTCAACATAAAGGTTATCGGTTGCGGTTGCGGTTGTGCCCCGAAAATAATAACGGTTGTGGTTGTGGTTATGGTTGTATCACACTAATAATAAAGGTTGTGGTTACGGTTGCAGTTGCCCGAAAAATACGGGTTTTTAACGGTTTCGGTTACGGTTACGGTCTCAGTCCCTGGTCTTAGATTGATGGTGCCCCTATGTGACACTTTGCTACAAACAGTAACAATCCAATAGTCTTAATTATTTGATAGTTTATTTGCAAGAACGAAAGAATAGACTACCTTCTAGGTGCAAGGTCAACTTTAAGGCTCGTTTTCATGGCAGGTGGCTGGCGTTTTTTTTCCGGCCAATTAGAAAGCTGTAAATTCTGCTGCCATAGCCTGTTGCTCTCTGCCGAGAGATAGAATACATTCAACTTTGGAAATGAAATGCTGCGGTTAAATTCTCTCACTCTACAAGAAGTAGGGCTAGGTCGAAATGTTACCTCAAAATCATCACTTTTCAAAAATGCATTAATATTGTATGTGCGTGTAACATAATATGTTGCTAAAAATCACCTTATCTCCTGAATTGAACTTGAGATACATATTTAAATAAATATATGAAATCTTTAAGTGGATGCGAAAAAATGCGACTTTGTGAACATCGCAGGGTATTTATTTAACCGCCTGCCGCAAGCCATGAAAACGTACCTTTAAAGTGGCCAGCTTAAACAACAGGTGTTTAATCCTGATCTATGTTAACCAAGTTTTATGGACATATTGTGTTGAGTCCAGTTTTACAATCTGTTATGTTACCCTAATCAACTCATCTGTCAGTAAAATCAATAACGTGGGAAATCCAAGGAAGATATCAAGTTGAAAATTGATCAACTTGAAAGTTCTAACAAACTGTTGAAAAACATATCCTTTTATATTCACTGTCTACATAAGTATAATGTAGAAAGTATCAAGGATATAGAAAGTTGCAAATTTACATGATTTAATGTCTATAAATTATTGAATTTTCCGTAATTTTCCACAAAAATTTTCTTTTTACAAAATTGAAAAAATAATTTTCAACAAGTTTCAAAAAGTACTACTGTATTTGAAAAAAGTTGAAAAAATGTGATGAAAATATGCAGGATCCCCCTTAATCTTTTCAATTATGTCAATCACAATGTAGGCTACACTTATTAGCAAAAAAATTGACATTTTTTCATAGTCCTCAAGTCAATACTGGTCAAACAGATAGTAGTTGTCTTCAAACTTGTATCTGTAGCTCTGTGAAGTTCGAAGACTACTACTATCTGTTCAGCTAGTACCGACTTGGGGACTCTAAAAAGAATTCTCAATTTTTGTGCTGTTAAGTGTAACGCACAATTGTAAGACATGTTTTATCACTAGCTGTCTTATAGTAATTAATCGGAGGCACACCAGCAAGATGGTTGAGGGGGTCAAGTCGAGGGTTGAGTTTGTCGGACGGACTCTTTCATGGTGCTACTAGTTCCATTCCAAAATGGGTATATTTCAAGAGTACTGTCCTTGAACCTACGGATCACTCCTCTACCTACTAACTCTACCTCTAACTATATGGCATACCATGTAAATATTGGCATTTTAGATAGACTGTTGCGTATAGCTGACCCAACAAAAACTTAATTCTATGTTTATTACTAAATATAGTTCTTTGTATAACTAACAATGATTGTCAATTGGTAGGTACAAGGATTTGTATAGTGAATGCAAAATAGACATTTTTCCTACATTGGTAAGATGGGAAGTTGAAGCACCATAAGAGAGAGACTGGCCGACCAATTTGTAACCCTTGTACGTAAGTATCGAATGTAGTAGAAAATGAGTCGAAACAGGTAATGCATGGATAACTCATTTGTTTTTCATTTCAACAGGACTACATACTTTCATTTTTCATTTAATTTTTTCAGTACAATTGACTGCGACTTGTGACTACAGCACTTTGAAAACTATGCTAACGGCTGTCCTTCTAGCTCAACCAGATAACAGCAGAAGTCAGGTTGGGCGTAGGTTCAAGTCTTCCCACATAAGGCATGGATTTTTGTAAACTTATTTATTTTATTGGGGTTTAACGATGCGCTGTATAATAATCACGATGGATATCGGATGAATGATTTTTGTAATAGGATCATGTCTTACCTGCTCATTCGTACCCCTCAAATAAGTAAACGGCTGGTGGGGTCGTTGAGCTGATTGTGAATGATTCTTGAAGGTCTATTTGGGTTTGCAATTGACCAGTGACCATCTAAAGAACATGCATACTTTTTGTCAATTGCTGTAAACTGACGCATTTGTATTCTTTAATTTGATAGGCCATCTTGAGAAATTTCTAGTTAATATACAGTATAATTAATCAATTATAGTGTAAAACAGTAGGATAGTTACTTTAAAACCACTGTACACATCACATAGAAGGTCTAAGCCCTTTTTTATACTGACCTAGTATCATGACTATTTTAGATATTAGCCCATGATAACTCATGATCTTCCTTGAAATCCCTGAAATGCCACCCAAATTTTCATTCAAATCCAATCTTATTTTTCTCACTGATATTGACTTGTTGGGTAGTTTTTATGTTTTCTTTTTACATTTTCAAAGTTTACTTATTTTACATCAAGTTCAACGAACTTGGTATTTTATAGGCCTACATTGAAATTTCACATATAAAATACATAACTTTTTCCCTAAAAGAAAAAATTAAGACATGTTCTGTTATCACTCCCATATGAGAAAAAAAATCCAGAACTTTGCACAGTGGCTAATTCACACTCAATATTGGAGACAGTCAACATCAACACAGACAACAAGTCTGTAAGTCTGCAGATGTACGTTATAGAGCTCATTTGGGGTAAAACTGTCATGAAGGGCAAGTCGAACCAAAAAATCACGTCTTGTTATTATTTGGAATGTTGTCATTTTTCCCGCCAAGATGTTGGTTTTCCATCCATGTGCCTTGTATGTATCAGGAACCCAGGATGTTTTTTAGCCCCTATGACCGCATTGTAAAGGGACAGAAAAAACTGAATGTGTGTCTGACATTATGATTCTGTAATCTGTATATATTCCGCATCTTTTGATAGCAGTAGCAGGGGCGCCGACTCCGTGGGTGCTCAGGGTCCAGAGCACCCCTCGAAAATTTGGCTCAACCAATATATATAATTACGAATTTGTATGTTTCATTAAATTTCCGGCAAATTTAACGTTTTATTTTTACTTCCATAATATCAATAATATGTCAATGTTGTTGTTTTGAAGAAGCATTTCTTTAGCAAGAAATAAGAAGAATATTTAGAGCCTTTTCTGATCTTTACTCGATTGCCGGGAGGGAGGGGGCCGGGGAGAGTCATAAATATATACATATTTCAAGAGAACCGATAGACTAGTCATTGTTATAATGAACATATGTTAACCATCCTTGTTGCTGGAACATTCTATTGGCACTCTTTAAGGGTAATAAACCCTTGCGTTGACCATATAAGCATTGACGATTTGTTCAACTATACTGTAAGTCACGTATGTCTTTTAACTCAAAGCTTTGAACACAAGGTATATTGTCTATGTCTTTTCGCATGAATTTCAGTATAGCATAAAACTTGAGTTTTCATTCATTTGGTCCCTCCCGACTCTTGGTCCTTTTGGTCGGTAGGCATATTATATTTGTCGAATGATGTTCATATTGAGAAGTCACGAAGAAGGATGAAGTGCGCGTTATAGTACTAAATAGCACAGTGGAAAAATATTGGCATATTTGTTAAATATGTATAGTTATTCAGCAAAATGTTTTGATGGATCTCATGATGGATCGCATTCCCATTAGATTGTGCAGTGAGTAAAAAGAGTGGACACATGAAATAATGCGGTGATCGAAAGATAAGTGGTAGTTTCGTTGCTGCATTGGTAAGTCTCTGCATGGCCAACTCAATAGTATGGCAATAATATTACCAACTTATTTGTTGTCATTTTTTACATATATTTAAAGATTCCTAAATATTATCTGCTTCGACAACTTCTAGAATACTCAAGCAGGGACGTCGTTAAAACTTGAAAGGGGGCCAAGGTGGGACGCGTGCCCCACCAATCGACATTTGCACCCCACCAAAAATTTATTCATTTAGAAATCGCGAAAATAACTTCGAAAATGTCCATGATTGAAATATTGAAATAACGTTGGAAATGTCCATAATGGTTCAATGTAGGACTCCTAAACTGCTTGTAAATCGCAAAAATCACTTTAAAAAATGACCATATTTCAAAAATTCCCTGCAGGGCTTTGTTGGTGGAGATCGAAAAATTAACTTCGAGAATATCCATGGAGGTTCAATTATTGGATTTCAAAACTGTATGTAGATCGCTACAATTACTTGGAAAAAAACCATATTTCAAGAAAATCCCTGGGGGGCTTGGGGAAGGAGTAGAAAAATCAATTTTCAAAAAGTCCATAATGATGTCTTTGTTATTATGAAAGTCTTCTTGAACTGATAAAGATTTCATTTACTTCTTATAGATGAATTTTTACTGTTTACCAGTTATCAATTTTACAGAGTTTGATTATCATTGTGAATACAACTGGAATTGTACTGTCGAAATGTATTGTTGTTCCTGTCCATAAATTCATTAAATCAATCAATCTTGTAATAACAATGTACTTATTGTGTTGTTCTCCATATCTGAGGGTTGTATCCCAATAATACATCATTCAGTGTGAAATATGTTAGAACTCACTAGAATCAGGGTATTAAATTTAATCTAATTCAGTAGCCTAGTTTGATTCAGTAATGTAAATTATTGAAATGTGAGTAATTTATCTAGGACAAAAAGGCTTTTTCTCTCAAGCTTATATCCATTGCAGATTAGCACAACTGCATCTAGTTAAATAAAATATGACAAAAAACAAACTTCATGGTATTCGATATCAAGCCCTTCCACAACAATTTCCGAAGACTGTCAACGCTAGCAACTCGACTACCTATATAGAAAGTTATCGAGATATTTGAGAATTTACTTGTGTCAGGTGGAAAATCTGTTTGGGTATTCTGCTTCCCTGGTACTTGAGTCAATTTTCCACGAACAAAAGTTTTCGAGCAAATTGGTCAACAGTCCAGAATTCCTACCAAGGTAGCAGAGCAATAGACAGGTAGAGTTTTATTTATGATATCTTCTTCAAGTATCTCGACAACTTTGCGAATTCGTATGTCCAGGTAGCCGAGTGGCTAGCGTAGACGATTTCGGATAGTAGTCCGGAGAGGCTCGCTATCGAAACCCATACATAGCTGCTTTTTTGTCATATTTCACTCAACAATTACTTAGATTAATTCAGTAATGAGAGTTATTACAGGGTGATAAATTCATCCAGGGAAGAAAGGAATTATCTCTGAGCTAATGTCCATTGAGGATACGTACCATTGCGTATGGGTATATTAAACAAAATATGACAGAAAAAAAGCAGTCCCCAATGGTATTCGATACCAGGACCTTTCGCATCGTGATCCGAATCCACCAACGCTAGCAACTAAGCTACCTAGACGTGGAACATTTGCAATGTTATTGAGATACTTGAAATGATATTTGAATTATTACCTAACCTGTTGGTATATTCTGCTCCTCTGGTAGGAGAGCTGAGGTTTGAGAGATTATTTGAATTTATTTGTGTCAGGCGGAATACCTGTTGCGGCATTCTGCTTCCCTGGTACTTGAGTCAATTTTCCACGAACAAAAGTTTTCGAGCAAATTGGTCAACAGTCCAGTATTCCTACCAGGGTAGCAGAGCAATCGACAGGTCGAGTTTTATTTATAATTTCTTCTTCAAGTATCTCGACAACTTTGCAAAATTCATATGTCCAGGTAGCTGAGTGGCTAGCGTAGACGATTTCGGATAGTGGTCCGGAGTGGCTCGCAATCGAATCCCATACAGAACTGCTTTTTTGTTATATTTCACTCAACATTCAATAAGATTAATTCAGTAATGAGAGTTATTACAGTGTGCTTAATTTATCCAGTGAAGAGAGGAATTATCTCTGAGCTAATGTCCATTGAGGATTCGTATCATTCCATATGGGTATATTAAACAAAATATGACAGAAAAAAAGCTGTCCCCAATGGTATTCGATACCAGGACCTTTTGCATCGTGATCCGAATCCACCAACGCTAGCAACTAAGCTACCTAGACATGGAACATTTGAAAAGTTATTGAGATACTTGAAATGATATTTGAATTATCACCTAACCTGTTGGTATATTCTGCTCCTCTGGTAGGAGAGCTGAGGTTTGAAAGATTATTTGAATTCATTTGTTTCAGGTGGAATACCTGTTGCGGCATTCTGCTTCCCTGGTACTTGAGTCAATTTTCCACGAACAAAAGTTTTCGAGCGAATTGGTCAACAGTCCAGTATTCCTACCAGGGTAGCAGAGCAATCGACAGGTCGAGTTTTATTTATAATTTCTTCTTCAAGTATCTCGACAACTTTGCAAAACGCATATGTCCAGGTAGCTGAGTGGCTAGCGTAGACGATTTCGGATAGTGGCCCGGAGTGGCTCGCAATCGAATTCCATACAGAGCTCCTTTTTTGCTATATTTCACTCAACATTTGATAATAATAATTCAGTAATGAGAGTTACTGCAGGGTGATTAATTTATCCAGTGAAGAGAGGAATTATCTCTGAGGTAATGTCCATTGAGGATTCGTACCATTGCATATGGGTATATTAAACAAAATATGACAGAAAAAAAGCAGTCCCCAATGGTATTCGATAGCAGGACCTTTCGCATCGTGGTCCGAATCCACCAACGCTACCAACTAAGCTACCTAGACATGGAACATTTGCAAAGTTATTGAGATACTTGAAATGATATTTGAATTATTACCTAACCTATTGATATATTCTGCTCCTCTGGTAGGAGAGCTGAGGTTTGTAAGATTATTTGAATTTATTTGTGTCAGGTGGAATACCTGTTGCAGCATTCTGCTTCCCTGGTACTTGAGTCAATTTTCCACGAACAAAAGTTTTCGAGCAAATTGGTCAACAGTCCAGTATTCCTACCAGGGTAGCAGAGCAATCGACAGGTCGAGTTTCTTGTAATTCGGACTATTTTGTTTTGGATACGGCTAGAGCTAGCGTAGCCAAATTTGCTAATGATTTAGGGATCATGAATAAATATTTTCAAATAAATACTAGAACATCATAGCTGTCTCACCAGTTTGTTCATATAAATTAATTGCAAAAAGTCAAAAACTAGTGTGCTAAATAAACCTTTATCACTTTGGCCAAATTTGCAAGTGACATTGACATTTTTGTTGAATTTCTCAATTTCATTGTCACGTAGTCTATAGTAGTATTATGTAGTATATGTCTATAGTGAACTGAGTGATCAAATTAAAACACGAATCAGGTCCCAGTTTCAAAATTGAGATAAATTCAAAGATTTTAGGATAAAAATTAACGTGGTATATTTGCCATATAGGTGCAACCAGAGAATGTTAGAATCCTTGTAATTACTCACTGCTATTGAGCACGAATTATTTATATTATTGTGCGTTACAGTGAATGTATTACAAAAGAGAAAATTGGAAAAACTTCAACGGAGTTTAAGTTCAATGTCATAGATACATATATAGCCTTATACATAATACTCGATATAAAATCACAATTTAATGAATTTGAAATAATATCGAAAGCACCTCAAAGCCTGTTTCTTTGATGTTTTGCCAAAATGATTTATGTATTAATCAATAATCATCATGACATGTATAATTGAAGCATAAAAATATAATATATATTCCATTTTAAAAAGTTACAAAATCACCTTCATCTTTAAATCATAAAGTCGTATAAAGTAATTACAAATCAGTAGTTATTTCAGTTATCCCCAGTATAGCTTTGGAAGCTATGAATCCCAGGAGGCACGCAATCATTACATAAAAGATCACGCCTAGAACTTTGATTGAGCTGTCAACCAAACGCCAGCGCTGCACTTCTGGTGTGGGGACGTTCACAATCACTTGGACGCCGAGCAAGAACTTGATCACATGCAATGCGGCAGTCTTCCGACTCGCCTTATTTGTCGATGCTATACCTGTGAATGAGCGCACATCATATGACAATTGCTCGGATGTAGGACTATCTGGCTATTGTATATTCTACAGCAAATACTTCATTTGGAAAGGCCCCTACAATTTATGTAAAGTTAACAGCACAAAAATTGAGAAATTTGTTCAGTCCCCAAGCCAATGCTAGTCGAACATATATAGTAGAAGCCTTCAAACTTAACAGAGCTCCTGATACAAGTTCGAAGGCAACTACTATCTGTTCGATTAGTATTTTGACTTGAAGACTCCGAAAAAATCTCAATTTTTGTGAATGCTGTTAACTGCATTCACGTACCCATATCGATTTTTTTTTGTATTTTTGTATTCTATTTCAATGACAATCAATGACATTATGGTAAAGTGCAGGATGTAGGATTTCTCTGTCATATAAAATCATGAGTGTATTTCTATAGAATAGTTACGTACAACTCTATACTCTAGAGGATAGAACCCATAAGTTAGTGATAGAATAGAAAGTAGAAACATTAATTAATTGAATGTGATATAAAATGATATAAGTGATTCAACAAAATATATTGCAGGCTTTTCAAGTAGGATGCATATTCTTTCTGTAAATTGGTGTTAAAATCAAACTTGTGTCTACATGATTATACCTAAATACTCCCTCACACTCTTTGCACTATTTACTCTTTGCAAATTTGAAAATAAAATGTATTTTCAATAGATTTGCACTAGTTAGGGTATTTTTTGTCTATTTATTATTGTGGGACTTTGTAAGTATGGAAGTTACATATATTTTGGGACTGTGTACTCTAATTTTAATTTTTTGTCTCACTCTTTTGTATCACGAATAAGAATTAACTGTATCATTGTATTCATTGTATGTCATTGTATTTTCACTGACTGTATGGTACAATATTTAGTGTCTGAATAATATATATCTGTTGTAATTTGTATAATTTCAATTTTCTCATCCTGCTTCTTTCCTGCTCATTGACGTTGTCACTTAAATGACATCAAACAAAACAAACCACATGTAGAAGATGAATAATAGGCAGTTGGAGGGGCCTAATACGTTTGCATAATCACTTGGCCAATACTCCAAAAAATTAACTAAATGCGAGTTGCATTAAATTCAAGGGTGTACTGTAATTAATCCATCACTCCATCATCGTCTCAACTTGATCATGTTTATACTTTATTCACTTTTTCAACTTTACTTGACCTTATTTATAACTATAGCCATCCTACATGGTATGTAATATTGTACGATGTCTAATTCATATATCCCAACAATGAAGAAAGACTTGTGGAGTTTCCAACTATCGGAGTACGTCCTCTGTACCGGTAGCACAGGCAAAAAAAGCTATTTGCTCGCTTTTCCTGTCTGTGCCAGTAGTATACAAATTACCTGTGGTAAGATTCAAAATTATAAAATTACATCTGTGGAACTCGACATTTCATCGATATGAACAGCACAAACATTGAGATTTTTTCCGAGTCCCCAAGTCAATACTAGTTGAATAGATAGTAGTTGCCTTCGAACTTGTATCAGGAGCTCTGTGAAGTTTGAAGGCAACTACTATCTGTTCAACTAGTATTGACCTGGGGACTCGAAAAAAATCTAAATTTTGTTGTTAACTGTACGTACCTATTGGCCTCACTAACTGATTTTGCTACTAGATATTCTTCAAAAAGACAAGTTAACATTATTTGAGTAAATATACACTTTTGCAGCTATGTAAGTTTAATCAAACCTTCTACCGGTAATAACGAGCTATGAGAAAAGGCATAGAAAAGGACTTCCTATGTGAAATTAGGCAATAAGTTATCCAGATCTTCTGAGCTAATAGTAGCTGAAAATAGTTTAAGATGTCAGAAACTCCAAACAGTGAGAACGATTTCTTTTGCTCTCAGGTTTTATCGATGAATTTAAGCTTACCTCTTGGTGTAAGCCCTAGAAACTGGCAAACAGTGATGAATCTCTTCGGCCTACGAGATGAAAAGCGACTGAGTTGGATGTATATGGGACATCTTATACGGGCCTTGCGTGCGTACTCGTTGAGGATACACATCGGTTTATCCCGTATTCTGGAACGTGGAGGTCATTCATGAGGTGTATATTACCAGAAGAAGGTAAATCTTTGTATCAGGTCAATAGGGGGTAAATACCCCCTAATGTACTATTGTACCTGACTCCCTTACTCTATGCCTTGACACCATCACAATTCACTAACTCGAGCTAGAAGTTACGCTAACTTGGAAAATTCTCTGACTTCAATCAAATAATATTCCTAAATCCGGCGGCATCCTAAGTGGAAAAAAAAAATGAAATAAAATTCAATTCTGTAAGCCTATTTCATTGATTTTAATTTATAGTGATGTATAATTAATATTTAGGCCTATGGCGGTTGGAATAGGCCTATCTATATTTACTATTTATTTACAAAAAACTATATTCAAAATTCATTCAGTACTGCATCTACTGTTACTAAAACTGAACATATGATAATGAATAAGAGATAATAGAATTTACGTCAAATCTGCGGGATCAAATGACAATTCAGTGCCATTATTAGGAAGACCTCCTCGATATTTGTTCACGGTAGCCTGTAAGGAGAGACACGACTTATTTGTATCTTCCATACAACACACAAATAATAATATAAGATGATATACCAGAATGATAGATATAGGGCCTATAGCACAGATCAAAGACTATTAGAAAGCTCACTAGTTACTGGGTTGTCTTGATCAGCCAAGGGAGTATTTATTTTCTGAGCGAGCTACGTGATGTAATATGGTTACCGGTAGGCCTACCAGGACCCCTATTCCTGAGATAAATGAGATGTGAGAAAAATCAGTGAGAAAACTATCTCATATAATAATGACATATTTCATCTCATATTCTATGTGAGATACTCGTTTTCTCACTCATTTTTATTTAAATAGAAATGAGTAAATAAAAATGAGTGAGAAAACGAGTATCACATAAAATATGAGATGAAATATGTCATTATTATATGAGATAGTTTTCTCACTGATTTTTCTCACAACTATTTGTCTCAGGAATAAGGGTCCAGGAGAGCGAATTGAACTTCTCTTTTTTTTTAATAACATCGAAACTTGATGAAAAATCGTTGTTCCCCTATTGAGGCTAAGGATGAAAGTAGGATCGTTTAGACGGGGCACCACATGGGCGATCTTACCACCCCATTTTATTATTATTTGAAATTAAAAGCAATGAACTTTGACACTAGGTCCCCGCTATTTGTGACCACACTTCTTCGCCGCAGATAAAAGTCTTTAGTGGCCGAAAGTCCGAAACTTACTGTGAACTGAACTTACTGTGACCAATCAAGTAAATAACAAATTGATAACTAGCAGATTTCAGCTGACGTCACGCAGACTCGGAAATGCTCGAGCTTACGGAGTGTTCCGAACATATTACCAAGGCAAAGAACTTCTACAGCAGATATTTTGTAATTTGTATTACGTTACTTTCATGACAGATTGAAGCATCGACTACTACAGGTCCACAGTGGCATAACTTACCAAAAAAAGTTCATAATTAAAAGGTGGTATGTGAATATGATTCATATTAAATTCCATTATATAGGTATATATAATTTACAAAAAGATAAATTAGTAAAAATAGAAAATAAATAGAAAATACAGTATAATAATTCCACCCAAGACTAGTTTTGAGTTACCACAACGAAAATTGTTATTGTAAAAAAAAGAACAGAGTAGGCTTTGGATAACTGCTTATAGAAAGCATCAAGTCAAGGTTATTAGGCCTTATAGAGGCATTCGAGAAGGCAAAACATTCAAAGAATGGCAACAAGAAATGTAAAGGATAAACTAGGAAGAATAATCAAAATATTGGGAAATATTCAAAGAATAACAGCAAGAAAAGTAAAGGATTAATTAGGAAGAAGGAAATGGATAATAGTAGAAGAGAAAAACGAATTGTTTCCCGGATTGAAAAATCCGGATTGAAGAAACCAAAAAAACCCGGAACCCGGATTTTGAAACTCGGAAACCCGGATAGAAATAAAACATGAAAATAATTTCAGACAGTTTATGGACGTGGGATACTCGACAAGAATACGAAGGACTATGAGTATGGGGAATATGTTCATAGTGTATTCAGGGCATGGAGCGAGATGAGAGACAGTTGACTACTAGACACCCAATATCGAGCAAGAGGAGACCATGTGTCCGAAATAAGACCAGGAGAAGCTATAGGAAGGACGTTGGGAAATATTCATTCATAAACAGGACTATTGAAGATTGGAATAAGCTATATGATATATTGATTTTTGTTAAATTTTAGTTTGTTTTCTTGGTAATTAATTTCATTGTTTGAATCAACAATTAGTTGTCTATAGTGATATGGACATTTGTCACGTGTATCTATTTACAACTTGAAAATATCAACGAACTACATGACTCTTATAGCACTAAAATGTTCTATTTATGATTTTCAGTGCGTGCTAAAATAATAATAAAACATTATTATAGAAGTACCAGTACTCACTAATCAGTTGATTAAGCTCACGCAGTAATAATACGTAGTTCCTCTTTAATAAGTTTCTCTTCAGTACATTTTTTACCTTGTTAAGTTTTATTGTTTGATTCCATCCATAGTGCTCGCTCTCTCGAAGTTCGGCTGTTAATCATTGTTTGTTTTATTGTTACAGGATTGTTAACACTTGATTATGGTAAAAATATGTATATTTAATGATATGAACAGAAGCTTTATTTATATAGAAGTACCCCCTATATAAGTTATTAAAAAATTAAAAAATCAATAAATAATAAAAAGGATCAATATCTTAAAAAACGAGGTTCAAAATTTGTCATTCTACTTCGACTCAGTCTGATTCCTAAATTATCTTTCGTCGATAATTACCTTGCATCGATATTCATGTCTTGTTTTGATATTTATCATACAGTGATATTTATCATACAACAATATTTATCATGCAATGAAATCATAAACAATTATTGTTCATATTATACAGTAATTTTTAAGTAATAATACACTTTTATGATATACATACACACCAATTAGAAAGTACAATATACACTTATTAGTAATTATACATAATGATATTCTACATTTAAACATGAGTCACTGGAAATATAAGTAAGATCAGATGAAAATAGATAATATCATGATAGTTTAAATACAAGTAATGTTATGTTCAATTTCAAATGCAGCCTACATTGCAGGGAATTACACCCTACAATGCAAGTAGTGAAGTTTCAATTTTTCGATATGTCCATGCTATTCCCAATGTTAGTGCTGTTTGTGGGCAAGAGTGCATGGGAGTCGATTTAGCGAAATATAAGTTGGTTGGTGATACATTTTGAATGGTATGAGATATCAAGATTCTAATATGGAGGAAATATAGATATTTTTAATAGCTTTCAAGATGGTAGGTACTCAAGTAATGACTCAGTTAGTGATGAATATATTGGATAAATATATAGATTTAAGTAGTCTTATCATCACATATTCGAATTCTGAGCATTATGTATAAATCAATATGGGAATATAATAATATGAACACACCTATGTTATATTATGTGTATACGATTACGTTCTGATAATTTCACCCATTATTAATCAATAAATAAATATATGTATAAGCTGCACATTTGGTACTTAATAAGCAGTTTTCTAATGCTCGATGCAAATAAAACGATGACGTAATAAAATTAAATATATTCACTGTATTTTTAGGAATGGAACAGAAATATGTGTCAATAATAATTATACTATCACTCTCTAAAGCCATGCAAGAAGAGAAAAATCTTGATTTAAAGGCCATCGAAGAAAATATTACACAATATTACTTTAAAATTGAGATGATCTTATGTTCTTAAGTTATTATTTTTTGAATTGATATTACTTATCTTTAAATAAAGTGATTATTTCCAGTAAATAACTCAGAAATGTTAGAGATTTAGTGATTCAGATAAGAAAACTATATTAGAGAATATACATTAAACCACTAGCGTATACATTGATACATATTTGAAAAAGATATACAGAACCCAATATTAAAGTTATGTACAGTCTGAAAAGTCGTTAGAACTGTTTAGGTAGCAAAAAAAAAATACTAACGAATATTTCAGATCAATATTTGTCATGGATGAATATTAAGTAACCTACGTTAGCTTCTTCTCTCAAAGTTGTATCGTCATTGGTTTATTGTAGGCAAGGACATTGGCTAGCTATCAATCTAAATTACATTTATGATCAATTATACTACACTGTAAGAATGGATAACAGTATTCAACATATTATCATGAATAATTATTGCAAACAATGACCTAGACCAAGTGGCAAATTATACTGCAAATTTAGCATCGATCTTTTTCAAGGTAATTCTTAGTCATAAAATTTTAATTTCGTGGTGAGAAGTTAACTACATACATCAAATACGTTCAGCATCTTTACAATAGTCAACACTTCTATTACATACCTCAATAATTTACAGTTATATTGTAATTTTTGGCACTATATATTACACGAAACAAACATGCATAGACTACCATACTTATTTATTTAAAAGTAGTTTTATGGCTACTGTATAGATTGATCCGCCTTTTTTACATATATTATACCTCATACTTATATTGTCTTACTAGAGCATTTGGTTTAGGAAGTCACGTTCAAGTTGTAAATGATTTTTAATGTATTAATTAATTCATCACTATACCACATGTAACAGTAAATCACCAATTAAGCAATAAATATTACACACCACAGCCTACATCATTTTAGTTCTGATAATTTTGACATCTAGAATAATTCTACTTATTTTTTATTTCCATTCATTTTGCATTACCTTTTGAAAAAAAGTTGAAGTACTTTTAATACATAAAATAAATTAATAATGTAAAATTATTAGAAGTAATAGAAATAATATTCATGTTATATTATGTACCGGTACTCTATAATATTTATGATTGAAATATATTTCTTAATATACGGTCTCAGTCTGGCAATATTATATCTAATCAATAATAATTTACAACCAGAATTTTGAGGAAAATTCAATGCACATCATTAGCTCAAGTCACAATTTCACTTGTACATTTAGAAACATTTAGATATGGTTAGAAATTATATACGAAGTTACAGTACTCTTTTGCAAGGCTACTACCGTTCAAACTGATATTTATTTTTTTATTTAGTATAGGTATCTTACTAGATATTCAAGGAAATTAAAATAGTCTTTATATTGGCTCATATCTCTTTCTGAGAGTATACATCTTTAGTGTCGTTTACACAATGTATCTTAGTAGTACGTAGTGGGTATTTGTAAACTAGCATCACGCCCATAGTACTGCTTTGGTCACTAGAGAGTATGTGATGATTATAGTACCCAGTACATACCGGTTATGTATCCGTTTAGTATATAGCCTACCCATGCAGGGTAATACCATATTCAATGCTCGAGTACTCACAGTACTCATCTAGTTAAGGGGTGCATACACTGTGCATATGAAAAAATGATTTTTTTCATGTTCATCAACCATGCAGTGTATTTGAATAAAAAGTACATCAACTCCAAAATAACGTATAATGCTCTTTAATTAGTATGACATTCTATCACAGTGAATTCAATCAGTTTCGTCAGTGAATGTCATCAATATT
This sequence comes from Brachyptera putata, assembly GCA_907164805.1. NCBI lineage: Eukaryota > Metazoa > Arthropoda > Insecta > Plecoptera > Taeniopterygidae > Brachyptera > Brachyptera putata. Next base: position 37,744,025 of record OU015462.1, read on the forward strand.
CTTGGTATTCATTAACGTATTATCTTAAAACTGATCGAATTCACACAAATATAATGCCATATTAGTTGAAGAGCATGATGATCTTGATTCCATTACACTGTTTCGTGAACATGAAAAAAAAATAGTAAAGGATGAATTTCTCTCTTTTTATAAGCACCGTGCATGTACCCCATTAAGTACAGTATAGTTATCATTATCATTATCACATATGAATGTCCAGCTCATTCATGCATTAATGCGGGTTGTGTTACAGCATTGATTTGTCTGATCCTATACCTACGTCTCATTGCAGTTGTAAAATCATCTCCACTAGAACGTGTCTCATCACTTGCACGTATGGATATCCAGTGTTTTCACACACATCTTACATTCGACATAACAACACCAATGAAACTTGCAATCGCAACGTTCTTTTAGTGTGGTCTTCTGGGTGTTGTATCCTCGACCGCAGCACATGAGGTTGCAACCCTCCATGCCGGGTGAAGTTCGGTTACACATGCGACCCTGTGTGCCTGAAGCAGGAACAACAAAATGTTATGAGAGGCCCGTGAGCGAAGACTAATTTGTAAATGAAAATGAACCGGAACGCATCACAAAGTAAACCATCACATACTTCTATCTTCCTCCTCCCTTAACGCCATTACAAAAATACCATGAAAAAGTACCACAAAGTGAATATTTGACTTTCATAAACGTATTTGAAAATATTCATTTGAAATTATTTTCATCTTTATTGAACGATAATTATTTATCACAATTATTTAAAAAAAAAAAACAATTTGAAAAAATATTAATTTGAAAATATTTCAACAAATTGAATTATTGCATGTTACGAACGAATAAAAATCCGCCTCATCATTGATTTGTATCATTTTGAAACAGAAACGTGTGTACCGGTTTCAAAAGAGGAACTGGGACGCCGTTCGGGTGCGTTCCGTCCGGCACAAATTAACCACTGCGGTCGTGAGCATATTCTTAATGGATGTTAAGAGCGTGGAAAGCCGTATTTTCAAATACAGCAGCTGTATAAGTCGGAAACCATGCGGGAACTGTAGTTGAAGTTTTTGCACCTAAACTAAATTTCGATGGCTACGAACGAACAGATTGATCCGATTCTGTGTAGAACTTATCTATAAAAAGCAGTTAAAAGTGGAAAATTTGTTCAACGTGGTAAAAAATATACGCAGAATTGAGTCAAACTGAACGAGCGTTTTAGTGTGCTGATACAAATAAGTGATTACAGGAATGAGTTCTATGTGGAATGATACGACAGAAGAATCTGGTCATAGAATAGGATGAAATTGTATGTTCTGAATAAAATGAAACTCGGAAAAATGATATTATTCACCAGTAATACCATTATTTAAATTTTGAAATATAATCAGAATTTGCAGTGTGAGTCTTCGCTTACCCTGAGAACCGACGCTCATGTTGCGCACGCAGTAATTTGGAGACTCGTCGATGTAGACGATGTCATTGGCTGTTGGTCGCGTGTAGCGCGGGTCACGTATCTGCAGGCGTCCACGTCGGTTCACGCGTACCTCAGTTGCACCGTCGTATTTGTCCTTCACATAATCACCTGTCAACCATAAAACAAATAGAAAATAGTAAACACGATAGTATATAATTAGAAGTGTATCTAAATAAGAGTTTCTTGATAGTAATTTCAAAACGAAAAGGAACCCATAACATGATCCCAAAAAAATCGAAACTGAATCGAAAATCGAAACCCTTGAAACTGAATACATATAGGGTGGATTGCAAGAACGAAGTTTAACCCCGGTCTACTTTAGACGCCGTCTAAGTATAAAATAGCATTGCAGAGGCAGTGCTATTTTGTACTTAGACGGAGTCTAAAGTAGACCGGGGTTTAAACTTCGTTCTTGCAATCCACCCATAGAGTGGATTGCAAAGACGAAGTTTAGACCCCGGCCTAACTTAGACGCCGTCTAAGTAAAAAATTGCATTGCATGGGTAATGCAATTTTGTACTTGGACGGCGTCTAAGGTAGGCCGGGGTTTAAACATACCTTATAGCACATATCAATCACATCCTAAAGTGTAACCCGCGATCCTTCAAGTGTATGATTATGATTTTATAAAGTGAATAACGCAAAACAAATGCAATTAAAATCGAATAGATTATAAAATAGATTATATAGAATGAGATAATCTTTCCATGAGTGACCTGTAGCTAATTTACTCTAATCATTTCAACAAACTTTTGCGATAATTTCTCCAATAAAGGACAAACCAACCAAGATCTTTTCAGGTGTTAATTAAAATCCCAAACCACTTTGAAGGCAAGAAGTAATTGTAATCTAAAATCGTAATCTTGAATTTCCTTGGAGTCAATTAAGTCGTAAATTATAAAGTGATATCTGTTAATTAGATTTATAAATAAATTACGAAATCTCTCTTTAGGTAATTAAGGCTAAGCATACTAATAATATAGTTCTATCTTCTATCCCACCCACATTAAGGTAGAATATATAATTCGTCCAACAATCTTGAGTTTATACCATCGTGATATTAAATTTAAGCTATCTATTAAAATATTGTCCTATATTCTCTGTACTTTCCTATATTTCATTTTACGATTTTTCTAATATTGGGTTCAACGATGCACTGTAATGATGACTAAGATCTATGGACGTCGGATGAATGACTATGAGAAGATGAGATGATGAATTGACGGTTTCTTACGTAATAAGAAGAATAGTGGGAAGGAAGTAGCCGGTCGTGGGCTATATTAAGGGAATCATATCAGTATTAGCCTAGACTACAGAGTAAAACTACGAAAAAAATCCTGTTAAGATGGACGGAGATGGATCGAACCAGGTCTGATATGCCTCTCACCTCCCAGATCACACGAGCAAGCGCGTTATAGCAACTTAGCTGCATGTGCCGGTTTATATTTCTCTATACTAAAATATTACATAATTTCCAAAAATTTATTTTTGAACAGTCGAGATTATTTTTTTTATAAAATACACTCTGTATAAGAGGTAACTGAATTCACTAATTAAACTGACTTCATTTAAGTTATTAAATTATAAATAAGAGATTTTCATATTTCAAGTTTGGTACCAATCCTACGAGTTTTAAAACTTAATTGAACTTATAAAACTACACGAAGAATTATATCGCTCATTGAAAGTTATTTTGCTATGGTTAAAAAACAAGAACAACATTTTTATCACTATAATATTACATTATTTCATCATTATATCATATTATTATATTATTTATCCATTATTGCGTACTTATAATGCATGCTAACTTTAATTATTATTATCCATTTTGTTGCGGTCGTTCAACGAAATATTATCTTAAAAAGATGAAGTAAGCTCTGGAGGTGAATAGATAAATAAAAATAATAGCACGCTAAATAGGAAGCTACTACAGATTCTACAAAACGAAACCAGTTTGTACAGAACTCTCCGGATTATAAAAATAATTAATTAATCAAAATCCCACATGAATGTGCTACACTCTTACTCTCTATGAAAGGTATTGTTGTAAAATGAGCAAAAATAATGTGAATATATTTCAATTCTATTCGCAAACCGCTCAAGGAATTGAGTTAATACTTTGTGAAAATACATAATTCAGAATTCGGTAAGAAAAATATTGGAGACTAAAAAGAAATTTGGCACTCGAAGTTCCACAAAATGTATCTTAATTTTTCTCGAAAGTGGTTCTTCTGATTCAATATATAGGCACACAGTCACACACACACATATATATATAAATATAAATATATATATATATATATATATATATATATATATATATATATATATATATATATATATATATATATATATATATATACCTATATGTGTGTGTGTGTGTGTATATATATTATATATACATATTTAAGCTTCGTCAGACAAACGGTTTGGAAACTTTATATGCACCAACCCTTATTATCGTACCATACTACGATGCTCTTCACCTATGCCATCTCTGTGCCACCACATACGTGCCACCAACAACTTGCCACCACTGTGCCACTATGGGTGGTTCTCTCTTGACCACATTCATCAAGAAATGCAAACAGTATTCAATTTGCAACATAGTAAAATATTCATTCAACCAAAACACATGTTGAGCAGCTTGCTTGTTTCGTCCTCTGGTTTCGAACGCTATACGAAATTGATTAATGAATGAATCTTTTATGATCAAATACAAGTTGGCTTTACTTTAGTTGGCCCATGTGTGGTTTGCGTAGTGACCTGAGGGGATTCTAAGCAATAGCGTGTACACTACTACAAACCAACAAAATAAATACGTGTTACATTTTACATTTCTGTCTCATTTATTGTAATGTTTCACTTCTAATGCAAACATGTACCTCGTTAAATATTATTATTACGATATATTTTGGAACTGGCAACAACGTATTACGGTGCGCATTGACTATCCAAGTGCCGGTAAAGAGTATTATTCCAGCAAACAGCTAAATTAATATTCCCGAGTGTAAAATACAGAAAGTATAGCCATGCATTTAAAATGGTCTCTCAAGCATAGTTATGTAGAAGAATGATTTTTTTTTACACTTTTTTACAGATACCAAACGATCAGCAGAGATCACCAAAAGAGCGGTAGAGGGGTGGATGCTTTTTCATTTTTAGGAAATTAAACATTATATTGTTGTACGGTTCGATTGGATTTATAGTATAATATAAAATCAACCTCCACCTGTTTTCAATCTGTTGAATAGAGCCCACTGTAATACGTAAATAGTTACTATATTGAATTAAATATTCATTTTCGAACATGGTGCTTGATTTCGGATTGCCAGAACTCAATACTCCTGTACAAACACCAGTAACTATATAGGACTACATATATCCACGAGATTTAAAGGTTCTGATCGATCGTCTTCCCTATCCCCATCCTATTTCGTCTTCCCATATATACTGGTGCAGTGATAGTTCGTATATATACCTTCAGGTTTCGCCAATTATTACAGGGCAATCCAACATTACATTTCAACATCGGTATTGCTATTATTAATTTTAAGCGACCTAAAACTTCAAAACCTCACGCCATGGTTCTGTTAAAAACAGAGCCGTCTTGACTGGTTCACTGTTGACCTGTTATGGATATTCGAGGTATGTGTTGTTGAATCCAGAGATTTTGTTGCGATAGATCATTTTTGTTTTTCCTTAGAGGGGGGGAGGAGGAAGAGTGAATATGAAATAGAATTGAAGAAAAATACACAGTTCTACATTTTGTAGGACAGATTGATTGGGAAGAATATATTGATACATTTTTAATTTGATGAGTGGCTATTGGAATATAGCTGTTACTTGATCGAGCAATATGAACCTTATTAGCTTCTTTGGACATGACGAAGTAAAAATTACTTGAATTACCACTTTGAAACCATGAACGAAATCGGAAGGCCAGAAGACCCGAAGGTATCTCAAACTTACGCTCAATTTAATTGTGTGCATAAACAGTGAATACAGCAGGAGCCTTATTCTGTAACAACTTCTTGTAGCGGTCGAATCCATTTCGACTGGAAACGGGACTGTTTCGATCTTTTGACATTCTATAGCAATTATATTCTCCTCATATTCAGCATTTTGAGTTATTATTTCACACGTTTTTCTACATCGATTATAATTTTATTCAATTTTCTGTATTTGTATTTTCAGTTATTTACCATAAGTGTTACCTATGGTGTTACTTAGTACCATTATAGTGAATAGTGATGTTTGGAATCATATGAACTTTTCTATTAGAGGTACAGATAAATTACTGAAATACCCTTTGTTCATTGATCCCATCCACTATATTATCATATTGATGCTTATCATAAACATAAGATCTTTTTCCACGCTGCGTTTTCCTACGTTTACGCCTATACTGTGACAGAATAAATGGCGAAGAGCAAATTAAAAAATCCAGCATTATTTGTGTTTAATCTATAGCTCCCAGTTCCTCTGTAAATTTTTAAAAACCAAATTTCGAATCCCCGAAAATTGAAATTAAACTTGGTGCTTAGTATTTCATCCCAGGGAGCAATCAACGATCTGCGAGGATGATGACGCCCCCTCCTCCGCAATATGCCAGGATTCAACACTAACACTATGAGAGATGTTCAGGATTCAGTTCAGTGAACCCAAGGATATAATGCTGACATGTTTAGTGATGTTGGATTGCCTTTGTTTACTTCTGATTGTACTTTGTACACAACTCGTAGTTTGGCACAATTAGCTTTAGTGGAATAGGCCTATAACATATGTTGCTTAACGACCCCACCAACAGCTAGGTTATACGGGGGTACGAATGAGCGGATGATAATGAAACGATGAAGTGATGATAGGTGAAAGGACGTTTACAAAAACCCATGCCTTATGCGGGACTCGAACCCACGCCCAAAGGTGTCGTCAGTTACTACCGCTAGCGATAATTGACTTAGCCACCGGGGCGGCCGCCTATAATATAAAAAACCATCACTCTCCATTATTGTATTTACGATTTTTTTGCCTCTTGAGAAGGGATGCAAATGCATATTGTACTTATTGTAACTTATCGTATACTTCTGTTCGAAAGTTATTCTGATGAAGTGAAGGCGTATATAGTAAGATATCGTAATGTAAAAGGTAACGTAAAACACAAATGTACAAATGTTGGATGCAATCATACAGCTGAGATGCTCCAATCATTCTGATATTTGGTGATATGATAAAAAACATGCATGTTCGTACATGGAAACAGACATAAAAGTGAAGGCGTCTACTCATTGCTTATTGATACAAGTTGGTGACCACACACGATGCGGGTAGGACTACATTAATCACAGCTTTAGACTTTAGAGTTTAAGCAATGTAATATCAATCATTCAGGTTGAAGAAGTGATTATAGATAACATATTTAATGTGATATGCCTTCATAGACGAGAACACCATATAATGATAATCTGATTCATTGGTGGCGACAGTTTTTGGAATACTATAACTAAAAATCGATTTTTACATCACATTTCTAAGTACTTTCAGTTTTTGTCCATCTTAAACATAGTAGGCCTAATAAAAACTTTATTATTTGTGTGATATTATATAGTCATCTAGATATGACAATATTCATGTTTTATGATAAATAGCTGACCTATGACCTACTTAAATGAATATTAAATAAAACTCCTACTGAAGTAATAGCATTATATAGATCAATATATTTATTTTATTCTATTTACGACGATTTAATTTGAGAGTCGTTCATACGCCCACCTACCAACTTTCGAAAAATCAGTAAAAGGTCGTGAAATCCTCGCCCCCCATCCTACGAGACATTTTGAAAAATGTCCATATTGGGTAATATTGGTTTTAACGACGCACTATACTGATGACTAAGATCTATTGGCGTCGGTGAGTGATGAATGAGGTGATTCGGAGATGCAATGAAAGGTTATTTTAGTAGGTGTTTTGCATAGATTATGAGAAGGAAATGGTCGTGATCCCAGTATTCATCTCGATAGAAGGAAACTGAAACCGCGACATTCAACTGTCACTATGTCGACTACGTGGAGAATCGAACCCCAGTCTTCTGAATGACGGTTCAGCGTGCCAGCCACTCTGTTTTAAACTTCTCATATATAGAAGTACATGCAAAAATTGAAAACGTATCCAAGGTGTGGCACGTACCAACTTTGACTGTTGACATCAGAAAACCTGCTTCTTATTGTAATCATCTAACAAGACATGGCTGTTGAAATTTCCATGTGTCTTATATCAAGACACCTCGACGAAAGAATGACAGAACATAACTATTGCGTTCAATTGTTGAACTAATCCACCTATACCAGATGATATAGTACATAACAAGAATCTTGAGATGTAGATATTGCCTTATGAGGAAATACCACTCGGAATACCTCGGGCATCATCGGACATCATCGGTCAGATCAAAATGATAGAACTAGTCGTGCCACCGAAGATTGATAGTGGTATTAATACTATAAGCTTAATATGTTAATAAGGGGTTGTTATAATATTCTCTAGATTACAATTTACAATAGTGTAAAAAAGAATGTATGAAACGTTGGTACTTGTGCTGAACAGTGGCGAAGCGTGACAATCCGACAGGGTAGACACGAAAGTGTGTATTAGTAAAGCTAGATAAGCCTGAGTAAAGCTATAGCTAGTGTACGTGGAGTCAAAATATATATATCAAAAAAAATCAGACTCTTCATTGGCTATCAGCTCATTTTTCAGGATGTTGATTGGTTAGAATTAGTACAGTAAAAAATATATAAATTCACGCGAAAAAGTGTAGGAGTAACTGTAAAGCTAAGAAATCAACTCAAAAAATAACAGTCATAGAAAAATGAACGAAGGGTTTGGGTAGTTTAGAAATGAGTTGAATGCAAAGTTTATGTAACTTCTGACTTGAGTGACGGGAATTGTGTTTCCGATCTTACGTCACATTTCTTCTATTTATTACTCACTTGAAGAATTACATTCCAACCTTCTCGAAATGAAGATTAACTACCCAAAATACGCTTTAGAACAATAAATAAAATTACAATACATAGATAGATAGATATACAATAGGCGAAGGGTTTATTTGGACCAATATTTCATCTGCGACTTCACGTAATAAATGAAAGCCCGCTTAAAAAGCACGTGTGAGAGACGTGTCTCAAAAGCGCTGTTTAATTGTCATTATGTGGCCTGAAATCCGAGCGTGCGCACAACTCGATTACGCGTGTAATAGGGGCTCGGGAAGAGACGACTGTCCACAGCGTCTCACAAGCATAGCAGCGAAAGCATAGGAGATAGCCACGGCACAGAAACATACACACGGACACAGCGTGTGACGGTGTATAAGGCAAAATATCGCCTCCTGGAGGAATTTGAAATCAATTCAGAAATAAAAATAGAGGTATACAATTTTCTCCTTTCCCTTTTTTCATTGGGTAGACACTGTCTCAATGTTTACCCCGACGCTTCGCTACTGGTGCTGAATATGATGGATGAATAGTGAAAATTATGACGCAATTAATTGTATAGTTTGTAGGTTCTTGATTGAACGCAGAGTTCTGTACTAAATGCACAAACCGTCATTAGGATTGGTATTCGACATTTTGAGTGAGCGAGCGAGGTGTATAAATATGATCTTGAAACAAATCCTTCTTTTATTTATACTTTTCAAGTTTTTTTAGGTGAATGGTTTTGCGAGGACTGATTCCTATCCTTATGTCCGCATACAAAACTACCGTACATATTTTTCCGTTTTTTTTTTCAAAGAAGCTTTCATATTTCATTAAATTGTAGTTTTAAGTCGCTTGAAGTTTATTATAGTCCTGACGTAGGCGTAAACGGTATATTGATAAATAGTTATCAATGGTTACGTCCAGACTCACCTCATTCCTAACTCACCTCATCCATTGAAAAGCATTAAAAAGCACGAGAAGCAGCAAATGAGGTGAAATAGGAATGAGGTGAGATAGGAATGAGGTGAAATAGGAATGAGGTGAAATAGGAAAAGACGTGTTAAGCTTCATTCTAAATGAGGTGAGTTGGGAATGAGGTGAAATAGGAATAAGGTGAAATAGGAAAAGACGTGTAAGGCTTCATAATAAATGAGGTGAATCAGGAATGAGGTGAAATAGGAATGAGGTGAGATAGGAATGAGGTGAAATAGGAATGAGGTGAAATAGGAAAAGACGTGTAAGGCTTCATTTTAAATGAGGTGAATCAGGAATGAGGTGAAATAGGAATGAGGTGAAATAGGACAGGGGCGGGTAGTAAAAATGTGTTCAGTTAGGGGTGGGACGAGGTTGTAAAAGGGGCATGCTGTTAAGAAGCGGTAGGCCGGTACCTTTCGAGCGCGCGTGATTTATTGGGGTGGAATTTCGTTCACGTATGCTCGCGTCAAATTATTGTGTTATCCCTAAATAGCTCTGTGATAAACCAACCAGTAAGACATTGTTGTCTACATACATAGCAACAATTGGTGATGTAATATGATGAGCTATGATTTCCACAACTGAAAATTAATCATTATTATATTGAAAAACATAATATTCATCATAAAACCCTATAATAGAACTGCTTTGGATACTGTACGCCGTCAATCAAAATGTTCATGTCACTTGATTTTGTATTAGGCCTATATCTATTCATTTGTAGAAGACAAGTGGAGAAGAAATATAGACATAGAGATGAAATAGGACATGAGCTTCCTTCGTGCTTTAGCCTCAAGAGATATTGAATAATACTCAAATCACAGATGAAAAGTCTGGAAAGCTTTCAATAAAAACACAACTAACTTAATTACTTATTTGTGATTTATTTTTTATTTGTGTTCATCTAATTATATCATATCATCATTATATGATATATAATTATATAATTTATTATTGATTCTGTTTATTTGATTGTTTTGTGATAAATTTGAGAATGTTTTATGAAGGCCTTAGAAAATTTGATGAATATTGATGATATTAGCCGGGTTCTATGGAAATAGCTTGTATAAATTGTGCGCAAGCAGTATTTTCATTCATACGTTGTTCACCTCCCCTTGCCTCGTCATGAAAGTACGTAGGGGTAGGCCTATATGAATCCGGGAAAAGTCTCCCTCACGCCACCCGCTCTTTATATTTGGAGAATTGAAGAGACAAATAATTGTTTAATTGTATTTTTTGTCTCGATGAAAAAACTGCTCGGCAAAACAAATTTAAAAAAGGATATATGGACTGTTTGATCGCTGATTTTATATCTGCAAAACATTTTGGATCGTTATACCTATTGTTTTAAAAACTTTCCACGTCATTAGTTCAACATAATATTCAAGTTCAACAAACTGCTCATTCATTCGTATTAAAATTTTATAAAATTCACTTCCGTTACCAAAATTTAATTAAAATCTGTATTATTTACATAAATATTGCATAAATCATTCGAATCGAAATCTAATATGGGATGACATCAATTCCTAAGACCCACTTACAGGCCTATAGTCTTGGATTATTCTTTCTTGCATAACAGCTATAAAATGAAGTTTGTCTGTAAATTGGTCTGTACCGTATTTTCAGTTCGAAATATATATAGCCGAATAATATTTTAAAATGTAATTTCACACGTCACGTGATAATACAGACTATGTGCTTCGTGGAAAATGCCATAAACATACTAGGTATGTCAAATGCGATGTTCGTAAAACACTTTTTGACGGAGAATGTTTGTCCACTTCGAGATTTTCGCGCGTATCCTAGCAACCTTATGGGTCGCATTCTATGGTTGGTTACTGCCTGTAGTACCGCATACTTTTGTCCAACCAGAAAGGTCGAAAATAAACACGAAATTCGAATTCAAAACCGAAAATCGAATGTGCACCGATAAATTGTTATATATGTGAAGTTTTTTATATTTTTATTATTTCTGTATCATCTTATGTTATTATGAATATTTTTATAGATGTGATAAATATTGATGAAGATGATTATTGTTTCTTAACGATCTCTCCAACAACTAGGTGATACGAGGGTACGATTGAGCATGTGATTATGAAACTATGAAGTGATTATGAATGATAGGACGTTTACCCATGCCTTATGCGGGACTCGAACCCACGCCCAACGGTGACTTTATTTTCTGAAGCGTGCCTCAGCAGACTGAGCTACCGAGGGCGGCTTGTGATTAATATATATTACCACGATGAGTAGGCCTATCCACCTTTATCTTTGTGCAGGTACCTATATATGTTCTGATGTATATGTAGATCGATGATGAAGATCGATATCTGAACATTTAATTCAGTTAGTAGTAATGCTCAATGAACAATGATGTTTTGATTCCGGTGATCATTTTATCGGTTGGATTTTTTTGGCCACAGTGATTTTTTTTCTTATACCTACTTTTTATTCCATTCAATCTGATGGTTTCATCTCGTTGATTTCATCTCACTCTGTTGAATTTTCTTATCTTATTCATTTGATTTTGTATTTGATTTTTGTTTAGTCCGATTCATTTTTTGAAAATGTATTATAATTTGTATTATTCATTTCCGCGTGAATCTGGCGATCCTTATTTTTTCCCACCGGTTCAGTTAAATTGTACTTCTGCTTCTCATCAGGTTATTGTTTGGTTAATAGGCTAGACGGGGGTATAAGAATAAGCAGGTCATCATGAAATTATGCCGTGATGATTGAAAGTACGTTGACGAAAACGCATGCCTTATGCGGGACTCGAACCCAATTGCCCAACTGTGACAATTCAGTTACGGAAGCGGTGCTTCAGCTGACGAAGCTACCGAGGGTAGTTTCTTCTGATTTCATTCATTTAATTATTTCTTATTCCGTGATCTTCCACCTGATAATTTTCCTGACTCCAATGATTTGTTTTGACTAGATTTCTTTGGATTCCGTTTAATTCCGTGATTCTTTTTTGATTCCGTTGATTTTCTGAATATTTCGCGGATCGACAGCGAGTTCATTTTGAGCCGTCTTTTTTCCAATTTTCCTCAGTAATTAAAACACACGCAAGTTCGTAATGAACTAATATAACTAAAACTAATCTCTATATACGCTCATTCAATGATCTTAATCAAGTCAGTAATTTGATTAGGCCCTAATACGCTATGTGTAAAATCTTCTTTATTAAGATGATCTCTGCCCATATTCGGGTTGCCGATGCGACACAGAATAAAAAGAACAATAAGATACAAAATATATAAACACAGATAATAAGATAAAAGAATGGATAATGATTAAAAATACAATAGAAGAATGAAGTTATGAGAAAAAACACTTCGGTACTAGGCTGAGAAGACGATATGAATGCCACTACTGCTGAGCCTAGTTCTTTCACTTCGCTGTGACTTCAATTAATTCGGTTTATTTTTTAAAATAATAGTAAATGCTGTCTTGAAATCTTATTCTATACAGGCATACTTTTCGCATAATTTTGGCACCACAAGTGGGAAGTATATGCATTAGTTAGTATACGATCAAATATAATATATATGTGAGTGCACGCAATTTCTGAGCAAAATGTGAAAAAATTGCTTTCTATGATTTAGTACGATGAAAATTATTTGTAAAATGATAATAATTATTTTGTATTATTGTCACGGTTTTTCAACAACGTAGAAATAATTTCACCCTACACTTACTATTTTCCACTCATGATTGAGTGCAGATTTTTGGTGCTTTATATTTTAATTCAGTCAAAAATGCTCCTATTTTAAAAAACAAAAAAGGCTTATTACCATATCAACAATTTCAACGCACTTGAAATGATTACAAACGCATCAGCAACAAAATGCAATTGCTTTTATTTCAATTTCTATTGATCATTGTTCTTTGTAAGCAGGTATAGACCTTTTGCAACACAAGGAGTGGGGTTAAGGATGGGCTCTTTTATTGCACGGCTTTCTTACCCCCCCCCCCCCCCCCCCTCTCTCCACCTCGTCACGGCACATGCACACCATCATAACGTATATATTTCTTTCAGAGCGATGTGTTGACAATATTTATATTTTCGAACATAGGTCTATTATGTTTTGATTTGTATTGAGGCATTTGTATATGGATGGTTGTCAGTGGCCTCACTGGCTCCATATTAGAGAAGGAGGATAGAAAAAAGGCAGTTAGGCGTGGTGAAGGCGTGGTTTCAAATGAGGTGAATCAGGAATGAGGTGAAATAGGAATGAGGTGAAATAGGAAAAGACGTGTAAGGCTTCATTCTAAATGAGGTGAGTTAGGAATGAGGTGAAATAGGAATGAGGTGAAATAGGAATGAGGTGAAATAGGAATGAGGTGAAATAGGAAAAGACGTGTTAGATTTCATTCTAAATGAGGTGAAATAGGAATGAGGTGAAATAGGAATGAGGTGAAATAGGAAAAGACGTGTTAGGCTTCATTCTAAATGAGGTGAGTTAGGAATGAGGTGAATCAGGAATGAGGTGAAATAGGAATGAGGTGAAATAGGAATGAGGTGAAATAGGAATGAGGTGAAATAGGAATGAGGTGAAATAGGAATGAGGTGAGCTAGGAATGAGGTGAAATAGGAATGAGGTGAGTCTGGACGTCACCGTTATCAATTTATCATTAACTTGGCAAATATATTTTAATCCGCTAAAGGCACACTATACCACTACTGTATATCCAGTTATCTACCGCTCGACAAGATGGGATATTAATTTGTTTGATTATTAACATTATTATTGATCCCCGTTATTAGAAATCGATTTTCGTATGAAAGGTAGGGTTACAAAACGTTTTTCAAAATGACTGTACAATTTTAGATAAGTGTACAGTCATTTCTTTTGAAGTTGGTCATTCTTTCCTGCTTTTTATTTGAGGTACGATAATCACAGCTAGGACTCAAAAGTCGATCTAAAATAATTTTTGGGAAAAAAATTATTATATTCCAATTATTTTGCTCTAGTGTAGGCCCTTATAGAAATCAATCAGCAATATAAACATATAATTGTCTATTGGAAACGATGAGAGAAAATACTTCTGAATCTATATATATGACGGGTTGATGAGTAAAAATCAGATTTAGAAAGATATTATTATAAATTTGAGAAAATGAATGAAAAATCTCAATTTTATTCTATGTGTACTTCAATATTTGTTATCACGTAGTATTTTTCTTGGTGACTGCATTATCTAGAATCTAGAGTGTATCAACTGCTTGGCTAGAAATCACATAAAACTACATACTTTACCTTCTATTTATAGATACAGGTACTAAAATAACTATTACAACACTCACTGTTGAATTTTTACTGTGTCAGAGAATATAGTATGCAGAAAAGCATTTAAAAGTCATAACATGATAAGTGTTTTTAATTGTTTTCAAATGAAAAATATCTTTATCAACATTCGTATTAGAACAAGGATTATAAAAAGTAATTATGTGTGTCGTGATTGTGGATGCAAACGCAAACCAGTCGAATGTAAGCATCAACATGACACAGTCGAAGCAGTTACCTACAGATTTCCTGAGGAACCTTTTGAAGAACATCCTCAAGAAAGAAGGGTTGGACACCACTAAAGTCTACGACGTCACTTCCGGAGTGAACGGGAATCAACAGAACTGCCTGACATCAGTGTATAGAGTAGTCGTTTATCCAGACAATAATGATATCACCAAAAGAAATTCACTGTTTCTTAAATGTATGCCAGTAAGCAGCGCAAGAAGTGAAGCGTTTCATACGACAACCTTCTTCAAGAACGAAGTGATCATCTATGACCAGGTATTGCCAGCTTTATTAGACTTCCAGCGCCAGAGTAAAGTCAAGACTCCATTCAGTGGTACTCCAAAGTGTTACAAAAGTTTGAGTGACGGCGAGAATGAAGTATTGGTGATGGAAGATCTCCAGTCTAGAGGATATATCATGCTGAACCGTCGACAAGGTATGAATGTCGAAGAAATCAGAGTTATGTTTGAAGAATTGGGAAGATTTCACGCTTTGTCCCTCGCTATGAAAGATAAAAAATTGATCGAGTTTACAAAAGCAAAATCAGAATTGACTGAAGTTCTTTTTACCGATTTACAGAAGAATGTATTTGGTCAATTTTTCGAAGCATCTAGCAATGATGCTTTGGAATTAGTTAAAGCAAGATATTCAGATGAAAGTGTGTATGTTGATAAAATGAAAATGTTTTCCGATAAAGTTTACGCGACAATGACAAAACTCGCCACCCCAGATCCCGAGGACGAGAAATATAATATAATTACGCATGGTGATCTTTGGATTAATAACTTTCTATTCCGTTACAACGATAGTGGGTCTTCTGAAAAAGTTGATAAAATGTCTTTTCTCAACTTTCAAGTAAGTCGCTACGCTTGTCTAGCGTTAGACTTGTCTTGTGCGATATTTCTTACGATGGACAGAGAAACACGTGACACTAACAGAGATACACTACTTAAATCCTACCACGATTCATTACGTCTACTACTAGAGGAACTCGGCTCAGATCCGCTTACAATACTCCCTTTTGAAGTTCTGGAGAAGCTTCTTCAGAAATATTCCCGTTTCGGTGTTGGCATGGCATGTCTGAACCTACCGATGCAGTTGTATGAAGAGGGTAGCGACGATAATCTGGATTTGCTGGAAGGAGGATCGGAAGGAGTTATCGAAGCGGTATTGGCTGCCCTGAAGAGGAAGACGGAAAAGTGCAAGGAGAGGATAATCGACGTGATCACTGAGGCTGTGGAGAGAGGATATTTAGATTGATGTCGCGGCTTGTAGTTAAAGATACTTCGCGTTTGCACGCGTTATATCAAGGCCTTCTATATTATTACATATGTAATAATATAGAAGGCCTTGGTTATATTCGGTATCGTATTTCAGTCTAGCTCCACATTTTCTTAAGAATAATTTAATAAATAAGTAGACATACCGTATTGAATGTGAACTTGATAATTTAAAGTACTGTAAGCCTCGTACATCTGTCACGTGCATTTACGTTCTTGATATATAAAAATGCAAACAAACAAATAATACGTCATCTTCGTCGGTTAAAATTAAATTCCGTTTGGCTTCATGGTCTTGTTGACAATGTCAAGCAGCAATAGTGACGTCAGATGTCTCGCTATTTCATATTTTGATTTGATTTGTCGTGTAGAAATATTTGCACGTTGTGTTTAGTAGTACACAAAAAGTTAAGTGTTAACCGAGCGCCATATAGTTTTGCAAGGGCATCGTTACAGTTAGGGCCTATATCGTTATATTGTGCATAGGCAAATATATATTGTACAATCATACATATTAGCCTTTTAATTGTTTTTATTTATTGTGTGTTGTGAAGACTTATGATATATATGTCTAAATAATAATACAAATCTGAATTTTCTTATGCTACCATTCTGACAATGGAATTGGATCGTTATATTGTAAAACTATCGTCCACACAAATTTGGCGAACTTTTCAATATCCATGGAAGTCTCTATGGACTGTAAACAGAGAGAGTTTGATAAACACCCCCACTCTCCTAAACCATCCCAAATTGAGTAATACTTACTAGGCTACCCCATGTCTCACTTGTTCCAATAATTAAATGGCTAATAATTATGAATTAATTATAAATTAGGAAGACTTGTTCAAATGACTGAATAGTTACTGAAAATACTAAAGTCCTTATTTAAAGCCGATTGTATCAAGTGATAATCCCAATTTATAGTGTCATCACTCATCACCCTTGGTTATACGCATGCTATTTTCGTAACTTGACTAATAATCAAACCGGCTTGTTTAAATAATCAAATTGATAATTAAATTGAATAAATTGGGAAGTCTTGTTTGAGTTCCTAAAAAGATTATCAAACTTCAGCTGAATTTAGAAGTTGAGAAAATGAACAGAATTGTAAAGAATTTAATTAAAATACATTTTCTCTTGACACAACATTTATTATTACGTGCTATGTGTTTAGATAGGCCAAAAATTGATGAACTTCTAATGAATCTAACTTGATTAAAGCGCAGACATACTAAATTGAGAGATAAATTATTGTATTTGAGAATTTCTTTTGATAATATTTGAATAAACACGTTTTAGTCGTAAAATGAATTCTCAGGCTTCTGAAAATAGAATCTCGATCAATGAATCGAAACAATCATCGAATCATCGAAACAATCCAGTAATTTATTGTTCATTTACGTATATAGTATCAAATTTCATACTTTTTTTGTGAATGCATTGCACACAACTTTCAGCTCAATTTTGAACTGGAAAGAAGTATGGTTGAAAATGTTTGAAAAAATGTTGATGGTTGAAAATGTGACTATACTTACAACACTCGCATTCAATTTACATCCAAGTGTGGCTTAATATCTGAACTATATAAGTAACTGAGACAGGCAGTCGAGTGTCTGGCACACTGAACTATATCACTCAGGAGTCCGGGGTTCGTATATAGACCATCCTGACAGAGGTTCCTGTCGCTTATGTTGATACAGGGATGGTTCCTCAACAAAGGGTCTCGACTTTTCACACTGTCCAAAAACACCTAATAAAAACCTTGCATCTCATTTTCCCATCATCTCATTCATCATTCACCGACGCCAATAGATCTTAGTCACCAGTACAGTGCGTCGTTAAAAAAAGAAAAAAAAACATGTTAGTGTAGGTGATAAGATCTTAGTGAATCACGTCTGCCAGACTTGTTGCAGATATATACATTTATTTTTATGTGTGTGTGTGTGTGTGTGCTACGACTATAGCTATCTACGATGGATACGCAACTTGGACCTCTCCCATGTTCACCCAGCTGACGATCATCAGCACTGCTAAGAGATCTTGAAACCAGCACATGCAGCGCAGTGGTTAACGCACACGCTTCATGTGATCCGGCAGGAGAGGGATTTTCGGACCCGGTTCGATCCCCGCCGCCGTCCATCTTTACAGGGTTTTTTCGTGGTTTCCCTCTGTAGTCTAGGCTAATGCAGTGGGCTAATGCCGGGATGGTTCCCACAATATAGGCCACGACCGATTCCTTTCCACCATTCTTCCCATTAGCCAAGAGACCTTCATCTCATCAGCCCATCACCTCATTAATCATCCATCCGCCGCCAATAGATCTTCGCTATCATTACAGCGCGTTGTTAAACCCAATATAGAAAAAGAAGAAAAAAGAGATCTTGACGGTGGCGGCTAGTAGCGACAATATAGAATATTGCAAAATCAAGATGGACTTCAAACTGAGCGATTTGCAGGACATTAATTGGCAGGACATAAATAGTTGATGTTGGGCATGATAGGTAAAGTTCAAATCATGTTGTTATTTGGACTACTCTTATCTACTATACTAGTTTTATTTAAGCATAATTTTTTTTGTTTTTTCATTTATGTGAGAGATGTTTTACACAGAAAAAGTAGAAAAGCTTCATGAGTCTAACCCCACATTTGCGATGTTCGATATCGACGCCACCTGGATAAGCTGACTACATCAATTAATTCCTGAAATTAATTTCTGAAATTAATTGCAGAAAAGTTGAATACCTACGTTTCCTATGTTGCCTACACATGAGAACAGGCCTCTTTCAATTGCATGCCAGAATTTCACGACGTTGAAATAGGTTCAACTTTACATGCAATTTCATCTAGCTGACATAATATTACCTACAGGTGTCCCTACTAAACTAAGAATTTCGCAACAGAAATTGAAGGGCCTTTACCACTGAAATTATTTCGTGCAATTGTTCAAATTTCATTCAACGAAAATTGATCATGTAATAGTATTTTAGTAGTCGATAGAGTAGGCTTAGATTGGTTTCATAGAACCAGAACCACGTCGCTCTCAGTTGCGTATCCATCGTAGATAGCTATAATCCTGTGTGTGTGTATGTGTGTGTTACTGACCAATCTCTCTGAACGGCGCGAGTTGCTGCCAGCAAGTGATGAGGCTGCACGATCCTGACACGCCGTGACACTTGCAAGTGACACGTGACTTCTTGATCACGGCCTGAAAAATGACAACAACAATGACATGACGATGCATCACTTGCGTTATGACTCACACTACACATCAAGGCAGGGGAAACCTTATTGGGAGGTATATGTTGGAAGAAGGTGCTTATTTTAGGGATTGACTGATGGTTGGACAATATACCTGTTTTATTTTTGTTGAAGTATCCATGACATGTGTGATGATTCAATTTTTCTCATTTTTCTATACAAAATAGTTATCGGTTACAGCAATTTCAAAGCCGCCCCGGTGGCCAAGTCAATTATCGCTAGCGGTAGTAACTGAAGTCACCGTTGGGCGTGGGTTCGAGTCCCGCATAAGGCATGGGTTTTTTAAACGTCCTTTCATCCATCATCTCTTCATCGTTTCATTATCATCCGCTCATTCGTACCCCCGTATAACCTAGCTGTTGGTGGGGTCGTTAAGCAACATTAAAAAAAAAAAAAAAAAAATCAAAATGTAGGCCTACCGTACGTTGGGATTATTAATAATATTTTTAATTTTTTTTAATAACATCAAAACTTGATACAAAATCATTGTTCCCCAATTAAGGCTATGGATGGAAGATTAGATCATTATAGATTAATAATATGAACATTTTTCTACAAAATCAAAATTCATACGAAATAATTTTCGCTCACAAAATTATATTTTGTTTGATATTAGTTTTTTCAAAATGTAAGTCAAGGCCTACCGTTGAGAATAGAAACACACGTTGAGAATAGAAACACACATATATATATATATATATATATATATATATATATATATATATATATATATATATATATACATATGGCTGAGCGGTTTTTTTAGCCGCTATGTTGAAAAACGACCAATCATTGACGAGAGCGGCGCATGGCGACACGGTATCCAAGCTAAAAATACCGTTTAGCGAATTTGCTAAGCTGGAAGGCCGGCTTTAGCCATGTCATAAAAAGATACACCTCGACCGGGACTCGAACCCGGGACGTTCTGATTGCCGGTCAGGTTCTCTCTCACTGAGCTACCGAGATATTACTCACAAATCTAGATATTGGATCGTATCCAAGAAATGTAATGATATATATATATATATATATATATATATATATATATATATATATATATATAGGGTCTATATATATATATATATATATATATAGGCCAATATATATAGCTTCCTGCATTCGTTCTACTTGAAAAACAGATCATTCTAGAAGGTAGTTGAGTATAGAATTGAAGAATCTAGAAGGTGACTAAATATCTTGCCTCCCCACACAACATGTAATCAACAGCGCGCTTTACGTGGACAGATGTGAGATATACCTTCATATTTTATATGAAAGCTATGACGTAGTACACGAGTGTACTAGTGTACTAGTGTACTACACCCAGTGTACTAAATCCCCGTCTGTCAAGTGTAGTTAGCCAAATTGATTGCTTTATTCGCGTTGCCTGAGGGTGTGTACGAAAACCACCCTCCTGGATCGCAACTGCGAGAACCACCCCTGTGCAGGTAAACGAACTAACTAGCCTGGAGCTTAATTATACACTCGAAAAGGGGAACGGAATTTGAAATCGTGAATAATTTATTACATTTATCGTCAGTTTGAAATAATATTTTTTTTTTTTTTTTTTTTTTGTAATAACATCGAAACTTGATACAAAATCATTGTTCCCCTATTAAGGCTAAGGATGAGAGTAGGATCGTTTGGACGGGGCACCACAAGGGCGATCCCACCACCCCATTTTATTATTATTTTAAATTAAAGCAATGATCTTTGACACCAGGTTTACGCTGTCTGTGACCACACATCTTCGCCGCAGATAAAAGTCTTCAGTTGTCGAATTATAATTATGTTATATAAATTCTAGAATTTGTGTCATCTGGATTATTTTAAATTCGTGGGGAAAGGTGCGTACCTTTCTTTTCAAGAATTTTTCGTTTTCAAAGCTCTAGAATTTTCTGATAATCTTTGGTCTGAATAAAATTTAATGAAATAAAATGATAAAGAATAATAATATCAACTAAAAATCTTAATAATAAATGAATGAGTAAATGAAGTTAAATCGTCCTTCATCTATGGTTTCAGTTCCTATATATCAGGATTTAGTTTCAGTTTCAGATTTCTATAAGTAATCTTTATAATTTGTATAATAAGTAATCATAGCCTAATTGTTGTTTTTAAGGGGGTGCATGCACGATCTTTACAAAAATAGAGAAATTCATTTTTTCTTATTTTTTCCATGTTCACGAACCAGTGTAATTGAATGAAAAGTTTCAACTTCAAGATAATTGTATGCTCTTTAATAATGTAGTTCTATTTTTGTGAGTTCAATCAGTTCTAAGATACTTCAATGAATTTCATCACATTGTTGGTATTCATTGACGTATTATTTTGAAACTGATCGAATTCACGAAAATAGAATGTCATATTGATTGAAGAGTATAAAATTATCTTGGAGTTGTATACTTTTTCATTCAATGAGACTGATTCGTGAACATGGTGCAGATTAATTTCTCCATTTTTATAACAAACGTGCATGCAGTCCCATAAGTTTTTTTTCATGAATAATACATGCATTGTTAGAAGAAAAACTTATGTTGTTGCTCATTTTATTTGTGTCAATGACAATATATGCCATAATCATATAGGTCTACTAGTACACTCTATATGTTTTTTATCAAAATCTACGACAGTGTTTGGTTCCGTTGAAAAGCTTTCGCTTTGAGCATCTGTATATGTAGATTAAGTTCATTTGATCCCTCAACCAGTTTCCAACCAGGAAGAAATCTGATGTAAGTCGTAACTCAACGCAGACTCGAACAAGAAGCAGATTGCTGAAAAGATAAGTTTAGGTGATAACGAAATCGTGGATGTAAATTAATTGAGCACACGTGCTTCTAACCTGAACCAGAACTCTATGGTTGCTCTATGCACTACTGAATCAGACTGAACGCAACAATTTGCTTGTGTATGTACAGGAAAACATAATTAGGATGTGGGTACGAATACGCCTGTCATCTCAAATACGTATAGTCTTCATCTGTTTTTTCTCATGATCAATGAAACTCTTTTAATACTAAAGTTATAGAGTAGGGAGAGGGAATAAATGCGCGCGAATTTGGAATGAACTACTCATGAAGAACTACTCACTACTCTTCAAACATAATTTGTGTATGAATATTTTTTTTGAGTTTCTTATAATTTATGAGAAAATTATCTGAAATAATAATCAAGGGATATTTTTGACCATTTTAAGAGCTCACAGTCCTTTATTCAGAATCAATATACTCAGAGTGAAAAAAAAGATTAGGCCTACTTGTAGAAAACAAATTTAAATAGGGGGGTCTATATATATATATATATTATATATATATATATATATAAATATTATATGAGAATTGTTTGTGTATGTACGGTACACAACATAATTAAAATGTCATACCATAAACGATCGATATACTACCTTTATGGTAGAAAGTATAGTATATATATATATATATATATATATATATATATATATATATATATATATATATATATATTAAAGTCTATAACGGTATGGTCATTCATGTTGTTTTTCAGCAAATGTATTACGTGAAAAGATCACTATTTCTCAAATAAAATAGAATGTGGTTTGTTAGTAAGATAAGAGATTAGCGCGAAGCTGTATACACTTTCATTACAGGCTCGATGATATTGCATTTCTTATCTATTAATTTTTTCGATCGAAACTACTTTATCACTACTTCTGATCTAGATGGTACATTTTACGTTCAATTTAAAAAAAAATTTTCTCCAAAAGTGTGTTGACGTTTTTTAAAACAGTATAATACAAACCTGTATGTCTGTAAATAGTGTTGTTAATAATGGGCAAGCTTACAGGTTTCCAACAGCCCGTTATATCTGATTCAATTTGAATATAGCAGAGCAAATGTACCCATGGAGTAATTTATATGAAGCTAGAAATGGAATATTTAGACACGACACGAAATCAAACCAATTTGCTATGAGCAGAATGAAGATGAGTATAACGTTTGAAATGTGCTAGGAATTTAAATTGGAATGTTGGAACTGTTTTATAAAATGAACATGGCTCATAATTTAATGCAAATCCATGGAACAATCTTACAGCTTATAAATGATCCAGTGTTATCGATATATTACAGAAGCACGCATACAAAAATATAATTTAGATGATAGGCTCTTGTTGGCTACAATGAATAACATTTCCTGAAATATTAACATAATACATCCATATAATAAATTTCTACATTTTGAATTAATTTGGCTCTGAGTCAACTTCTATCGCTCGACGACGCGAAGAATCACTCAAATTGCGTTGACTCTATACTATTTTTACAAATTGACGAATACAATAGACGATACGCAAGTTTGCACGTTGATTTTAAAAGAAACCAAATCTATAGAATTGCATTTCAGTCCTCTTGATCTTCTCGATGAGGGCTCGAAACAAGAAATAATATAAATGATAATAAAGTAGAACACTTCTCAACCGTCTGTATAACTAATCGGATAACGACTGCTTTTATAACTAATTTAGTTTCTCCGAGTTTGAAATTCCAGCATTGAAATCTCCAATGATATTGTAAAGGGACATGGATTATGATAATAAACATCGAATTAGCCATGCGCTGTGCGGTACAATAGTGTAATCAGGGACATGGGGATAAAGGTGCACGGAGGTCGAGGCAATGGATGGTGACATTTATGCCACACAAATACTATGTCGATGCTTTTTGTTTGGAAATTGAGGTATTTAAAGGTATATATATATATATATATATATGTATATATATATATATATATATATATATATATATATATATATATATATATATATATATATATATATATATATATATATATATATATATATATATATATATATATATATATATACGTGTGTGACGGTGCATTATTCCATTTCTGGCAGACATAAGGTCTATACATAAATATCACGAACGCAGACGAATAATAGATTTGTATGAAAAAAAGCCGTAGCCGCGTATCAAACCCGGCCCCATTCATGTATAAGTAAAATTCCTCGACGGAAACCCGCGAGATAATTATATTTGTTTCCTCGACTTTGCATACTGTGACAGTGTATCAGACTCGATTGGTACAGTTCTTTGCTTCAAATAACATGCTTTAAAGGACATCACAATCATTGAACTGGGTTTTGATGAATAATGACGATATTCATCTCCCTGAATTTATAGAAAACTAGAAATCATTAACTCAATTTAAGAAATTATAATTTTTCTCTTGTCCTCCAGAGACCATGAGTCATGACGTAGGCATTACCGATTCTGTATAGAAACAAAATAGAATCAAGTAATGTCTACGTCACGATTCAATAAAAGTGACGGGTTCTGGGGAAAGTTTCGAGTTAGTTATAATTTCTTCAATTGAGATGATGATTTCTTGTTTCATCTAAAATTATAGGGCAATAAATGTCGCTCTTATTTCTTAATGTCGCTCTTATAAATGTCGCTCAAATGTAGTTTCAGGGTTGCGATGTCCTAGCGCGCCAACACTGGGAGCAAAGTATACTCATCTCATTCTCATCTCTATATCAAGATCACATGCGACGTACAAATAAATGCGTTTTTCTAATGAGAACGTATAGGAGATTTAGTGACACCATGGATACAGAGGACAAGATGCTATTGAACATAATGTAGTCAATGGCCACACCATTCTGACATACAGCTATACCCAAGAGATGCTTGTCTGTAACACAGGCCCACCTGAACGTTGAGACCGACGAAAATGAAGGACAAAAATATTACATTTAAAGATGAGGAGAATATATTTGATCGAAGAAATGTGATTCTCATTATATATTATCAGAATATTATGTTATTGGTGACGTGATATATTTTTATACTGAAACAATTCTGGTTGAAAGTTATTTTAGTTATAGCTTCAAAACCAAATGTCTCTTCGAGCTAATGCCAATTAAGTGCTCATCGATAATTCAATCAATATATTAATACTCAAGTATTTATTCAAATTCAATATATTCTACTGAAAATCTTGATAAGCTCAAAGCTCTAAATAGCATTGATTTTACACATTCAGTTGACATTTTTGTGACCGTCTGCTGTGGAAGTATGCCATATGTGTACTTATTGTATCTATGGAAACTTATAGATATAATGTCGAAAGAATTATCATTATTTAAAGCAAATATTTTGAAATTCGGCAAGTATAGAAAAATGAAATATGAACAAACTCAATACTTGGAGTTACAGTGAAACTCTTCGAAATATAAATCCAAGTAGAAAGAGCAATTAGTCGTCGTTTTCTTGGTAACTAATAATTCAAAGTGCTGTGCAGCTATAAATTCACTCGACGTGAAACGAAATCGTGTGATGAATAGAATAGAGTTTCATTATTTAAATGGAGCTGCGTTTGAAGTCTAGATTACCGAGGGGAAGAATGGATACATTTCAAACTTTAAAAAAAACTTCTATATACATCTTGAAAAGAGATTCCCGTAGAACATTATTATATGAGCCGGGGTATATCAGTTTTTTCACACACCTAATATTTTACTAAATCTTTACCAATCCTGCCATCGTCAGAGCTTGTGTACTTCTTTGTGCAGTACCACAGATAATCGAGATTAATGATCATCTGAAATCAATGTGCATAACGATCCTTGATCATGGCAAATGGCATCTTGTCGAAACGTTGATAGCCCTAAAATTATGTGATTTAATAATAATTCGTGTCTTTGGAAGTACAACATTGAAAATTCTCAACATATAAATGAATAAATATATATATATATATATATTATATATAATTATATATATATATATATGTATATATTCATATATATATATATATATATATATATATATATATATATATATATATATATATGTATATATTCATATATATATATATATATATATATATATATATATATATATATATATATATTATATATATATATATATATATATATATATATATATATATATATTATATATATATATATATATATATATATATATATATATATATATATATATATATATATATATATATATATATATATATATATATATATATATATATATATATATATATATATATATATATATATATATATATATATATATATATAGATATATATATATAATATATATATATATATATATATATATATATATATATATATATATATATATATATATATATATATATATATATATATGAATATATACATATATATATATATATATATATATATATATATATATATATATATATATATAAATAAATATTCATATATATATATATAATAATATATAATATATATATATATATATATATTTATTCATTTATATGTTGAGAATTTTCAATCTTGTACTTCCAAAGACACGAATTATTATTAAATCACATAATTTTAGGGCTATCAACGTTTCGACAAGATGCCATTTGCCATGATCAAGGATCGTTATGCACATTGATTTCAGATGATCATTAATCTCGATTATCTCGATTATATGTGATTATATATATATATATATAGATATATATATATATATATATATATATATATATATATATATATATATATATATATATATATATATATATATATATATATATATATATATATATTTATATATACATGATGATCACTGTTTTGGACGTTTTGGAACATAATCTTTGTTTACTCACTGATCAGCATAACCGATTTAAGATACCACAGAGAACATGCACATTTAATTGAATTGTGAAGATTTAAGGCGCGTCACTACTAGTTTGTTTACTAAGATTTTCATCGCCATTTAAAGACAATAAATGCAAATACAATCATAATCCTACTCAATCGTCAATATGATCTTCAATATACCAGTCGGTTAAGTTACTCACTCTTCTACCAGCCTCGTTGTTATGGAGATTCATCAGACTCCTCCCTTGTTCTCTCGAACCTCTTCTGTAGTTCTTCTCTCTCTCTCGCACATCAACAAAACCTTGCGTGAATCTGAAGGAAAAGACAATAATAGGATTTCAATTTTTGATGCAGATAATTTTCATTCGATAAGCATTCGTAATAGATAAAGCCCGGCGTGTCAGCCGTTTGTATAAAGCCTGTGGTTGCTCAGGATGTACTACTACGTACAACATACGACATGTAAAGCGTATAACCTTGGTCAGAACGGGTGACCGATGGGAATCGAACCCCGGTCTTCTGAATGACGTTCATCGACTGATTCAACCGTCTCAGTAAATTACTTATATAATTCCCAATATTTATTGTAATCAAATCTAAAACTAATTATATGATATGCAAGATACGATACATTTGTTAAAACCAGGCACCTCCACCAATATTTATAACTTTCTACATACAAACGGGAACTGTCTATATTATCTTATAGACCCTTTAGACAAATCCTTTAGACAGGATTTCACATTGCTCCACGAGTGTTTTGTAATTGGAGATATAGATGGTTGGATTTTGTTTCTGTCATAAGCAATAGGAATAAGCCGTTTTAAAAATGGATGTGTTGTCTTGAAATATTATACTTGTATTATATTATTATCTTTGGTCGTAGGTTATAAGAACGATAATTGTGTCTGGCTGAGAAAAATCCTGGCTTAGAAAAAAGCACACAAATTATACCTGAAAACTCATCCTTGAGAAAATACGTAAGATATGTCAAGTTGAAATAATTTTTATTTAGTTTAGTATAGGATACTATCTAAAAGTTTGTATAGTTTCAGTTAACGATCTAATCTTCCATCCATAGCCTTAATTGGGGAGCAATGATTTTGTATCAAGTTTCGATGTTATTAAAAAATGAAAAGTTTCTGTTTTGTTTACTATTTTGATCAATTATTATTTTTGTTTGCCCAATGACTCCACCAAGAGGTAGATTATTCGAGCATATTTTGTAATATCATTGTAGCTTGTAGATTACAATTGACAAACTTCAATCTCAATATCAGATATTTTTTCCAATCTTATAATTTGAGCATTTCGGAAATTCGGGAACTATGGAAAATCCCCATCAAAGTAGCACTGAGTAGACTTTTTAATTTTTCAATTTCATCCGTTCGACTTGGCATTTTCACAAGATGATGATATTGTTCTCGTACATATTTCTACCAAGTTTGGATTTTATTGGATCGGTCGATTTTAAGAAATTGAATTATAATATTGGTTAATGTATAATAGTTTTTTAATCAAAATCTAAAGGCTGCAAGACCACTAGTTATAGGAATGAAATGTTGAATGACGGCTCAAAATGATCTGAAATTCAAAGCGTAGCCTACATATAATTTCGAGCACATTATATATAAGAATCTCGCTCATCCTAAAAGGCATACGCTGCGTTTTCCTAGTATAAAGTATCACTAAACGATTCGTGCCTAATTGTCCGAACGTCTAATGGGTGACTTTCTTTGACAAATCGTTTACCAAGAACAGTGGGTGCAGTAATAGAGGGTGCAATAGTAACTAAAGTAAAGTGCAATAGAGGGTGGAAAACAAGCAATGCGGATTAATGATGACAATCTTGCCGATAACTCAACCCTCATGAACCAATGATTTCTCCGAGTTGTGCTAACGACACGAGATTTGTCTTTTAAAGAATTGTAGTACTCGCTAAGCTGCTAGCTGAGACGACACGTATACTCTAAGAGATTGTTTTTCCATCACATTACTCATGTCAGCTGTCTTAGTGACTCGCAGATTCTGGTTTGAGCCAAGATCTTCTCACTTGCAGTAGTTAATTTGTGGTTAAAAGAGTTCCGGTTCCTTTTTTCTAACCGGTACATACGTTCCAGTTTCAAAATGATAAAATAATCAACGATAGAGGGGATTTAATAATTTTGCCACGCAATGTAATTTTTACAGATGGATAAATATCTTCCTATGCTGAAAAAGGTTTTTATTACTATTTAGTATAAATTTTATATTGGGTTTAACGACGCACTGTAATGACAGCGAAGGTCTATTGGCGTCGGATGGATGATTAATTGAGTGATGGGATGATGAGATGAAGGTTTCCTGGTTAATGGGAAGGATAGTGGGAAGGAAGCGGTCGTGGCCGACTTATTGTGGGAGCCATCCCGGCATTAGCCTAGACTACAGAGGGAAACCACGAAAAACCCCTGTAAAGATGGTCGGCGGCGGGGATCGAACTGGGTCCGAAGTTCCCGTCGCCTACCAGATCACAAGAAGCGAGCGTGCTAACCACTGCGCTAAATGTGCTGGTTTTAGTATAAATAATTTTGAATAATCCATCTCAATAAAAAGCCCCGTTGTAACACAAATTGGGTTGAATGTTTTGTGAGGTCAAGGGGGCAAGAAAAGGAGTGTAGACAATTCATTTTCAACCCAAATGTTTCGCATTTTCACAATACTAGGAAAACGCAACACATAGGCATATACGTCGTTGGATGAGCAATATGTAAGCACATTTATATGATATGTAATGGAAATCTATATATACAATTTAAGTTTCAAACAAATATTCCACTGCCTTCCTGTTTTATTTATTGATCATTACAATCAACCATGATTTAATTGGTTATACCTGTTGCTTTTCTCATCAGGTTCCTTAAAAGCTTTAACTGGCGTCAGATTATTTTCTAAATGAAACGTCTGATCCGAATTATGTAAAACTTCAGAATAATGATCATCATTATATTATATTCGAATTTCGTGCGAATTTGAATTTATTCGAAGAGAATATTTTTTCCAAATTTTCTCGTCTGGGTTATTATTATAAGTATTTTTTTTAAAACTTCGAATTAACTTTTCTAAAAAAAAAAATCTAAAAAATGGTGCAACCGGTTACACCTCAAAACTGTTCGCTAAAAAATTGGTAATTTAAAACTGACTGTGATTGAAATAAGTGTGCAGTGCGAAGGTTTATACACTCACTTATATCCATATTCTAGGTTGTCCCCACAGCCGCCCCAGATCCAGTCCCTGTGCAGATCCTTTGGGCGAATACTCCTGGAGCAGCCACAGGAAGACAGAATGCCATCCCTACAGGAGCGTGCTATCGCATGGACTACTCCTGCCGCGCCTATAGCGTGGGCAAACCCGGCTTCCCGGCTGGCTAAAAAAACACAAACAACAAACATAATTATAAATTGAGTTTAAAACTGGAAATCGGGAATGAGTGAACTGCCCGAAAAATGAACTGTCCGAAAAATGAATGTGTCGATACGATTAAATGTGCGTAAAACATAAAATAATGCCCCTACTGCTCCTACCACTTGAAAAAAAGTCCCGGCCTAGAAAATAATAATGAAGTCACGATCTCTTAGAGTTAGACCACACAAACTTATTTCGTACCCCATCTTATTTGCAGAACTAAGATTTTGTGCTAACAATAAACAATAATAGAAATACACGAAGACTATATGACATGTTGTAACAGTATTTTGCTCTTCGAGCGAATTCTTTGATAAATCAAAGTTTTAGTCCTTGGAGCTATGGACGATATTTTAAATGGCGGTCGCTGTAAGCGGGCCAAGTTGTCAGACATAAACTGTAAATGGCAAATTAGTCGGAGGGTTCGAGACACTGATAGATGTTTGCAAAGACGATCGACAAAGTAGATGATATATATTATTGATTAAGCGTAAGCGAAGACTTCTATTCGGTCCAAGATGTGTCTTTCTTTACTTGTCTTTCTTTCTTTTCCAAGATGTATGTTTGTTTGTATGTTTTTTGTTTTATTTTATGTGCTCTAGCGATTGGAATGTTCGTTTGAGCAACATATTTTTTTTTTGTGGACGCAGATCCAACTTGGAACTATATACTTTTGGGGAGTTATCGGGTTTACCACATTGAAAAAAAAATTGAATTTTTGTATATTTTTGAATGATAGTACAGTTTTAGTACAGTTCTCATTTTGACTACCATCGTGGTACGTATTGTCTTAATTTATCCATTTTTCTCTTCAAAGCTATAGGTAAACGCGTTGCGTAGAAGTGATCGTTGATATTTTGATTGGAGGCTACACATTTACACAACTTCAAGTTTTAAAAAATCCTAGTCAACTTATACGTATATATAATTTGAATATACTGTATTTTCAATTTGAAATGTCAGCCCATGCATTTGGTTGGTGACTGACAAAGGCAGCGCATACCAACACACCATCTTACATATTCATAGCTTCATGAATAAACCTGAAGCTACCGAAGTAGCATTTTTCTATTAACTCAAAGATCCATCTTCCAGATCTTAGCAGGCAAGACATCAGGTTGAGTTCATTACTGTTCGGCATGCTCTTGATCGAAACGTTAAACAACAGCTGATGATGCATACGTTGTAACGTTTTATTTCCTCTCCCCCCCGCTGTTTTACCCTCGATCATGTGGATGCTTGTGTGTTAGGTAGGATATAATGACAAATTACAATATGTCAAGGTTGCTGGAGACGAATAATAATACTTACTGTCACATTTGAGAGAGTGGTTGGTTTTTTAAAATAGTTCAGAGACTGTTAATCATATTATCAAGAGAGAAGGATGAGGAAACCAATGTAAATGGTTATGTTGAGGGATTAGCTATTAGGTGTGAGTTGAGCGGTATACGTGTAGAAAATTAATGTGCGAGGAATGTAAACAAATTGAATTGAATCACAGCGTTTTCCAAAATTGAACTACCGGTACAGCACACGTAAAGAAGAATCTCCTTGACTAGAGCATTTCAATTGGCTTCTTCTCAACATACTTATGATAATGGAATATGATAGGTATATATTCAGTTTTCTCAACAGCAGAATATAAAATATTTTCGCTCTTTTATTTCTTTTATTCGCAACTAATTTTCAACCTCCGAACTCATAATGAGCTTGGTTAGTCCATTGAGCGTATCGTTTGACACGCACGAGCCTCCGTGATTATCTTGCGTGTATCATTCGCATGGTGGTATAATATGTAATTAAAATAATGTTGAAAATATTATCCATTTCACATATTTACTTTGGATTTGATTTATATTGCCATTTATAAATGGTCTTATTCAAATTTAGCATGCCATAATTGCTACTGCTATGTAATGAACGATTTAACATTCTATTTCATCAAATTCATGATGCATCATTACCTATATGACCACTCAAAACAATGACTCTACATGACTCTATATACATACGGTACCAAAAGTCTACGTCGTATACGGAAAATCGATTATAAATATTTGTCAAGATTTCTGTTTAAAGGTGCCTATTGTACACAACTTGCCATTTGTACTTTTATATCAACCTATACAACTTTTGACCTATATAAACCTATATTTGACCTATACAACCTATATAGACTATTGTATTATCTCTGACCACTCAGAAGCAACAATTATGACTCTGTATACATATCAGAAGACAGTCTACGTCGTATACGGAAAATCAATTATAAAGATTTGTCAAGATTTCTATATGGCCTATATATAGGTGCTTATGGTAGTTCTACACAAATCGCCATTTGTATTTCGCATCAAGTTTGCTACTTTATTACTTAGTGAATCCTGAAGCTAATGGCACATTTCTCTATAGGTATAAAGTATGTCATGTTTACGAAACTCATAGGTGCCTTGGTGTTTACAGAATCTTCAAAGGGTATTTATAAATATAGAAAAATGATCATTACTCATTAGTTTGTACAACACATT
This sequence comes from Brachyptera putata, assembly GCA_907164805.1. Taxonomy (NCBI): domain Eukaryota; kingdom Metazoa; phylum Arthropoda; class Insecta; order Plecoptera; family Taeniopterygidae; genus Brachyptera; species Brachyptera putata. The sequence continues at coordinate 37,777,143 of OU015462.1, forward strand.
CTTCATTATTCTTTCCAGCTCCTAGACTCATTATGTATCATCAATTCAACTACCATATATTCCTTTGCATCATTAATCTTTCGTTGGACGTTGGTTGATATTATTATATTTTATCTGCATCAGACATGCAACTGTGAAGTACCATGAACGGTCGGCACTCCCAACCGTTAGTGCTTTGATAAGTGGAGACGGTCGATTGAAACCGTCAAGTTTGTTCTCTTCGGTGACTTGTTATAATGGAAATGATCATAATATTGTATGTAGAAGCTTATAAGGATGTAACCAAGGGTGGGTGTACCACTGTGTGCATTCGCTGGGTAAGGACATTACTTGACATTACAGTTTTAAATGCATAATTGTAGCTTGTTCTTCGATAACAAGTTACAAAGCGGACTTGATAAATTATTTGATTGCGAGTTGAAAATTAGAATATTGTAAAACAATTCGTTTCCAAATAGAAACTTTACGTGTGATTTTCACATTTTGAAAAACAACAATAGAATAAGAATAATGCATGTAGGCCCTATAATATAATAGAGAGTGATGAAGCATCAAATTTCATCTAAATTTCCAAATAAAAAGCAATTGAAAGCGGAAAATGGAGAGCATTTTATATTTTCATCATTCTCTCTTTATCCAAAATAAAATGAAGGATTATAATCTTGAACTGAATTATAACCCTAAACTCGGATATATTACAATATTGATAATATATGGCAGTGGCTACGCAAAAAAGATGTAGGCCCCTATCCGTATAGATTTTTAAACATATTTATGTGTTGTAATTGTCTCATCTAGAATTTCTAGAAAACTATTTAGAATATCAGAGAGGTGTATAGTCCCCCGTATAACCTAGCTGTTGGTGGGGTCGTTAAGCAGCAGCAGATGTGATCGAATTATGATGCATACACCCAGACTGCTGTGCGCAGGCGCGAAAATAAAGCCAAATGGATTGGAACAGACAGAATGCAAGTATCCATCCGTCTGCTGGCACAAAATGTGTCATGCAAGTACAATGGGATGTGAAATAATGGCATATCGGTGATGAATTCACACAAGAAATTGCTCAGTGAAATAAAAACAATTGTTCAGAATATGAAGCGTCATTATTCGAATTCGTCGTTTATTTTTATGTAGATAATGTGTTGAATGTCATTGTTACTTGAGTAGATTCAGTAAAATATCGGTGTAAGGTGTAATAACTTTTTCGTTACTGAATATATATGAAAAAGACTCTCATTCGAGGTCTTTACACTCTACTCAAGCTTCGGTATATTTTGTGAACATTTATAGGGGGGAATTATAGCACAGAAGTTTATTGTATAAAAAATGTAATATCCATAGGGTGAATGTAATCTTGAATTAACATGGATAGTTCAGTTAAAATGTGGAATGAATGTTAAAAAATTGACAAAATCTCGGTACTGTATCTGCAAAATGATTGTAGGTATATAGTTGAAAGGAAAAACTAAAAAAGGTCTACCGCGAGGATTTTAAAGAAATAATATCTTCCAAAAATTTGAAATATTGTAATTTTTTCTTCGTATTTTTTGTTATTATAATTAGCAATTCCAAATTGAACAACTAAATCCACGTCTGAAGAATGTTACGACCCGAAGAATGTGTATAACACATAATTATTTCAATACTAATTGACAACAATATGAATTGCTCTTCTCAGTCATCTTGACTTGATATAAGACGTCCTTATTGACTTCCTATTTTCAGCACATACATAAAGTCAAGATGTAAATGCATGCTTCTCGCCCTCTCCGGCAGTATTCGGTCCTATACTATAGACTATAAGCAGCTTGACTTCTTCAATCATAGACGAAAGATATGCTACCAAGACGGGTCACATAATCTTAAGATGACCTGACCCCCATTTTTACCCCAATTTTACCCCCACAAAAGTACACAATGGAATATCTACGTTTAGTGTAAGTGATAGTCTGAGAAATCATAAAATGAATAATCTCAAATAATAAAAATAAATTAAAACGATACAAAGTATCTCTATTATTTTTCGATGTAAAAATATATTTAATCAACAATGCCACTTGACCCTTACCTATTTTTAGCACCGGTCCGAAGACAGTCGAGTCGTGTACCGTCGTACAGTTCCACCTGCGATGCCGGAATTGCCACTGACATTCAGAGATGCCCGCTTTGGCCCCTTTGCCCACACCGGGCATGTGATCCTGGTACAGCTGGCACAGTTTTGTCTGGCCCGGCGACAGGCCGCTGATTTGTGAGCACATCGGGGACGCTCCGATCAAGTACTCAGGCTGAGGCATTTTGTAAGCTTCAGCATTCTGCATTCCCATATTCCTGAGGGAACAACAAACAAGTAATGTCAGACTTATCATTGTTATCAGGGACGTTGAAGAGCGTATACCGGAATAAAGTCGACTCGGTCGTGTGACTTGGGCTTCGGGGTACTTTTTAATGAGTGGAAATTTTAATTTTTCATTCGGAAAAATGTGGTTATGACTCAAGTTAGCGTGGACATCCAACCCCGGAAGAGCGGATATAAATTCTTCTCTTAGAAACACCTTGAGATCGCGTCTGATACTAAAAAATTGTAACGATACAAAATGTTTTATATTTCATACCTATAATGAAACATTTATTTAAAAAATCTTGAATGGTACAAACTGCAAGTCATTTCAAATTGAAGTATATAGATGTGTTCAACTAAACATGACGCAAACAAATGTTTCTCTTCTGCTCATAAGCAGCAGTCAATAATTCAATGTGTAAAATAATTTATGTTTGCATCGAAGTGATAATTAACAATAACTATTAGAGCCAGTTGTACCAACTGATGATTGAATACTAATTATTTTCACAACTAATTACATTGTTACGTTTCTAATAACAATGGTAACCAAGGTTGATAACAAGTTAATTCGCTAATTTTTGCTAAATTCACCAATCGTCGCTTTGTACAACCGGCTCTATAACAACCGGCTATGAGGAACTGGTTTTTCTTTTCAAAAATAATCTGAACTCAACTTCTCATAGGTAAATAATAGTTATAGTTTGATTGACTGTACAGACTTTGGTGAAAAGTGTGCATATCTTGTTTTAATTAAGATACAATATATTTGAATATGAAGTACCAAAATAAATTTGCAAGGTAAATGTTTTGTAAAATATATGTAAGATAGAATATGATATCTGTATATAACGATAAATCTAATTTCATATGCAAATCTTTCAACTTAAATTTCATGTGAATATGGTAATAAAAATAAAATTATTGTTTAGTCTGATGCTGATAATTCCCAAGTAGTTTTAACATCTGTTTCTTCATTTATGAAAGAATTAGACTGCGAATCAAGTCAGTTCTACAATGAAGTCTTATTAAAAATGAGAACTGAACGACGGGTGAAATGAATATACCATACTTTGGTACTAATAACTAATGTGATGAAAACATTCAGAAACTATATTTTATAATGTAAGTAAAAGTTGTGATATTTTTTAATACATCAATAAGACAATTTCCTTGTAATACAGAGGTACGTGAATTCAACAGTTATGATTCAACGACATGCAAGATATTTTCAAAGTTTCTCGTTCGATCAAGTCATGTGATCGACTGGGCTAGTATCCGGTATTTATTTTCTACTGTTTATCCCTAAACTTTGAACCATCTGAGCCGAAGCCTGAAAATAAGTTAATCTGCTTATTTTAATTGTGTGCGTATACTAGTATGACAAACACACAACATTACAAGTTTTTAAACGATGTATTTTTATCTATACACAGCACTGAACATTTTACACAAATCTCTTGTTTTGTTTCTCCACAGTTATACTGAATCCAATCAGCGTGTTTTTTTCTCATCCAAGTAGCGTCATTTACTAATTAATGAACTCAATTGCCGCCGGGAATTGTCTGATCCGAACAACTACACTGTCTACCTTCTTGACCGAAATTGTTGACAACTATTTGAGAATTGTATTTGAATTCAGTTATATTTCACAAATAGGCCTATTTACTGAAAAATTTGGGTCATGGTGATCATATATTTTCACTAGATTGATTAAGACTTGAAGAAGTATATCTCTCACATTTATATATAGGCCTATATTTTTTTATGTTTCTTAGTGACACCAAAAACAGTAAGGTTATATACTGTCATTCATACTTCTCAAATGAAACATTTTATTTATATTTCTCAAATAAAACTTGTAGCATCTCATTTATACAAGTCTCAGATCTCCAAGTATGCCTCAAACAATAATGATTATTATAGATAAATATAGATCCTAATTATGTTTTAGAATCAATCTCTCTCTATGACCTATGTCTATTGCCTCTATTACGTGTTACCTCTCTCGTTCATTTTCACGGTCTATATATTATTACTATTATCATACAGGTTAATCTTACAAATCAAGCCATATGAAAGGTGAGCTTCAAACATTAGAACAATATCTCAGGTTACTAATTGTCTGCTACGGAGTCTTTTTAAAGTATTCGAGTTTCACAACCAAGACTTCCTTCCAACCCCCCAGGTGTGTTCACAAGAGATAGTGTACAGTCTGAGACAAAAACGGTCTAACTCTTTATACTGTCATCTGGATGTTCGACATTTACTGCTGTTCTGATGTCATAGGTGCGTCTTTCGCATGCGTTTAGCTTGTGAAGAGAGTTTTAAGATAAAGCAAGCAGGAAGCTAGATATTTATGGTACAGTATATATATTTATACACATCGAAACTTGATACAACATCATTGCTCCCCAATTAAGGCTATGATTGAAAGAGGGATCGTTTGGACGGGGCGCCACAAGGGCGATCTTACCATCCCATTTCAATTATTAGATGAGCGTAGCGAAGATTTTCATTCCATATACCGAAAAATTTTGGGCTTGGTTTTTATGTTTTTTTTTTTTTTTTTTTTTTTTTTTTTTTTTTTTTTGTGTGTAATTTTGTACGCGGCATACAGGTCAGGAAAAAGTTTCAATCAACTCGAAACTTTTTTTACAAATTGGTGTTATACCAGAATAGGTTGGGATTGTTTTTCAGAAAAATCGGTCAAACGGATTTTCCGGAAAAAAATCGGAAAGTATGGAAATTCCCCATAAGAATAGGCCAGGGGAGAAATACTTGGAATTTTATTTTTTTCAAAAGCTCTCAAATTTATACTGAGTGTGGGAAGAACTATCATACACATTTTAAGCGACTTATGGAACAATCGGATGTGAAACAACGAAGAAAACTCATTTTTAATGTACTTTTTTACACATCAATAAAAGCAATTAAGAAAAGCAATTAAGAAACTATTAAATGTGAGCAACAAGTGTCACCAATGAATTAAAACGTTTAAAATCTGTGATGGATATGAAGAAGGCACTGGTTTGATTGTTTGGAAACCAAGGTCCATATACCAACAGACAGCCGCGGTTTTTAAACCTTTGAAGTGATCCATGGCCTGTATATGTACATTGAGCCGACCAAATATTCTTAATTCTACATTTCCATACTTCTAAGCTCATCTCACAACGCATATAAGGCGTTTTCCTAGTTTTAAATGAAAAGCTATAAACTTTGACAACTTCACTGCGCGGTCTGTGACCATAGTGTTTCGCCGCAGATAAAAATCTTTCAGGTTATAAGTTTGTACAATATGTAGGCCTATACAATACGGTATACATTCGTGTATTTTTATTTTCTGCAATAAATTTCGTTTTATTTATAAGCATATAATCAGTATACCTATGCATTCACGTGTGTACCATAATATACACACCAGCATCATAATATAATATCAATACAAAATTGTATATTTTGATTAAAAAAGTCTCATATTACTGATTATTTGAACTATATTTAAATACATGTAATGCTTGGTAGTGAGTGTACCTGCCAAAAGCATATGTTTATGTGATCTACGACGTATCATACTAGAATAATGTAGAGTAGATCAATCCTTAGATCCTTGGATAAGGGTGAACAGTTCAGGATTTATGTTGTTACGTTGTCATGGTATTACTTATCGCGAATGAATTATTGAAATAAGTAAGGCTTCAGGAATAAATTATATCTGTAGTACATTGCTTATTGTTATAGAAAGTACTCGAGTTATGGATAATACTGCGTTGAGTTGATAATGATTATAGTTTTGGTGATTTTTAAAAATAGTATAGGCCCATAGTATGGTGGAGGTGCCAATTTAACTACATTTTTCTGGCAAACAAAATAATACGAGTAAAATATGATAAATATGAGTTTAATACGATCAAAATATGGAGCATTCAAGAATTCTTGCTCCGTGATGAATAAAAGTGGTCTGCAACTTCTAATAATTGAAAGCTGAAAAACAACATTCTATAAAGTTTGGAGAAAATAGAGAAAAAAAGTGCTCGCAAATATAAACTGGCATTTCTAGGTAATGAAAAAAAAAGTTTGGAAAATACTGATTTTCTCATATAAAAGTTATAGTTCTTCATATAAATTTTGGTTTATATCTTTTCTGGAAACCAACCGTTATATTCTCTACTCGTATGCGACGAACTATCAGTTCGCTATAATGTGTAGCATAAGCGGAACAGTCTATCTTTCGACAAGGCTAGGAAGTTTTACCATAGAGTAGACTGTGGTTATATCAAAACTTCATTACTCTATGTTTATACTTAGAATGGTATAAGGTACTAAGAAGGGATAATACGCTAATATGATTAACAAATACATATCATATACAAACTTGGTGGTTATATCAAATATATACATACATAATAATTGATTATATTCAATATATTTTGCAATAATTAAACAACTCAAACTCAAAGACTTCTAGATGTTAAAAGTAAAACGGATGAACCACGCAGAATCACTGAATCCTTCACTGATAAAGTACGTCTATATATAGTATTATATGAAGAACAAGTATCGGATAGTTCTCTAAAGAATATTAGGCCATTATAAATGAAAGATAGCATCCAAATATAATCATGATTCAGTGTGTTGTAAACAGGCAAGTAAATACAAGATGTATGGACCTACATTACAAGATACTTAACATCAAGAAGCCGAAGAAAGGATTATATATTTGGTTTTAGGCGGGTCAAAATTATTTCGATTTTAATGCACTACACCTCTTAGTTTCTCGTACAGGTATTATACTTTATTTATAAGACACATTCCTTCAACAACATATTAGTTCAAGACAACATTATGATGAGCTGAAAGTTAAATAGCTTCTTATCATAAATTCAGAACAACGCCCAATTCGATGTTTATCTTAGAGACATTTGTTTTATTCATTTTATTGTTGATGAGATGAATGAAAAAAAACAGAATCTCTCTCAGTCTTGTATTCATTCATTCATTCATTTATTTATTTATTCATTCATGATTCATTTACCAATTGGAGGGCTTGGAATACGTTAAGACATCGCGGGACGTTGAAACCTATTCTAGTTTTAATTGTGGGAAGTATGAGTATTATTTATAGATGAAGAGTTATGTATTAAATGAAAGTTGGACGAGAAATATGATAGACATACAATTATAAAAACTATTGTTCATATATTTTTGACCGATAATATGAAATACAGTAATATATCTTATAGCTTTCATAATCAACTTTCATATAAAAAAAGGCGATAATAAAGAATATGGGTGTATGCATTTGTATCAAGAACTTCCATCGTTGTTTTCAATCTATTAGAATCAAACAAATGAAAAGTGAGTATTTAAATTTTAACCACCAACGATAGCAACAGCACAAATAGATAATAAACAATGGAATTAAGTGTAGATAGCAGTGATGTGTGAATCATACAGTTTGGCTCTGAACATTTAGTGACAGTGAAGAAAAAATCAACTTTCAGTTTATCACCAAAACTAAGCTTTTTAATTAAATATCAGAATGCACACTGAGCATTGCGGTTCCCAATAGACAACGTCAGATATTTTCGGAGTCACAAAAGAAAAATACAACAACATCGTCAGCACGAAGGATGAAGTTTGCTATTGGTCATGCGTACTAAACCATTTCAACATTCTTTTACGGGCGTACAATTGATGTTTTCACAACGCAATAACTTATCGCTCACAATGCACTTTAACACATAACCTTTGACCTGAGCAACAGCACCCCTAGTTATTATTCTCACGTCAGCACAAGCCTCTGTGATTCTACTGGGTGATTAGATCGTCTGGTAGAGGGTGAGAAAAAAGAATATAAGGGTGTTTTAATTAATATTTATTATAAATTGCTTTTCATATTTTACTGTTCTTATTTTTCTTCAGTCTGAAGAGTATAACTCTTCTTGTATACCTTCTTGACATGGATATTGTTGTGAAGAGAATCTGAAAAAGTATGAAAAATGGTATAACAATCAGGACACAAATAACAATTCAAAATAACAATTTGAATTAATATCTGCATGAGATATTGAAAAACATCGGGAATTTGTAGCAATAATTATTGGTACCTATGTTACCTATCATCTGAGTGATTTGAAATTTGAAATTTCGAAAATAGAAAAATATCCTACATTTTTCCATTGCAACCAAATTGAAGTATGTTTTTTAAAAATCCAAGATCCAATATCAACTTTTCGTTTCAGTTCTACCAGTGTCACCGCCTCATCTTGAAGAAAATCACTTAAATTAATTACCACTGCAAATAATATGAAATTCAAATACTTTCTACATATAGGTATCAATTTTAATTTTCAAATTTATAGTTTAAGTGTTTAATTAACGTGGTGTGTTCAATTTCGGGGATATAAATTTGATCAGTATTTTCCGATGATACAGACCATCTTTCATCTCTAATTGCTGTCACCATGAATTTTAAAAAAATACATAATCTTTCTTCCAACGTCTATAGCTGTAAAAGAATGGGATCATTTGGACCGCTAGAACTCGTAGAAAATAGACTAAATGTATACTTAATAATAAACTTACATGCTCATAACATGTTCATTCATATTGTATGAAAACTCATCATAATTATCTGTCACTAAAATTATTCACGTTTATTTGATATATTTTTTATTATTTTATACTTACTTGATTCTATTTGCCATATATTTCCACCATGTATTTCAGTGCCCGATTCCTCTGCGACTTGAAATGTATATTCGCACTCCCCAATCCAACACCCCCACTCGTAATATTGGCAAAACCTCCAGTACCACCGGGCACCTGATCGATCACAGTAATCGCAGTAATATTCTCCTTCCTCGTATATCCCCACGGTGGGTACCTCAAATCTTCTGTCACAACTTTCATGAACGAAAATTCTTTCTTGACGACTTCCCTTGTCAATAATCTGTCTCCATATTGTCTCCAGCCGAGAACCAGGTTGTGAGAGTTATTCCTGAGGGATGATTGCTGGATGATACCGTAGTCGTAAGGGGATGGTTCGAACTGATGGCTCAGGTCCCCGAACGAAACGAAACCGAGCAGAATGAGTGTTGTTGTCAACAGTAGAAGACATATTCGCGCCATCGTGCGAAATGGTTATGGAAAGATGTGTTGACGAACTGCTTTATATAACCAGGGACACTGTCATGAGCAGACAAATATTGCACAAGTGCTAATGTCTGGGGAAAGGGAGTAGTTGAAGTGTGTTGATGGTTGAGTGAGTTGTGAGGAATGGTAAATTTTAAAATTGAGTTTTAGTATTTATTAAAAGAGGAGAAATCTGTGTTTATTTCTCGTTGATGATTGATAAAATGAGTCAAAACAAAATACAATCAATGAAACTTTGTTCACATTGAAATTATTTTTCCTCATTATATCTCCTACCAAATTTCATCTTAATTATAAATATTCACAAAAAAAATTATAATATAACAAGTTTGTATAATAATATTAAAGTTACTTATCTCCTATATCATATCATATCATATATTATTTTATATATATTGAAGTTCATAGTTATTTTTTTTAATTATTTTATTTCGAGACTATTATATTTATTTCGAGACTATTATTATATTTCGAGACTATGTAGTGATTATTATAATGAAATGTTAAATGTATTTTGTCACAATTTTGTCACAATCCTCACGAGAACGACATTTCTAAAATTTTTGCCAATATAATAAAATTTATAAAAAGTGCGCTTGGGTTAAGCACAATTGATAAGTGCGTAGAGAGCCTATTTTAAAGGATATCGCAACCCTAAAACGAGATCTAAATTAATTTATTTCCCTTATTTTAAAGAAAAGTAGAAATCCTCATCTCAATATCAGAAATTATAATTACCATTTTTGTCCTCCAGGGACCATGAGTCATGACGTAGGCGTTACCGATTCTGTATAGAAACATGAACAGAATCGAGTAATGTCTATACGTAATATTAACGGGCCGGGTCCCGGAGGACAATTGTAGATTATTTGTAATTTCTGAAATTAAGATTTAGGTAAATAAATATCGTCATTATTCAATATAATCTAGTTTCAGAGTTGTTATGTCCTTTAACTAAAATGTTTCCCATGAATTGAACTAGTTTTGTGCGCTTCTATATGTGTGGTTGAGTGTATTAGATCTACTGACTTGTTTACATAAAGATGATAAGCGAGATGCTAATGATAACGTCACTGTTCCTGTATAGAAACATTTCCAAGAATCAAGTTGCAGCCAATGAAACTGTTTGAAGGGCTTATGATAGTCGTGTCATTTTCAATTTCTTTTCAATTTTCACACAACAAATAAAAAACAAAATAAAGTGTGCAGAACCTCACGCCCTTTTAAACTGTAGTATTGACATTACGCGTTTGAAATTACTGTCATTACCATTCTTCATTATATAGTGATATGGGAAACATGACTAAAATATGTTTTTAATTATATTGTCAAAACCACAGCAACCAGTCAACTAAATATTATCTTTTTTTTTATGTTGCTTAACGACCCCACCAACAGCTAGTTTATACGGGTGTTGAAAGGTAAAAGGATATTCACAAAAACCCATGCCTCATGCGGGACTCGAACCCACGCCCGACCTGACTTCAGTTATACTACCACTAGGAAAAAGCCATATGCGTTGTTAGACGAGCGGATAGTAATAGTATGGGTAGTGATGGTTAAGAACTGCTTCTTCTTAACTGCTTCTGTGGTACCAATTTAGCACATTTTATTTTTTTTCTTCAAAATGACTAACCCGATCAAGCTGAAAATTTTTAGAAATGTGTATGAAAATGTAATTCAACTTGACGCAAAATTTCATTCTTTTGGGAAAATATATTTTTTTTTTTCCGTCATGTTATTCTAATGGGTATTTTTGAAATTTCTCAAATTCATAAAAAAAAAGTTACTGCCCGATAATGCCACAAAACTATACAGATCTAAGTTAGATGAGGAACCATATTGAAACAAAGTTTGAAGTTGATAGCTGTAGTCGTTTGACCTGTGGAGAACCGACAAAAAAACATAAAAAAAAAAAAAAACGAACACCAATTTTTTTCAGTATGTCAAATTGAATCCTCGCTAAAGCTCGTCTAACTGCTAGATAGCTGACTGAGCCACGCGGGCGGCCTAAATATTATCAAAACCGTTCCATATATTTTACTTGCGAATAACAGTGAATGTTCTACAAATAAAAATACGAATTTTTCTGTACAAAATCTTAGTAAAGTTGTAAAATCGTGTAATGTCCCACGTATACCATTACGGAGAGGATGTCCTCATTATGCATGTAGATAGAGTGCGCTCAACAGCTTTGGTATCACTTGTAATGTATGTAAAATGTTTGTAATGACATCAAATGTAATTGGTACCCATTGTTGATAAAAAAATTGATTACGCTATTTGATTATTGTCTCTGTCAATGCCAGTGTTACACTTACACTATTCACTACAGTGATACACTTTCTTATTTTCTTCTGAAAAACTTGCGGTCTCATTAGGTTTTCCAACTCTGAACTGCAAAAAAAATATATCAGTTGCATTTGTTATATTTCTTTTCCTTTTTCCTCGTTTTTAATACCTTTTCATTGCAGTTGTTGCTTCTTTTTTAAAAGCTGCTTAACGACCCCACCAACAGCTAGATTATACGGGGGTACGAATGAGCGGATGATAATGTAACGATGAAGTGATGATTGGTGAATGGACGTTTACAAAAACCACTGCCTTATGCGGGACTCGAACCCACGGCCAACGGTGACTTTAGTTACTACCGCTAGCGATAGTTAACTTAGCCACTGGGGCGGAAGCAGTTTTTGCTTCCTTCCACTTCTATAAAACAATACTCCTGTTGAAACAATATTAATCTCTTGTAATATCGACATTATTCAATTAATTATTGTTGAATCTATCTACACGCTTCACAATTCACGCAGGCCTATTGTACTTTCCTTCATGTATGTTACGTATGTTGTTCGCCCATGGTTATATTCTATTATCATTATTGCGTAAATATGATTAAAGAACTCGATTAAGATAACTGCATTTAGACCTTCTTATTTCCCCTCTTGCTTATATTTTACGTGACATTTTTGGACGCGTGATATAGTTAGCAATTCAACCCTTATCAGTTATGACTTTAATATTTACGTATTAAACGTGACCAATAATAAGACATTCAGCTTTATAGATATGAAGTTTCAGTCACCCCAAATTTAATTATCACTGTTCATTTCAGAAAATAGCGTTCTTCAGCAGGTTTAAAAAAAAAGTCGTGACCTGTCCAATGTTATCGTAAATCGTGACTTCAAGTCTTTTATTAAAATAAAATTCGAAATAATGTGAAAATGTCTTAATCACTTAATCTTACATTTTCACTGTACTTGCGATATCTTAATGCCTCTTTAAAAACATCTACCATCAGGGGCGGACTGGGGAAATATTCCGGCTCTGGCAAATCTTTTCAAACAGCCCTAGGGTACTGTTGCATAGCATAACATATAATATATAGCCCAAAATTCCTACTTACGCCACTGACTATATATTATATTACTATTTATGTGTTCTGTGCTTTACTGCATATTGTGAATGCTGTATCGTACGAATACCACTCCCATCATTGCATACTTTCTGAAGAACTGTAGTGTTGTGTTGCAAATATATTATTACGTGTTTATTTCAATAAGTTCATATTTGCATAAACTATAGTCTAATAGTGCCGGCCCTAAGTGAGGCGGCCCACCGGGAAAATGCCCGGTTGCCAGTCCGCCCCTGTCTACCATTGCACTTTTTTTTCTCTTCAACGTTATAGGCCCCTACATGTAAATATGTTCTCGACCTCGACCTAATCTCAAACTTGAAATGGGTGAGCCATTGAAGTCGAACCATACAGGATGAACGAGGTATTAGAAAACAAATTGGACCCAGTGCATGATTGTCGATGGTTGAAATCTCATTTTCTTTTTGTGATAATTTTGTACCGTTTAAGATATAATTAGATGAGCGTTAGCGAAGATTTCCATGCAACTCTTACCGAGCATTGTCTGTGTTTTTTTTTTTTTTTTTTTTTTCTTGTAAGCACTGCACAGGTCGCAGGGTTTGACCGATTGACATGAAACTTTTTTTTATACGCAAACTCATCCAACTTGGAACTGTATAGTTTTTAGGTCAAATCGGTTGGACCATTTTTGAGAAACATTATTTCAAAGTTTCTAAAAACCCCATAAGATTAGGCTGGGCGGAAAAAATTGAAAAATAAAATCTCTTCAATATAATCTAAATTTTCCTCAAATGTGAACACAGAAATAATGCACATTAATAAAAATTGACGTGTAATTCGGACCAGCCGTTTCGAAGAAAATAATTTAATACATGCCTTTTATTTATAGAAAAGATAGAAATATTAGTGGAAAAATATTGCATTGTTAAATTCACGGCTTCCTAGATCCATTGGCATCGGATAAAGTTCATTTTATATGATCAAGGTGTGTAGAGTTTCGCTCATCTTACAAAACCCACATTCCGCGTTTGCCTAGTAATTCTAGTACGGGAGGAACATAATAATACCATGTAATACCATCAAAATAATGTGAAATAGAATGATTGGTTGATTACCAATGGATTCTATAACATTTACACAGGTATACAGCTAATGAATGATTTTTTTAGATACATAGCTGTCAAAATTATACAATATGATTAAAATATTTGTACCGTAGGCCCATATAATGTTTCAAAAAACTTGAACTGTTTGTTGATAATGTACAAGATTTATCATCATCTTTCCTCATCTCGTTTATCTCTGTCAAGTGAGGTTGTGAATGTTATTATACGGGACAAGAAATTCTCCCTCCTCCCCCTTCCCTGTAATTGGGAAAAATATGGGTAATTTTTAACATGTTAGGAGTCACGTGATTATGCATTTACTGGTTATCTTTCGCACTGTGTATATATACGTTTACAGCGGCCCTATGATTTATCTTGAAGCATAGTATTTAAATATGGTATTTTGTATTGTCGTAATATTGAACTAGGAAACTGGATACTAGGAAACTAGACCCACTTATAGGACTCAATTAGTAAGGCCTAAATTGATTTCGGATTTACACTAATTATATTTTTTTTCAAACAAGAAAGCCCGCGCACAAGATTTGTCTTATGCAGGCTTCGCACTTTTGAAATATCATATCTAAATTGTATAACTAAATTTTATATCAAAACTTTATATCAAATTTTGTCTACCTCTATTGTTTTACTATGATTAAAATTGTCAACTTTCGATTTGATTATTTGTCTATTTGTTCATTTGTATCTTTCTGTTTACTATACCTGTATGTAATTGTTGTAAGCATTGAGTGAGTGTGAATAAAATGGTTTCAAATTGAATTGAATGTATACTATTATAAGGTCTACTAGGAAAATGCGCTACGTGAAACATTTTTTCTCAACAATTTGATTTGTTTTAACCAATATCTTGTATTTGTCAATATCTTAATTTCAATATGAAATTAAAAAACAGTACAACTTTCGATGGATCTAATGTATGTGAGCACGAACAACCATTTGTGTCTCAAGGATCTTACATATTATTTTCCAGAAAGTGCATGGTAAATGCACACTATTGCTTACGCATTTCTCTTCTATAGTTAATCAAGTAGCCATGGTGAAAACGTGAATTGTATATTCGTTTGATCAAATTTTGGAATACACTTTAGCAGTTTTTCAATTTTCAATTTTTTAGTTCCTTCTTTTCCTAGTTATTTTCAATTTTCTTAGATTCATTAACGTCAAACATCACTTCAAAGTATTTCTTGTTTAGTTTTTCATGTGCATTCTTTTGAAATTACCTTTTTGAGCCTTTATTTTAAATTATCAATATATTTTCTGTGATTTCATTATTATATACTTCATTGAGTTTATTCAATAATGACGTAAAGTAAATGATATGGAGAATACACATTCAAGAGTATCATCGTGCAACTATTTTTATGAAAACAGTCACTGCAATATATGCAGATATATATTCATACTTGTATTCACGGAAGAGAAACTTCCGTGCGTCCGTCCCCCGATCCCACACCATTAACGGACTGGTGGTTTGGGTAGGCCTCTCGTGAATACAAGTATATGCTTGCCTCATATTAATACGTTTGCACGCATTTTTCCGCCCCGGTAATTCATATTAACTAATCAATATAAAGACATCTCCGTGAAGTCTGACTGGTTCACGTGACTTTAACGGGACGGAAAATACCGTGTATACATGTTACTTGGAATCAGGATTAATTCGTTCGATTTGTCGACGATTTTATAACATTCATTTCAAAATATAACAGCATTATAGAGATGTATGCATAGTTGTAGCATTTCGACCACTATTATCCATGATTGAGTCATAAAATAATAACACGGCCGACACCCACAAATCACACAACACCCTCTCCCTAAAACTCGCCAATACACACAAAGAAAATCTTCCACTAGATTTACACTTACTTTGCGTTCATCCCCTAACCTCACAATCACCCCCTAATATAACAACTGAGCCATCAACATGCAGTCGACGTCAGTTACACGCCATCTCGAGTAATGTTGTGGCACTAATATGATGTGTTCATGTTTTCGATCGCCAGTCTTTTCTATGTATTCGAGTGGACAGTCGGACGTGTCGGTCTGTCTTGCTGAATGCATTGAGCATGTAATACAAAAGCCTGCTGCATTGCTGCAATTTTGAATTGTTTGGAAAACGCAATAAACGAGCAATGAAATCGTTTATTTGTTTTGAAGAAAAGATAGCCTATGATGTATGATCTTGAAACTTAGAATGAGCGTAGATCGAGAGTGTCGGTTTCAAAGGAATTCAGTGTTAATCGTCGGTTATACATTAGCTCACATTTAAAGAGCAAAAATCAATAACTGTTCGATAAGGCCAATATAGGCCTATGGCATAAACAGAGATAATAATAATAATAATTATAATAATAGTAACAATAATTGATGGCGACAGGGCGTCGTGAAAGAAAGAAATTAGTGGACTGTATTATAGGGGGATTATAGTCTAGAAATAAAAAGGAGTAAACATTTACATATCAAGACGTGGTGAGGAATCATCGACTGCGCTTGGCGAAATGGCGAAGAAGATGTAGTCAAGGGAAGGTGCAGTATAATGGGGTTAAGGAATATACACAAGTAATAAAGAAATGATACGGGTTGTGT
Organism: Brachyptera putata; assembly: GCA_907164805.1. Classification (NCBI taxonomy): domain Eukaryota; kingdom Metazoa; phylum Arthropoda; class Insecta; order Plecoptera; family Taeniopterygidae; genus Brachyptera; species Brachyptera putata. The sequence goes on from OU015462.1 coordinate 37,793,737, forward strand.
TTCACTTTTAACGAGAAGGCCCTCGTGGCCAACACTGAACTAGTGAGAACGTATGCATACAAACGAAGCGTTTTCTTGATGTAAAGTTTTTTACTTCAGTTCTTTCGACTGACGTCGAAAAGAGCGAAAAAGCAGCTAAGGGATGAATCAAGAATTAAATCACTGGCGATTCAACTAACTCGTACAGTACCTGCTGTCATGTAAAGTGTTCCATCAAGCAACGCGAAATAATAACCAAAATGATGAGAATGATAAACAGTTCCTATACTTCTGATTCTCCATTGTAATATTGACTGGACTAAAATAAAGTTGATTGTTCAATTCATAATTTTTCAACTTTTCTGTAGATCCAATTTCAGCACCTGCTCCACGGACATTATTGCTAAATGTAAGAAATATTTTCTACTGACTACCATCGATTAACGCTTTCCAACAAATCTGCATGGTTTTACATTTCGTACTGATCTGATTCTATCATGAAAATATTAATCATTTTCTACAGAAGATATAACATCGATTATTAGTATGCTCAAGACATTAAGATTATTCATTAAACTTACAAGACGGGAAATAGTTTCTACTTTTAATTATCGTTTATCATTTCTATCTAAATATTATTGCTGAATAGTAATGATATATGCAATTCTAGGTGGTCTTGCCTTATTGGCCAGATTCTTCTGTGATATAAATCTTTATTATACATTTCATTATATGTAGCGTCAAGCAATGTTTAATTACCAATCAAATGAAAGTAAGAATCGTGAAGAAAAACTCGTACAGTACGTGCTCATACTGTTTATTGTATGCTATAGAAAAAAAAAATTAGGTGGTATAAACTATGAACTTATATATATATATATATATATATATATATATATATATATATATATATATATATATGTATATATATATATCTGTTATAATAAATAATAGTTTAGTGGTAATTTGCATGCACCGCAAAGGCGATATACAAGCTAACATACACAAAATTAATCAAACCAGTTTCTATATATGTTTAAAATCTCATATTCTAGACTCAACTGTGCACATTCTTGATATATGCAAAGAAAGATTATCACATGAATGAAAAATCATTTGACTTTGAATAACTTGTGACTGTTGTAGGAAAAAGAGTTCGCATCACAGGTGTGGTTCCGATTGATAATCTAATGGGCTTCAGCTCTGTTAGTGCTCAGTCAGCTCAGTCGGTTAGCTCAGTCGGTTAGCTCAGTCAGTCTGCTCTTATCACGCGAGTATCAGTGCAGGACTACAAATTAATTCGGCATGTATACGGTATTCAGATTTAAAGTAACACGATTTGTATATGTAGGTATATTTTACATGAAGAGTTAGTTTGAGGAACTGATTAAAGCTTCATAGCTCTTTTTAGTCGCTATTAAAACGAAGGTCAGTGATAGCTAGGAAAAAAAAAAAGTATAATTTTATTAAGTATGCTTGTTTGTTTTCCTTCAATTTCATGAGAGTAATCATTACCACCTGTTTTGAGAAGAGTCTGTAATGAGTATATATATATATATATATATATATATATATATATATACAATAACTAAAATAACTGCAAATAAAAGACTATACTGTATACGATATAGCCTATAGTATGTTTGGATATATCGTAATTCTTTTACAATGTACATAAATATCTTTTATAATTACTCAAATCATAAAATAGAATGGTCTACGAACCTTTTTTATTCCATGGTTAATTGCACCCTATATAAAGACTGAGTATAAATCTAACAAAATATGTAAGAACTTATACATAATCATATTTGATTATATCAGTGACACTAATTTGTTGAATTGTTCATATTACAATAAATCATTTTTTAATTTATGAGTAGGGCCTATACGGAGAGTGAAAAAGTATAATGAGAAACTCTATTATAATTAAATATAAGACAATAATATCATATTATTAAAATGACACTTTCTTTGTTTGTTTAATTTATTTCAATTTAATTTCAATATGCCTATACATATATTTTAATACTTTAGGCGTTATTGTTATAATCTATAATACAGTCTAAAGTTGACCTGTGATCTAGAGCAGGTGTCTTTAAGTATTGTACTAATTGTAATCAAAAATGTATTATTTAACAACGGTTTTTGTCGTGGATACGCCTGTGTATAATATAAATTTGTGAACATAGAGAATTATTATCTACATTAATTTCGTGTAAAATGTACGTTAGTAGGCCCTATACACAAATGAGTGGACGCTAATATGTGAAGAAATCTAATAACATATCGGACCCGACTTCTATTAATCGATATAAGGAGACATCGTTCGTGTATATAAGTACGTATCCAGTTTTAAAAGTCATTTTTGGTTCGTCTGATACCTGTTATAAATTTTATATCACAAGGTTGACTGGTTTCAGCAGGTAGAAAAACTTTTATTTATGCTAGTTTCCATGAGTGTGGTTTTTATTCAGTGTTTTTTATGAGAATGACAAATTTTTAGGACGAGAAATCATTCATGAAGGGGTCTTAATAAGAGGAGGAACTTAGGCGTGACATCGTAGACTGTGTAAAGGAAAGAATGTATTTTTTCACACAGTCTAGTGTAGAGTACAGGCTACATCTACAATCACAGAAGATTATTGCCTGGTACTGATTTTAAAATTTTAATAATGTCCCATAGATTATATTTTTATATTTGGAACTTAATGTCGTGGCCATGGCATGATTTTGGGGCGCTATTCAAAGTATTTATGCTCTCACGATCTGAGAGAAACTATACCACAAACCTAAGTCATGATGATCGAGCACGGTGGGAATCGAACCCCAATCTCTTTCGCAATTCGGCTTAGTGAAATATGGTGAGCTGATTTATTGTTGTGGTTGGTTAACTAAAATAACTATATATATATATATGTATATATATATATATATATATATATATATATATATATATATATATATATATATATATATATATATATATATATATATTCCTGAGTCGCAGCAAACCGTATAATACAATATGAAATAATTATTGGTTCTTCATTTTGTTGATGTGTTTTGTTTTATTGTGTAAACCGTGAGCCTGTTTGGAAACACTTTCACGGACGATTATTTTTCATCGACTTACCGGTGAACGTTGTGAACGTTGTGGAACGTTGTGTGTGAGGATCGATTGATTAGATTCTAATAATCCATCATGTTTTCTAATTATTTAATCATATTATTAAATTTTGTTATAATTAAATGACTCAAGATTTGCATGGCAATTATTAATTAACGGATAACAGCAATTAAAATCAGAGAAGTTTCATATCAATCACTTTTCACTGAAATTTACCATTTGGGTGCTGATTTGTTGGCCTCATTTCATACTATATGAAGGGAAAGATAACTTTTCTTTCAAATGCATCGTTTATATACATTTTGTTTTTCGTTTTTCAGGCTAAGTTTTCATCTTATTACGACTGTAAACTCAATTTATGTTCCCAAGTTTTTTTAGATAAAAGTAAGATATATAAACTATATTAAATATGGGATTAACTAAATGAGGATATAACGTAGATCGCATATTTATGTTCTAGCCAAATTCGCGTGGAGTTCTTTTAATGTTCATCTCTGCTTGTTTGTGATCTCTCCGGATATTAAAAACAATCTTCGATTCACTTTCACAGCTGTATAGGTTTAATATTAACGGATGAAGAGATACCAGACCTACAGACTGTTTTCGATAATCAGTAACACGGTGTTGAAATTGCAACAAAACTCGATAATTCAATATGTTTCGACTTTCTTTCCTTGAACTTTGAACTTTCATACGTAAGAATGCACCAATCATAATAATTGAATAATAATTCAGAATATATAGTTTAAATGCATAATAGGCCTACGTTCATACATGCCATTTCTATAAAGATTACATTTAGGGTCTATCAATTAGTTTTACTTTATTTTTACGCGATCAGGCCCAAAGGACCGCGCGCTGCTACATGTGTACTCCTCCAACAGAATTTTATTAAATCAATATTGGTATTTTCAAAACATTAATCCTGAGTAGATGGAAAATACATGTAAATTATACTCTCACATATGATACCACATGAAGATTAACGGGTAAAAAATTAATTAATCAATTAAACTCACTCATTTTGACTCATTTTTATTCAATTTGATAAATCTAGATGGGACGCCTTGATGAAAATATTACATATCCGGTAGAAGAAAAATAGAATATAGAATAATAAGCTATAGAAAAATACACTTCACCACTCAATCCTATAATTGGACGAGCTTTAGCGAGGATTCAATTTGACGTACTGAAAAAAATTGGTGTTCGTTTTTATGTTTTTATTTTTTTTTTTTTTATGTTTTTTTGTCGGTTCTCCACAGGTCAAACGGCTACATCTATCAACCTCAAACGTTTTTTCAATATGGTTCCTCATCTAACTTAGATCTGTATTGTTTTGTGGCATTATCGGGGAGTAACTTTTTTTTTTATGAATTTAAGAAATTTCAAAAATTCCCATTAGAATAACATGGCGGAAAAAAAAAGAAAATATTTTTATTTTCCAGAAAAATGAAATTTCGCGTGAAGTTGAATTACATTTTGTTACACATTTCTAAAAAAATTCAGCTTGATCGGGTCAGCCATTTTGAAGAAAAAACATAAAATGTGCTAAATTGATATCACTCGAAGCAGTTTTTACCCATTTGTTCCCATACTATTACTATTCATTCGTCTTACAACACATATATGGCGTTTTCCTAGTATGTAATCACACTGAATAATGAAGTAAATATAAAAATAGCCCCCCCCCCCCTCAATTATCTAGTTGTTGGTGGGGCAATTAAGCAAATAATATACCCAACTTCAGTACCAAGTATAGTTTTCAGTACGAGAAGTAATTTCACTATATATTCAGTAAAACTCCAACAGAAGACGTAGACAGAGATCTAGAAAACGAGTGGACCACCCTGAGATTCATGGACCACCCTACCTTTCAAGAACTCAGGCCTGAAAGCTTAAAGCTTGCAAGTGTATTCAAATGTCTTATCCTTCAGATAAGTATTTAATTGGTTCATAGTTTACACCTTAACATTTGTAAAAATACAAAGCACTCTCTTGTCCAAAAATAGAATTAAAAATAAAAATAAAAATTTGTTTTATTAAAAAAGTAAACTTAATAAATAAAGTTTTATCTCAATTAGTAAAGCCGTTGACCAGTTCAACACTAACAAAGTATCACTCTAATCAATCAGACATTATCACTCGACAAAGGTACCCCTCTTTAGTTTTCACCGTTTTTTTTTCTTCAGAATTGAAGCTTTTACTGCAGTTGGCAGTTGTTGCTAGAGCAACAGCCGGAAGCCATTCCACTCTATAATCACGAGAACGAAGATTCTCTATAGTCGTGGTAGGCATAGAAACAACTTCAACAGGTAGCCTCTTAGGCAAGAATTAAAACCGAACTGTTCCCCCTTTTACGGCGGTCGTAAAATACAAATAATAAGATCAGAGCGATATTCTGTCGATCGAGCTCTGCTTTAACGAACTGGATACTGTTTTATGGACTGGAAATGATAAAAATGGTAGCTATTTTACGGTGAAATTAATTGTGATGTCTTCTTTTAATTGTGGATGAAGATAGAAGGTTCATAATTCAAAGAAAGACCAATTAAAATCGGTTATTTGAAATCTTTGAATGACTCATGTAGTTAAGATAAAATATAGACATTCCTATATAAAAATGCCACCTTCGAGACTGAGATTCTCATAGACAATTTAATTATTTCCATTCAGTACAATGATCAACAAGTATTGCAAGGTATGTTTTCTAATTAAGCTGTTAAGATCATACTAGAGATTTCAAACGTACCTCAGGCTGAAAATATAATGAATGAAGTCGTTATCCTGCAACCTTATAATAATGTTTGATGTAAATCGGAATTATTGAAGAGTTATATCAATATGTATGTATACTAATAAGCTATAAAGTGCATCAAAATGCACCACGATATAAAATATATTTGCATTAAGAACGAAACTCTCAATAAATAAGTTGAAAGTGAATAAAATATCGATTTTAAAATGCTATATAATTCTAAAACATATTATTTCAAATTGACAAAATAACTCTATGGAATAATACACCAATATCTGGAGAACATATACCGGAATAAAGTCGACTCGGTTGTGTGACATGGGTTTGGGTGTTTAACTTTAATCCTCTAATCACATTCCATTGAAAAGTACACCGAAGTCCATGTCCCACGACCGAGTCGACTTTATTCCGGTATATGTTCTCCAGATATGGAGCTCTTCAGTGCCCATGGAATGACTTGGAGACATATCGCGATGGTCTACGTTCATTATTGCACCATAGTGTGTATTACAAAGCCAACAGCAAATTCTCTTATTTTATAAATTATTCTATACTCAAAGGGCATAATGAGATATTGATTTTGTCCAGTTTTCACTCATCATATGAGGTATATTGTCAATCATTGAAAACTTGAAACGTGATGTTAATTGTTGAATCAATTGAATGAATTGTTATGAATTAAACTTTATTGCCTCTTCGTGTCGAGTTCCTAAAAACGTTACACGAAAGCATAATCATATTCATCTGAACAAATCATATACAAACAAGATTCAACGAATGTTGTAAAAAGAAAGTGATTGATGGTAATAATAGGAAACAGATACATTATTAAAAATGAAAAAATATATTTATAATAGAGTATATATACTAAGTGATTTTTTGTATGAATGTTTTAATTATAATTTCAAAAAAATAATTAAAATCGTTCAACACTAATTGCTTTTTAACCGTTATGGCTTTTATCTCAAAGATATAATAATTACTTGATATTTCCGGTGTTTATAAAATTGTATATATTTCTAGAATTCAGTTTATCACAGTAGACATCATATAGCTCACACGATATGGCCAACATCTTTATCATGCTCTTAGCCTGTTAGGAAACTTCAGGCTTTATACTTTATATTTCCACGACTGACGCGTAGTCAGTCTCACGCTCACACACATTAGCGCTGGCCGCTGATTTAACGGCTGTAGAGTATAACGAGTGACAATCCACTAGTTTATTACAGAAAAGGATGTGTGAATACATTTAAAAAAAAATATATCAATCTCCTTTTATAATATTTGGAGTCATTTTAAATGTTGGCACTATAATTGGTTAATTTGTACCAATTGTGATAGTTCACACTATTGGGATAGTTTGAAACATTTTCAAGAATTACTTTTAAAAGTATTTGGTCCACAGAAATCTTTGAGCAGAATTAATCACTATACGTCTATCAAGTGTTTATACGGCGGTGACCAGAGATATCAAAAATGTACCCCTTTTTTATAGTCTTCAATACTATAACAGCTATAACTTAATATACTCGGTATTGGGAAAATTATAGTCATCGGTCTTCTCTTTCAAAAGCTTAAAACACCTAAACTAATCAAGGATTTGTAAATTTTGTTGAGGCAGTCGAAAACAACGCGAAGAGGTATTCTTAGAATGGAGACTCATAAAAAACATCGACATCATTCGTAAAATATTTTTGATTCAGAGTTTCTGTCTATACTCCTAACATCTTGAATGTTTAGTATTGTCTATATTGGAAATGCACTGAGTGGCAGAGATGTCAACGAATAAAACTTGAAGTATGAATTCGCGTGTACAACAGCATGTCTGTTTTCATTGACATTTTGTCAGTGTAAATAGGCTTACAGGCATTATGTACTTTGTTATACCGGTATGTAATTATTTCATTACACCTTATATATATATATTTTAGGCCCTAATATATATAATACACCTCATTTATATATCTAATTTATCCAATTATCTAATTATATAAATTAATCAAATTGTATATAATAGTAATTATCTAATTTATGATTATATATAATAGTAATTGTCTAATTCATGATTATATATATATATATATATATATATATATATATATATATATATATATATATATATATATATATATATATTCTGTTTATTTATAAATATCCAGGATTGTTTTTTTTTAATGGTTCTCGCTGAGACTGAGTTTATCTTGTAGATTAGAAAAACCTTTTTGCATTTTTTGGATTAAATTCCCATTGATTTTTCTTAAAATAAAAAAGACCTATAGAAGACAAGATAATTTATTAAAAATCGTAAATGTTAATTGATTGCTGTGTTTCATCAGCAACAAAAAACGAATCATCCTCTGGAAGAATTTTAACCTTCGTTACACTTTTCTAATAATAAATACCCTTTGATGCTGTTCCTAACTCTTTGTAAATCCCCAAACACAACCAATAATAAGTCTGATCATCATTTAACCACCGCACATGATTAATCATAATCTTGTCAACACCACTTCTTCTCACTTTTCTATTTTCGTTCATTCTTTGTGCCCTGCTTTGCGCCCCTCCCCCCTCACATCTCCTTCCATCCCACCCTCCCCCTCACCCTAAAAAACACCAACTCTTCTTTCAGAAGTATATTATAACATCTCGAAGTCGTGCATAATAAGTTATATTGAAACATTCCTGTCTGGCATTTCATTATTTCTACACGACTTGGTAGACCTGGTATAGACTTGGAAAGAATTACCTGCTCGAAGATGCTTATCCTCTGTGAATGAAGAATGAAATTCATACAAAATAATATAAAAGAAGTCCTGATTTACGATTAGCGGTTTAAATTCGAAACTCGAAATTTACAGTATAACATAGTCTCCTACGCCGTTATATGGTCTGACACAACTTGTCCTCTATTTTGGTCCCCATTGACTGCATCATAAAATTACTTGAAATTATGACTGCCATTAGCGATGTTATTTGGGAGGAGCTTATGAATGTGCGAAAGATGACTACAGATATTCTCCTAGAGGGACATGAACCTATATATACCCAATACTATCAGAAGTGCATAAGAAGGTACAGTACCGGTACCAATAGTTATTTGCTAAGGAAGAAAAGTCCCAGTGTTTATTTTCACGGTAGCTTGAAGATGGAACCATTGCTTTCATGTGGAAATAAATAGAAAATTGAGAGATTTTTTTAAATACCAAAACTGATGTATAATCATTGTTCCCCAATAAAGGCTATGGATACAGACAATATCGTTTGGACGGGGCACCACAAAGGCGATCTTACCACTCTAAAGAAAATCAAAGTGAGATATCTCATTTAAAAAACAATAAATCTTGAATAAAGATAGTATTAAGAATTACTAGAATTCTTATAGTAAGAGAGACGAAATTGAACTATATATATGTATATATATGTATGTATGTATAATATGTATATAATGCCGATGAAATCACATTAATCCAAAATCCAAATGTATACTACAATAATTTTTCTGCAGATACATATCAATAACATTGGACATTACATTTTTCAACTCCATATTTAAATAACTTGCATTTAAAATCTATTATTTCTCTTCAGTTAAGCGTATTTCTCCAGCGACACCCATTCAAACATTATAACGCCTCAACGAGTTGGCAAGATTATTAATACGCCTATTTCTGTCATCCAGCATCTCATGCGGCAATGCTTGCGTTATCCAATTAGTGCAGATCGTGTGCAGATCAAACTGATACGAGATATTGTCTGGTAGATCAGTCTGGCCGATAATCAGGGACTACCGCTCGTTGTTTTAAGGGGATACGAACTATACTAATATATTATAAGTAAACTTATTAATAGTTGATATTTTCTGCCAAGATAAAAGAAATTATATATATATATATATATATATATATATATATATATATATATATATATATATATATAGGCCTATATAAATAGAGAGAGAGAGAATATATATATATATATATATATCTTTTCTTTTCCTATAGTTATAATCTTTTGAGAAATAATAATGCCGAATAGAAAATCTTAGTAAAAAAGAATGAAGTTTTTGTATTTATTTATAAAACCTAATTTTCATTGATTCGCCAATTTAGTTTGTATGGTTTTACAATTGGTACACATATTTCCAAAAAAAACTATTCGTTATAGGAAAAATCATTTTTCATATTTTTCCTACCCGTTTTTCGAGCAAAAGCGCAGCGTCGAGCAACCATGGGCCCATGCTAATATGCAATTGAGATGATTGAGAATTGAGATTCTCAAGGTTGCAAAGCATCCGTTGTTTTCCGAAAGATATGCTCATAAACTGAGATACATTTTTATTTTATCCATTTATATTCTCGCCCTTCAAGTAAAATAATCAAAATTACCATCATTGACAGAAAAAAAAAACAGCGAACAACTAATTAATCTGATTATTCCTTTAGGTCCAGGTCCTCTCTTAAACATTGTCGATTGGTAGTTTTACTGCCCAATGTACGAGGGTTGTGAAAAGGAGTGCCACTAATCATCTGTCAACATTCATGAACTAGTTCCAGAACCATAAACTCAGTATTTCAACACATCATGTTGGTATACCTGTTGTATACATTCATATGAGTTGACGCTCATTACTTATGTGTATTAGAGTATAAAAACATTTAAATCTAGTTTCGTGGATGATTTTAACACTTTTTGCCAAAGCAGTTAAAATAATAAAACCATGGAGTTGAGCGTGTGGCGGTGTAGTATAACAAGTTATTTCAACCAGAGCGATAACTTTGGATTTAGACCTTTTTTTTTCTAAGGAATCTCACTCCTATAATTAACGTAGTAATAATATATCACAAAGCGAAAAGTATGGATGCTAAATGGTATTGAAGAGACTGTAGTGACTTGTTCGTTTCTCATCATTTATTATAGTTACTCCTCGTTGAGATTTATCGTGACTTCCTTAATAGTAGAAAGTACTTAAATAATTATCTTCATGATTGAAGTCGACTATATTTTCGTGATAACCAATCAATAATCGGTGTCTTCCATTCATTCACAAGAGCTTTATAGAAATACCCTAATATGAAATAGTTTTCGAATTTTCAAATTGATCTGTTCAAAAAATGAGTAAAACTAGGCCTACCCTCAAACTATACAAGTGGTGCTGATAACGAATTTTTCTAACCGAATTTTCTTTATGGCATAATTTCTTCATTCTGGATATGTATAGTCAAAACCAACAAAAGCTTTCCATATAATTATGCATTATAAAACCACGTTTAACATAGGCTTTCCTTTATGAAATCCTGAAGACCATACAATACATTTTAAATTATCAAGTTAACTCATGTAAACTCATGTAATACATGATCACGCTGTGAACAGTTTCTTTGATTCCGATTTATTTTTGAACTCACAAACCGACAATAATTAACTAAACATCATATTAATCAGAGAATATAAATTGGTATCGGTATGTAATATACCTTGTTCACACTTTTACAACAGATTCAGCTTTTTTTGTCTGTATGTAAACTAAATTAAGTTAAAACGTCGAATATTTCAAACGACGTTTATGCATCATAAATATATTTGCCGTTTATATTTAATGCCAATGCAGTTATAGCAAGCAAATTATGAACATGTGGTATACGAACACCGTTATATAGTTTTCCCCGATATCAGTAAATATTGAAATCAATACTCTGCAATCTGCATCATTGGTTTGCAGAATGCATTCGAAACATTCTGTAAGCTCTTTGTATAGCAAGGTGGGTATATATAAGGTGTAGTCTACCACACGGTGCACTCAAAAAAGGTAGTCCTATAATACCATTACATTGCATTACAGCCTGAAATCCTGTTATGAGCAACGGATTCATGTATTCATATCTTCGATCTTGTTGTATTACTATAACTGAACAAGGCCATCAACAATATAGAAAATACAGGTATAAAATACTAAAATGATTGTATTCTTCAACTTTGAACTTACAATTTGTTCATATTATTTGTGACCCATAAACTTATCATGAAAATATATGCAAGGATAATATAATAGTATCCGAAGTACTAATTAATACATCGTTTATTGAATTGTAGATCCCGTCTAATCTATAAGTTTAATTTTGAACAACTAACGTGTAAGTTATTATTCTATATTTAGCTCGTTCATACGCTTTTGATGGCAATGTCATCGGATAAACTGGCATGTACGGTTGCAGTCACATGAAATGACATATTGATAGGCCTACATTACACAAAGACAATGTGCCTATATATGTACGCACTCCATGGATATTGTCTATAGAAAAATAATCTGTTGAATGTGCATATATTTCATATTCAAATTTAGGTTTTGGGATTGGCCATATTGGCACAGGCCCACGAGGCCCTTGCCTTGGGCACCAAATATTTAGGTGGCTTTAATTTTTCAAAATGCACCAGGCCACGGAAATATAGAAAACATGTATTATACAACGAATTGTATTCATTTGAAAATCTTACTCTCTGTAGTCTGGGCTAATGCCGGGATGGTTCCTACAATAAGTCGGCCATGACCGCTTCCTTCCCACTATCCTTCTCATTACCCAAGAATCTTCATCTCATTCTCATCATCTCATTAATCATCCATCCGACGCCATTAGATCTCAGTTATCATAACAGTGCGTCGTTAAACCCAATATGAAAAAAAAACAATTGTAATACATTCATAAAATGTGAGATGGCATAATGAATTGAAAGATACGCTCAAAACACATGTGTCAAAATCTTTTTATCCGATGGTAAATTATTTTAGAGGAAAATTGGGAGGAGTGATTATAATTTTCGGGCTTAGAGGTGCTATCACTGATAACTTGCACATCTTCTTTTATTTTACAATATGTATGAATATCGCAATCGTAAGTTATTCCATTGTATATCTATCACACTGAAATTGAATTACCCTTTATACTGTCGTGCGTTTTTCTGTTTTCACGTGTACTCAATATAATTATTGTGCTTTGTAATCACTTGAACTTAAAGTTCTGTGTTTTACTCCATAGATCCCATATTTATCCCATATTTAATATAATAATTATTATTTGAATCAATCATATTAGGCCTATATTATAATTATGAAACGAATTATATTTTGACCCTGATTATACAGATTAAATAACTAAGACCCGGTGTGTGGTTCGTTGAAAATTAATCAACTGTGAATTTATTATCGCCCTTAGTTACCTGTGTCATTTAAAATTGAGTAATCACTAATCCGTCGATTAGCTCAGGCTACTGAAATCCATAGGCCCAAAAGAACTGCACAGCATACGTCTCCTCGGCCCATAAGAATTGTAACTTATTCGACGATGTGTCTACTTGTATTTATAAATATAAATATACATGTAGGCTATATTAATATATATATATATATATATTTGTATCAGTTGCAAGTTTGTTCAAATCAATCAGATTGAATAGTGCACCACATTAAATGGGTTGAAGCTTAAACAATTATGAATTATAATAAATATGAACAGTCAAAATTTTATTTATGTATATCATAGCTCTACAGGCTAAACAAATGATCTGACCAGTATTATGGTAAATCAGTGACACCACGTTTGAGAATAACAAAATTGAAATTTCGAAAATGAAACTTTCAGCAGAAGCTAAACAAGTATGTGTTTTAATTTTACGTCCTTTTTAACGGGAATCATGTACCCTGAGCATCATCAATAATTTATCTTTCATTAAGAATAAAACAATCATGTTTTTTCCGTCATAATTTTTCAAATTCCGCTCATTATTACAATAAATAATGTGGTATAATAATATTATAGACGTATAGGTATGTTCTAATATTCCATTATATCTGTTCTTCGATTAACTTTTTGATTGTTTTATCATTTTTATATACAAAATTATGATATCCAAATCGCTCGAAAGTAATCGACATTATTACACTACCCCATATACCGCACCATCCCCTGCACAACCTATACATGATTCATGCTATATATAGTCAAAGACTATCCTATCCACACATGTAAGCCTAGGAGGCAATCTGGCAATTACATTGTAATATTATACTTATACTAGGCCAATATCAATCGATATACCAACCCTTTTTCCACCAGATTAAACATTAGTTTCAAGGGTTGAAAAGGAACGGGGTTGGGGATGGAGTGAAAAAAACAAAACAAAAGAGGGCGAAGATATCCGATCTGATAATAAATCACTTATAAAAACATTCTCTACTTACAACCAACTGCCGGTGAGGGGTTGTGATGCCGACAATAGATGCGGCAACTCGACTGTCGTCAGTGTAATCAGTAGCCAAGTGATTATCCGTATTCCTCCCATTATTAGTAGTAAGTCTGTAACACACAAACACACACACGCGCACTCTAATTACACATGTACTTCTTTTCGGATTGAAACACCAACTACACAATGTGCAGTACAGAGGGTAGGAAGATTAGTGGCGTTATTTTTCTTCCGCGAAACACGAAACACGATTGTTTTTTTTTTTTTTTTTTTACTAACCCATTTTACTCTATTGTACGAAAACGAACCACTGTGATGCAGATAAATTGTTTGTTACTATATTTGTATGTAGGTCTTTATATCCGTAAAAATACAGTTCACTTGGAAGGCGTATATGCTTATAGGGGTTGTAATGATTGCCGCTGAAAGTATAAGATATTCCAGACAATTCTATTATTTCATGTACTTGATTTTGTTTGTATTGTTAATCAATAACCACTATTCTCTTTATATTCTATCACAACTGCTTCCACACAAGAATCTTTGAAAGGATTATTGTTAAATTTCTATTTCATTTACAAATTTAATGGATACGAATAAAAATGTTGCTACCGAAGCATCAGTAAAAGTTTTATTAGTACGACTTTGATGTATTGACGTTATAATATTATGAATTTATTATTATATATAAAACCAGTACACATTTCCCTAACGCCACTTCTTCACTCTTTCCTTTTCTTGCGTCAATGTTTCCGTTTTTTTGTATTCCTAGATATATTCACTAGTTTTGTGAGTTATCGACCCATAAGTGCATTATGGTACGAAGTGGTTCTCAACAGGTAATATTTCTTTACCTAGAAAACCACATGATATCCACTTGAATACAATTGTTCAAAATACCACTGAATTCTTATCGCGATCTGACATTGTAACTGACACGACTTCCGGGACTTCTGACACGGCGTCGTGACGTCTGATAGGTGTCTCATATAAGAAAACGACGCCTTTTCACTTTCATCACTTGTCGTAAATATAATAAAAAACACGCACTTGAAGTAGAAAAGAAAAACACATACAATATATCTTCCTCCTACCACTTCACAGCGATCACTGAGTGACTGGAGTGGTTTTGAATCTAGACAAGACATGCGCTTCTAGGTTCACGACGTCTATTGGTTCATCTCTCCCCTCTTACGCCACTCCTATTGGTTGACAACGATAACTAACTTCTCTCGATTGGTCCATTTATCTTTACATCTGGATTATTTTGATCGACTTTCAGCATCCCTTTCACTAAGTTCGATTAACCATGATGAAATGGCACCGACTGTATTATCGTACTCGTATCAAACAAATTATATGCTGTCGTAAATAATCTATTACTATTAGATAGTTGGTTTTGATTAAATCTTTCTAAAATGAGACTATGTATCGCAGTAAAATTCAAGTTGTCAATAATCTAGGCCTGAATAATAGTGTTACGGCAATCCTCTTTGCTTTTTATACTACTGTCATACTTGTTGGAAAGTATGTTTTGTTTCTGCAACGTGTTTCGGCTCGACTCTCAGAGAGTTGGTTTTTACGAGATAACTAAAAGTGATTTGGATTTGGGAGGAGTAGTTTATTTATATTTTAATGGCATATACAGGCATATCCCATTCATAACCTAACTGTTTCACATAAATTATAAAATACAACAGATACAAAAAAATAATGTGCTAACACTATTCTAATGTATAAGTACCGTCTGACACAAATATTTCGTGACTTTCAACTTCAGGGGATTATATAACAAATAATATGAAATTCAAGTAGGTTATATTTTATCAATTTTTTTGAGTCTTCGATCTGTGAAACTAATTATTTTTGGAAAAAATATAAAACTGCGTAAAATTAGATGCATTGCCACTGTGAATACATTTTTACGACAGATAGAATATATGCTCAACTGCTTCTGCATCCCTGATGAAGTATGAACACGACACACGACGCATCTGTCACTCAATAATGTGCTTGAAAACATCTCCGAGAAATAATGGATTGATGTTTGTATATCATAATTATAAGTCTTATAAGTTAATAATTATAATCTGGGAAGTACTTTTATCGGCCATTCCAACTTCCACGAGACTTATACCAATAGTGACTCGCCGATTGAAATTTACCATTGGGCACAAGTAAAGTGGTGAATATTTTTTTTTTTTTAATAACATCGAAACTTGATACAAAATCATTGTTCCCCAATTAAGGCTATGGATGAAAGATTAGATCGTTTGAACGGGGCACCACGAGGGCGATCTTACCACCCCGAAGAATAATTGAAATATTTTAACTCATTTAACAAACAAATCAAATCTTAACTAAGGTAATAATTTCAGGGTTAGAAAACAATTCAAACATTCACAGTGGGGAGAAAAAATCTTGAATCTTCTCATTATCTTGATCTTCTTCTTCTCCTTCTTCTTCTTGAAATCTTCTTTCGTCTCTCTTTTTCTCTGTTCTTGTATCATTAACAAAATTCATCATTCTGTTTCTTTTTTTTTTTTTTTTATTGTTGTTTTATTCATTCGTTTTATCAGTATTCGTGTTTATTCAATTCGTGTGTAATATATACATATATATATTTTAATGGTCGTGGCTGATCGAATTTGTGAATTATACCTCACGAAAAACCATCAATCGGGATAAAAAATGTCAAGTTGTTGATGTTGAGATAGTGAGGACGCACAGATTTTTCGGATACAACTCTCCATTGGACCACTTGTCGTGCAGACTTGATGTGCCAGTCCAGTGGTCCAAGTCTCAGGGAGCTATCCGAGAAAACTATGTTCAATCAGCAATGCGGTGTAGTTAGACCTGGTTTTCAGTAATATTTTATTTCGTCAAGATTGTGATAAAAACTCAACTTCTGATATATCTCTCCTCGTTTGCCAATATAAAGCTGCCATTAGACAATCCCCGTGCAATCCTTGATTTTTCAGCAGCACTCGGTATTGAATAAGTGCTGGGCAGACAAGTAGGTGTTCTGCATCTTGATCTCCCAGCTTGCACAAGGGACATGTGGAACTTGCTTTAACTCCAATTCTCTTTAGATGTTTGTAGAGAAAATCGTGGCCAGTTGTAATCCTGAAGATCGCGACTGCAGTAGAACGAGGCAGGGTGTTGGAATATATCGGTTTTTCCAGCAGAGACTCCCATCTCTTTCCTCTAGCGACATCTTCGTGGGCCTGATTTATAATAATTTTGGATTTAGCTTTGAGAATATTTTTGTAGGAAGCTATTGACATTAGTGTTGTATGCTGAGTCTGACTGGAACCCAATTTGGCAAGCTCGTCAGCCTTTTCATTTCCTTCAATTCCGCAATGACTTGGGATCCATTGTAGAATCAATGACCAACCATCTGTTATTAGATCGTGTGATAGTATTTGACATCGTTTAGTGATTGAACAATCAGTTGACTTTGATGTTATGGCTTGAATAGCAGCTCTGGAGTCGACAAAAACCACAATTTTTTGAGGATCAGTGTTTTCTCGTATCAACCCCAATGCTATCTTGATCGCTTCCATTTCCCCATCAAAGCACGATCCATATCTTCCTGCAGCAGCCGATTCCTGGAAGATAATGCTGTACACTCCAGCACCAGCATTCGCTTGATCCGCATCTGCCGAACCGTCGGTAAAAACATGAAGCCACTCACTTGAAGGGTATAATGTATGCATCGTTCGTAAAGACAGTTGTTTCAGTGCAAACACATTCATAGTATCTTTTTTGTTCATCTCGTCAAGCAGCTTTATTCTTGTCTTTGGTATTAAAAGCAATGAAGATGAAGGAGGTAAGAAAGGATTTCTTACTACCATGTCATCTCCAATCTCGAACTTCGTCTTCATATTATTGACAGCAGCAATGAAACCTATCTGGGATGGAAGTCGTAATACTGGTGGCTTGTATGATTCCCAGTATGAGTCGTTAAGTCTCAATTGCTTCTCCTGTTGAACAATAGCAGCTCTTTCTCTTCGAATTGACAGTGGCTCGATTCTTGTTTGTATTTCCATCGCAGTGATTGGAGTAGATTTTGCGGCGCCACATATCATTCTAAGAGCTTGATTTTGGACTAAATCGAGTCTATTGGTATTGGCTTTGCTAGCGGTGCAAAAGGCTTCTCGGCCGTACTCCAGGACCGGTCTTATGTATGTCTTGTATGTTGTGGATAGAATATCTTGAGTAGCACCCCACCGAGTGGAACTCAGTCTTCGTAGTATTTTTAAACGAGATTTACCATTGTCAGCTAGTTTTTGAGTATGTTCTTTCCATGTGAGTTTGTTGTCCATATGCACTCCCAAATACTTGCTTCTAACTGAACCTAACTGTAGTCCGTTATATTGAAGCTGTATCTGATGTTGTGCCGTACACATAGAAAACAATTGGTACGTAGTTTTTTCGGTGTTAACAGTCATCTTATTCACGTCCGCCCAGTTCTTCAAAGTTGAGAGAGTTTCATTGATATTAGATTGCATTGTTACAATGTTCGATCCAGTTGTCCATATTATGAGATCATCGGCATACATCAGTGCATTAACTCCTACAATGCTTTTGATTTCATGTGGGAGATCATTAACCATTACGTTGAACAATGTAGGACTTGAAACTGCTCCTTGTGGTAAGCCTTGGTGTGTTTGACGGTATCTTGAGCATGACTGATTAACTCTAACTCGTATGAATCGTTGTGCGAGGAACTGCATAACCCATCTGACTATCTTTCGTGGCACATTCATTTTCCATAACTTTTCTACGAGGATTTGTCGACACACTGTATCATACGCAGCTTTAAAATCCACTAAAACCGCCAATGTAGATTCTTTCCGTTGAAAACCATCCTTCACATCTTGGGAAACACGCACAATTTGGTCGATCGTGGATCTGTGTTTTCTGAATCCAGACTGCTCAGGGGCGACGAGATTGTGTTCTTCAAGGAAGGAATTTAGACGGTTCATTACCATTCTTTCTAAAACTTTGCAAAAAGTACTTGTTAATGCAATTGGTCTATAGTTTTCAAGTTTATCAGCGGTTTTGTCTTTCTTTGCGAGAGGAATTACTTCCGCCTTTCTACATACAGCAGGTATGGTAGTATCCCAGATAATGTTCATCAACTTCAGTATAGTATTCTTAGCAAGGGGTCCCAGATGAATTAGCATCTCTGACGTAATACCATCAACTCCAGGAGATTTCTTAAGTTTTGTCAATCGAAGTGCAACCTCTAGTTCAGCAAAATGAAACTCTCCGTTCAACTCATTCACATCTGCTGTATCGCTTCGTACGTTCTCGTTCTGTTGAAGTTCATCGTTTTCAAGTTTCTTATACACTTTGCTGAGGTTGCTTTTCTCGTAGTTACTCACTGAAGCATAGTATTTACAAAACGCCTCAGCTTTATCTTTATCTTCGCTAAGGAGTCTCCCTCGTTCGAATATTGGTTCATTCTTCTTGTTGTGTTCATTGTTTATCGTTGATATGAGTCGATGAGCTTTATTTCCATCTTTTCGGTAGTCAATGTTGTTAATGACTTGATGAAATGCTTCTCTTTTACTTTCTAGAATATGTTTTTGTAATCTGGCATGAACTTTCCTCAGATGAATACCATCTTCTTTAGCGCCTGTAGTTTCAGCCTTTTTTCTTGCTTCATCACGTTCTTCCTTCATAACTTGGAGCGATGCATTCCAGAATGGTTTGTACTTCTTTACAGCCCCCCTTGGAACACACGCTTTGACACATTTCATTAATTCTTTTGTGACAATATCTAAGGATTGATCAGGATTGTCGTTTACCAAGTCTTGAGTTATGCATTCGTCTGTTATGTTCTTATAACTTTTCCAGTCCGCCTTATGAAAATTCCATCTAGGTGTAGTATCAATATATTCCATTTTCTTTGTCACAGTAGGTGCATCGATTGAGACAAGAATCGCTCTGTGTCCGGTTCCGTTTGCATCTTCTTGTGGCTGCTGTGAAACTCTATTGCATATACCATCATGGGCAAGGACTAAGTCCGGTGTTGAGGTATATCCAGAGTACGATAGAAAAGTTGGAGAACGATCGGCACTATAGACTACGGTAAAAGGATTGCTGTCAACGAAATCTTCAACGCACTTTCCGATGCCATCAGTTCTTTTATATCCCCATCTTGTTGAGGGTGCGTTGAAGTCTCCAATGATGACTGTGTTTCTCTTAATTGGTAAACTTTCAAGATCAGGTATATTCCTGGGTGGGTTGTATAACGCTATAATGTTGGTATAATAGCTGTCTTTCCATACCTCGACTTGCATCGCCTCCAGGCTGTTATACGTGGTACTTGATTTTCTTGTAATAGGGTTCATTTTTGCTGTTATTGATTCTTTCACTCCAACAAACATGCCGGATGCTATTTGGCGGCTTCTCTTCAGTGTGAAATGTTGAAATCCTGGGATACGGTACTGACCTTCATGTTCGGTTGACTTCCCTGCTTCTACTATAGCAAATACGTCAGCCTTACACTCGACAACCATTTTTTCAAACTCCACAAACTTGGCACTGTTTACGCCTCCAGCATTCCAAAATAGTATTCGAAGAGTACTCATTTTAATCGAAGTTAACAATAGTTTGGAAAGTTCAAACGTCAAATTCACTCAATAAGTAAAGAGAAGTTATGATTGCAATATTTAAATTGTCTTTGTATACCTTCCTCTTCAACCTTGATCTCTTTTTAAAAGTTTAATCACTGATTTATCACTTAATTTACGTATTTGAAGGTGTTCGCTCAAAGTTCAAAAGTTCAAATTTGTCAAATGGAAAAGATGTAATTTTCACAAAAATCTGCTATTTAAATCGACTTTGTTTCACCACTTCGAAAAACTTCAATCACCTTTGACACTCTAATGACACTGTTTTCTTGATTTATCTTGATGGCTCTGGAGTGGAACCATGAAGCTTATTTTGTATTTCTGACTTTTCACTGAAACAGATTGAAAACAGTGAATCAAGGAAGCCTTGACTATATTCAAAACTAGAAAACGTCAAATATTAACCAAAATCTTATACACTAGTACTTCCCTTGTTGATTTTCTCGAAGAACGATACTCGCCGAAGATGTTGAATTGAAAAATTCAGGTATAGTTGCACGTGAATACTTTAAATATGATTTTTAATCAGGAGCCAAAATTCAACGCAACTGTTGTTATTCCCATGTTGCCATAGGAATCTATATATATCATATAAAAAATTATGCTATCGAAATTGATAAAAATTCTGCCACACATATTACACGGCATCGTAGACGATGTCAAATCGAAAATGACGAACTACATTTTATAATGATCTAGAAGGATATATAAAATGACCTATTGCTATACCATTGTCCAACAAAATTCAACATCAAATTATAAATTATTGTATACACATCAAATTCACAACACAACAGCACAACAGAAAAAATGGAATGATTTTAGAAGAAGATCTCTAAAATAATGTTTTCATGCATAGTTTGATTGATGTATTATATATTATAGTTTAATTATGCCCAATTCATATTAAGTCGATAATTCATTTAGTAATTTAATATCAATATTCAGTTATTCAAATACGTTTCATTATGTTGTATGTACTCTCCTGTTCACTTTTGGAGTCAGCAGTATAGGTATATACATACATTATAGTATCAGGTAGGCCCTATTTGTATGAAAACTTTTTAAAAATCCATTTCTACTCTTTGACTTAACTTATTGCTGGGCGCATTGCTTATTGCAATCGTCGAGTGATACAAAGATAAATACCGGTCTGTTGGTGGCAAAAGTCATTATATACCTCCACTTTTTTAAATCCTTTAAACCTCTCACAATGAGATGGGAGTATCTCTTAAAAAATATATAAAAATAAATAAAATGGTTTTAACGTTTATCTGACCGAGACAATCTCCCCCTCTCCTCAACAGTAAGTCACAATGCTCGCCATGCAGGACACTATACAAGACAAGTGAAGATGTCATAAGGATTTAATATCATGTCGCCAAGAAGAGTTCGAGTCGTATCCTTGTCCAACAGTTAATTGCAGATCTGAGAGACGCATTGTGGGGCCTTCTTGCATTATTACACGAGGGTCATCGGGTAATGCGGGGCCCGGTGACCAAGGGGGGGGGGGGGGGGGGTAGCAAACCTGGCCCCCCGGTGTGGCCTTTTCCACACCTGAAATTATAATATATGACACTGTGTGAGCTATATTACTTGGGCTGAAAACATTTATAAAATTATAAATTTGAATTTGTATAAGTTACCGGTATAGTTAATATAAAAAAGTTTTAGTAAATATTTTAGATTTCTTGAGGATTTGGGCTGATTTGTCTCAGGGAGTTGGGATATTGCTTTGAAATCTGAAGCTGGACGGGCTCAGTTTCGAGTCCCGTGGAAGGCATGTTTTTTTTTATAAAGTTCTTTCACATACGGTACCATCACTTTATTGTTTCAATATCACCCGTGTTCATATGTTTCTCCATAGAACACAGCAGCATTTACCACTGTTGAAAGATGGTGGTCTGAACACACCACTGTATATACTGTAATCTACTTTTACACACATTTGTCACTTTAAGCCGCATTGTATTTATAAAAATACTTGACTGTTGCCATTATTTCAGTGTGAACATTCATCCATGCAGTACAGTAAACGTGCTTGAATTTTAAAAATATATTCATGTTCAAATTATTTCTCACAATATTAAAAATAGCACACATAACGAAATGCGTGCGAAAAAAATTGAATCCAAAATTGTTCTGATATCGTACTTTCAGAACTCACTTAAAAAAAAAAAGATTCTAAAGTAGGCGTAATTAATATTAAATGTCTGCTATGAAGTTATAAAATATTGATCTTATATCTGATTAATGTATGTGATAATTAGGAAATCTAAGAATAATAACTCTTTCTGACAAAAACATATTCGCGTGGTTGGGAACTATCTTGGACGGCGCATTGTAAAATCGATTTAAGGTTTTGAATATTAATACTGGCTGTCAACTTCCAGCAGTGGTAGATGATTCACTTTAATTGTGCTATATTTTATTCATTCCGATATTCATACAAATTGACTATGAAATTCGGGATTTTTCTAAGTAAATAATTGTAATACTTATAAAACCTCTAATGCATTACTTACATCTAGACTGATGGTAAAAGTTGAATTTTCACAATATAAAATAGGCCTTGTTCACACGTAATTCATTAGTCTTTCGATAGTAGGCGTAGTAATAATAGTAGGATTTCCATCCAATTTCGAACGTTTACATTAAAATTTGATCTTATGTATACAAGCTTTCATTTAAATTCATTAAAATTTAGTAAGTTTTTATTATTTTATGATGAGTGTGAATAGTCCCAGCTACGATCTTGTATCCAGGATTGTCTGTGATTCGGCCAGGAGCCATCAGTCCTGTATAAAATTATATACAATTATGTAAGATAAGTGATTAAATATATATTTTATACAATTGGGCTACAATCATTGACATTCATATTGACCTCTATGAACCCATGGGTCATATAAAGAGTCTACAAATTATTTTTGCTCATAGCTTAACTTATAGCTTAGCTTATATATTTTACAAAAATCCTCATTTTGATGTTAGTGAAAACGATTAATGTCACTCATCGCAGTTCGCAGTGACACTTTTCACTTTTATCGACATCTAAATGGTTAGAGAATTTAAGTTTAGTCTGAATTATTGCTATTGTTTTTTGTAAATTGTTTCTAACCTATTAATAATCTATACGTGTTTTGTAGTGTTCTTTTTTTTAAATAATGTTTTCTAATGTAACCTAGTTTTAAGATCTTTGCCACCAATAATTGTATTAACTGCAAAGTAATTCATTGAGGCCCGGTTTTACGAATCTTAGTCAAGTACTAATCCACTAACTATTTGTTAAAGGTACGAAAATATCATATGTAACCAATGGTGATAACAAGTTAGTCCGCTAACTATTGCTTAATCCACTAACTATCGATTCGTAATACCGGCCCTGAATAGAATAAAGGTGAACTAATGACTGTAGTGAATAAGAGCAGAGTAAACCATTATCAAGTTGATTTTGAGTTGAAGTTGAGTTGAAGTTGAGTTGAGTTTTATAAGTATCAATTCTCTGTCATCCGATCTCTCATAAACCAAATTACGAATTACAACTATACTATCTATCCCCACTGGCCCGACAAACTAATATAATGTGATTATTGAAATTGGTTTATGGATATGATTACCCTTGTAAGAGGGTAGATAAACATCCAAGATTAATAAAATTACATCACGATTCAGTTTATAAATACTTGTTCCTATAAGATATACCAAGTTGGGTTTCCATCCCCAACCCTTCGCATGATTGTCCGGGTGGGTAGTTGAGGTGTAAAGTAGCTAGATAGGCCATACAAGACTCTTGACAACAATGTGGGCTACAATGACGACAACAATGGGCCAATATCCTGCTGAGTAACATGAAAGAAACATGCCAGGGGCTGTACTAATACGCCCAATAAACATGTGAAGCAGTGGCGTATTGAATGTGGTGTGGCGATGAAGAGCAAAGTCTACTAAAAGGGCATGAGAAACCATGCAGTCAATCAGAGATGGTCGAAGATACTCACAATGAATATCTGTTGTTGAAAGACACATGGTTATGAAATGAAATAAATTTGGTACTTATTTTTGTAAACGTAACCATCAGCACTATAGAAAGGTTTAAACGATGCATTATAGCGATACAAAAACATAACATGCAGGGATGGCATAGGCCTACTATCACACAATTTTAGCTTTATATTGAAAATATAATACCGTGAGAATCATATACAGGCATATAGATAAAATATAAATAATATAGAAGAATTATACTATAGATTCTTATGTTAGTGAGGCAACACAAATGTTCTAAACATTCCATTCTGATCTATTCTATGTTTCTACTTTAATGCTGCTAATAAGCAAATGAAATATATATATACATATACCGTACGTTATAAAAAGGTATTGATAAAAAAAATGACAAGTTGCTTGGTTTTACCGTTCCGATCCCTATCAATTTCCACTTCAGGTAATTGAACAAATAACTATGCACTCGACTATAACCGAGTATTCAATAAAATGTTTAGTATGACCAAATTATTTATGATCAATGAATGCATTAACAAAGCATTATATTTCATAGATAAGTTATGTGGCATACACCACATCCTGGTAGCGAGAATTTTTCTGCAAGTCGGTTTTTAAAAGGTAATAATGACTAATGGGAAAGCTACGATTTGTGACCAATTTGTCCACAGAAACAAAAATACATACTCAAATGATGTTTTTAGTCCCATTTAAAAACAGACTTGCAGAAAAATTCTCACATCCTGGTATATTTTCTTTCTACTCTCCGCCACTGAGACGAATATACTTCTATCTCTCTCTATTTTGCAATGAAAAGATTGTCATGTGTATGAAACAGCTATTTGTGTGTATTGAAATCTGTATGAATGCTTCTAGTGGCTGGAGGAAGACTGAACGAGGTCCTATTGACGACATTAATAGAGGGGAGCAACGGGACTCTTATATCCTGGAGTCAAGTTGGAAGCTCGTAGACCTTTTACAAAATCCTGTGTACAAGAACAGATAATCGAGCTATATAGCTTGATTATTTGTGGTACAAGCTACACATACATACATGCATGTAAGGAATGTAAAACTAAACTGTAATAAATAATTAAAAAGAGAATTTAGAAATAAAATTAAAATTAAAATCATTGAAATTACACAACTAAAATCATTAAATATCGGAATAAGTGTCGATATTGGTTTGCTATTAGATATTATAATAGAAAATAACTGGAATTTCTATATGTTCAAAAAGATGATAGTCAATTCGAATTACTACTTTCTATACAACGAATTCCCGAGTTCTCAAAGCGCTGTTGAATGTTGATTATTGTTTGCTTAACGACCCCACCAACAGCTAGGTTATACGGGGGTACGAATGAGTAGGTGATTATGAAACTAATGGATCAAAATGGATGTTGATAGTTTTATTTTCAGGGGCCGTAGATCATTATAGATAGCGAGGGATATACCAGTAAGCTATAAACATTTCATATCTGATGTTTATTCATTGTTTGTTTATTATTTCGTTGTATCCATTATATTGTTGATCAACATTCCATTTTTTTCAAAACGAAATTTCAACACCATAAATTACACTAGTTTAAATATCTAATATTTTAATTTAAAAATTACAATATATAACTTACAGAAACAGATCAAAAGTATGATATTAAAGCCTAAATAAATGATACCACATCATTGATCATAATCTTCATTCATATAAAACTAGAGATTATATATTTTTTTAAATTGTCAACTTGAATAAAATCAAGAAAAAATATTTAAAATTCTCTCTACATTGAATAATTGGTAAATTTGTCATGGTCGGTACCGTCCCTAATTTTACCAATCTTTTCCTAAAAATAGTGTTTTCTGATAGATAAATACCAAATATATCAAAAAAAGGCACTTGACGCATAAAATTGTTATCCTGAAATTAAATAAACACTCATTAAAAGTATGAAATTACACGGACATTGTTCACAGTCAGCTCTCTTTGAAGGTGAGGGCACCAACCTTGATCACTAACCCCCCAACCATTTGGTGCCGAGTAACACAAAATTACAAAATAATTAGATATAATTCCAAATGCACGTGTGTTCTGTTCCTCCAACAACCCACTCACTTATACAGTTGTCCTCATAGTCATAGCCTATATATAGTAATATATTATACCATGGGTATTATGTTACACGGGATTTGAAATATTTGATCGGATTATAAGACAGGCTCATAGGTCAACATGTGTAGCTTGTAGATCCTAGTCATGCTGTATTCAAGTCACGTGACAAGCTAGAAGTCATCTGTGACGTCACATCTGAGATCTGTAAGTCACCGTGACTTGATCACTAGTTTCAATCCATCTGTCTTCATCCTTAGAGACATCTAATTACAGAATTTATTTTATTTTGGATGACACATTATTGCACCAGATTCTTGCTATTTTTGTACCTGGTGAAATTTCTTGTTGGCATTTCTCTCAGTTATTAACTAGGGAACAATTAAGCCTTTAATTATCATAAAATAGAACTGTGCTGAATGTACAGAAAAAAGATTTCTATGAATTGTAATTTAAATTGTAATTGAATTGTAATAAGTGATAAGTAATTATGATATTTTCAATCATGCTAGTGAAAAGATGAGACAGTAGACAATGAACGTAAGTTATATATATATATATATATATATATATATATATATATATATATATATATATATATATATATATATATATATATATATATATATATATATATATATATATATATATATATATATATATAGTATCCTATATATATGCAAGTCAAACTGGCGCGTTGAGTTGTAATACAAATGAAATACGTTGTCTTTCAATCTTGTCTCTATGGTAACAAATTCCTTCTAAGACAAAGCCTTCAACGTACCCCACGCGTTTCTTGAAGACACACTAAATAATGCACCTCGTTATCTTGTCGCTGTAAACATTGTTGATATTGTAAATTATCCCATGTATAGCAAGTTACATATTATAGACAAACAGAGGTCATAGCTTATATGTTGACGAGTATTATAGAATCCATTTCTCCTTGTAAGAAGCATATGCACTAAAACAATAAGTTAATTAATTCACGATGATCCAACAGACTTTGTCGTAATAAAAAGAACGTGTACCCACGCGCATCTACAAAGTGAAGTCTTGCCGGGGTCAGAATCTGAGTCCTTGGTCCCACTTGCCTGTAGTGCAACTATCGCTTTTATATCGAACTATATAAAACAATAATGCTCAACAATGCTAACACTGCTCAGTAGAATTATTATTTCAGCAGTGGCATTTGTTTTGCATACAAATTATTATAGATTTTGTATATAAGTCCAACAATATCACCGGTACCGTAGCCACACTTATCTACCTAGTTCCCAAGGGAATTCGCTGCGACAGGTAAGTGGGACCTTTGGCTCTGATATATCCCCAGGAAAGCACAAATACCGTGCATGTTATTATAAGAGTCAGTATACACCTTCCCTATATTATGATGAAGTCTGTCGGTCAATATGATGATGATGATGATTATTATTATTATTGTTTGCTTAACGACCCCACCAACAGCTAGGTTATACGTGGGTACGAATGAGCAGATAATTATGACACTATGGAGTGATGATGAGTGAAAGGAAAAACATGCCTTATGCGGGACTCGAACCCACGCCCAACGGTGACTTCAGTTTTGGTCAATATGTACGTGATCAATATGCATCCGGGCATCATCAAGAAGACAGTGATTCTCCTATTAGTATGGTTATGCCGTAACCCACTTCAGGTTTACAGTTTAAACAGCGACATTTCATTTTATATACTTTTCAAGATTTTCTATTTTAATTTATTAAAATATCTATTTTTATCTATTTGTATCTATTTTTCTACTATTTGCCACGTAAATTTTGGAGGTGTATAATTGTTTTCCGTGACATTTCATCCATGCAGTTCTACTAAAAGATCTAGATAAATGACGACACGAAGTTTCATGAAAAAATTTGTGCAGCTGTCATGAGGAGTAATCACAGAACTGTAACCATATAATAATCATCATGAACCATGATAATCATGATAATCATAGATCTAAATTCGCTCATCTCATTACAGTCATGCATGCATAGTTGTTGTATCATGCAGTAAGTAATAACAATATTGAACATATTGGTTCTGAAGTTATGGTACATTATATTATAATTATTAGCATGTAATAAAATGAAAAAATGATAGAAGAACCAATCCATAAAAGGCATACATGTTTAAAATAAATAGTATCATATTTATTCTGCATTATAAAACGTATTCATTTAAATACGTGTTACAGACATCATGCAAGAACTTTATATCCACATATCGTGATGAATCCATTTAAAATTAGTTCCTAATATCAGAAACTATATCTATCAAGCTAGCAAAACATGAAAACTTGCCTATATAAACAAGATCTCTACAAGACTCACTTACATTTCCATTTTACGATAGACAAGTACGTATATGATGTTCTCGCATCGTAAAAACTCATAAAAATATAGTTAGAATATTATATATTATACCTAGCCTGATTAAACCATGGTGAAATGTTTTACGTTGACTTTTAGTTTAAACTTTCAAATAAAGAATTACTATAGGTGAAGAAGTATACTGATTATTTGTTGGGTCTACACTTATATACAAGAATAGTAATGTCATACTGTCCAAGTATACACGATCTTGAAACAGGGAACGTGGAAGTTGTTTATGAAAAGAGAAATTGTAAAAATGTCAATGGTGGTGACTGGTGGGATCTGTTGGCTAGGAGATGCATTTGTGGGAATAATTAGCATTAAAATAGTATCTGTTGGAACGAAGTATCGGATTAAAAAAACTGACAAGTACTCCATGATGTAATAAATATTTTACCCACAACATTGGCTTGGAATTTTTCTTTAACTTGGAGAATGTGAAGGCTACAATTTGTATAGTTCGAGGCTTTTACTATACACATACAACATGTTAATATGTATACTTTTATTCACGTGGGACCACCCTTGCGCTGGTGCCATGGGAAAAATCGAGAGTCGATCGCAAAAGTATAAATTCGATACACGCTACTTGTTGGTAAGTTGAAGGATCCGATCGTCTATTAGCGTATTAGCGAACTTTACTAACGGCAAGTATAATAGTTGATAACATCAGAACTTTACTGGAAGTACAATGTCCATGATAATTCTGTAAAAATGCACATGTAGATCTATTATTCAAGAAATTTTAGAATGTAATTCCTAATCTGAATTTTACCTAGAATTATAGAGGAAATAATGACCTGCTGGAACCATGGAATGACAGATGGTCGTCGACAGAGGTAAACCATAGATGGAATTGATTCCTGGTCTCCTGAATGAGGGTTCAGTGTGCTAGCCACTCGACCACTCGTCTCAGTATTAGGATCATATTGTTAAACATTGCGTGACATCTCTTGAAGTATGTACATCTATATGGCTATACGCTATATCCCCGATTATTAACTCCTTCTCGTATAATTTGTGTAGTATCATGTTATTTTTTTATGAATATGTTTAAACTTGATAGAGCCGTTCTGGTAAGGATTACATCCAGAAGAAGATTACCATTCATAATAAAGTGTTATAATGTAAGATGATAAAAATATGTATAAGTAGTTTATGGATGCATTAGATTTCAGTTGTGGGATTGAAACAGCCGACCGTCTTGAAATAAAAGACGACCGATCGGTGATTATGTGATCGTCTGATAAATCACGTGGTTTTGCAAATGCGAGATAACTTATGAAGTGGGATTCACGTGGATGCTGCAACGGCGTAATAAAGTGTGAATACAAGAAACAACGATAAGACCGAATAGAGAAATACCGATAATGACAATTACATTTATAAAAAATAACCACATATTATAGAGCGTCTTTCCAAAACACGGCACCTCCACCAATATTGTAATGAATTATATACCTTTGACTCAATTAAAGTCATATTACTATTTGTATGCTCAATGCATATCTATGAATAGATGAAATCACTTTGTACATTATATTTAACAATTGGGCCTGCTCGATCGTTTGTGGGCCTATAATCATTCATTAAATTGTGTGTTGCTAATTATACTGACCATAGCTGAGACACACGTATTACGAGAATATTATTGTCAAGTTTTGGGGACTGAAATCGGACAATCCGCATGTCAGAAAACTAAATTTGGATTGTGAAACAGAGATGTGAAAGTGATAATAATGTATAAAATATAAATGATTAATAATTTCATATGTAGGCCTATGAGTATAAGGCGATCTCGAAAAATGAGTATGATTATAATCTTGAATATCCTACAGATTAATCTCTATAAGTTCGATCGTTCTCAAGGAGAAGATTCATAATTTTGTAATTTTGCAATATTTCTCCCTGACCACTTTTAAATACGAAATCATTTGTCGTTTTAACATTTAAAAAAGACGTAGAGTGTGTAGACTTAGTACGTAAATAAAACATATTCTCTCAATTGCGGTATCAGTATATGTATAAGTATCACCTATTTCATAGACGATATGTCATACTACTTACTGTCATACTACTGTTTTCCCCAAATCATATTCTAATCAAATGTTAGAGCTACAACAAACATGCACAAACATCTGCACAAACTTGTATATTAACATAAAGGGGATCAGTTTCGAAGGTAAAGTTTGCCGGTAACTTTTTTATATCACTTATGTTAAGTGACATCACTATTTTACACACACTTTAATAAAGTTGTAATGTTGAATCTCATGATACGGCACAGACGAGCAGTATTTCATGTATTACTCTCATTTTATAGACTATAAGTTAGTCGCTGCTCATTTCCATAACAATAGGATAAGAATTTGTCTCGGAGAGAATTTGTCAACTAAATTAGAATTAAAAAGATGCACCTTGAAGATATTAACATATTTTTATAATTTAATATCTGATCATTTGAATGTTATATTTTTTGGGTATTTACCATATGAAGTATGAACAGTGATGCAAAAAATCCAAATGAAGGTCTATCAGTTTCATGATATACGGTATACAAATTAGCGCAATTGTTATATTGGGGATCTACATACACTTTTATGTACATTAACTTTTGAACATGATTTACATAAAAATGAATGAATTAGTAATTCATCCTTAAGGCGTCCCCAGACTCCACAGGGAAAAAAATTCCAACCAGGGTGATTATTTTTGAAAATATTGTGAATTTTTATTATGGATCGACCGTATTTTAGAACGTATACTTTCTGAAACATATGCAGCAGTTTCACAACAATACGTTAATACGGAAGGCCACTACGATAATTTATGCTTCAGTTGAGCGTTACAAACACTATTTGATTACTTCTTGAGACATTTTCTCGTGTGTGATATCGATGTATTTATAAAAGTACTGACTTTAGGTTCAGCTAAAAATTAACAGTTCAACCATATCCGTTTGGCGACCGCCGACCAGTGAAAGTCACGCATTTTTTTCCGTAATCGAGGTAACCGAAACTATTTATTTGTAGCAAAACGGCTTAAGGTATGCTTATGAAAAATAGCTTAGCTGATAGAGGAAGGGTTACCCTTCAGCTAAAAATTAACAGTTCAACCATATGCGTTTGGCGACCAGTGAAAGTCGCGCATTTTTTTCCGTAATCGAGATAACCGAAACTATTTATTTGTAGCTAAACGGCTCAAGGTATGCTGATGAAAAATAGCTTAGCTGATAGAGGAAGGTTTACCCTACCAACGTATTAATTGTGATGCTAACTATATCTACTGATTTTCGTGTATGTAACGCTTTAACATATTTTTTCAACTAGTTTTTTCCAATATTTTCTAGGAAATTTCAACTTTTTTTTTCATTTCAAATTTGTAATATAAGCCTTGATACGTCAATGAATAACGAAATATTCGTTACATTTCTGTGGGTGGGTTCTCTTGAAATATACAATTTTCGTTCCTATATTACGAATAATCCCACCAAGTATCCCTTAATTAAGTCTGTAATTCATATTTAAAAAGTATAGCCTTATAATTACGTGTGACTATGTTTGATTAAATTCGAACTTCAATCTTTACAAAAAAGAATATTCAGACTTGACAATTTCAAATCATATCTCAGCATTGAAACTAAAATACTAATCAAATTAATCAATAATGTTAGTGGCAACGAATTTTTTATCTAAACAGTAGCACACTGCCACAATTTTTTTTTAACGTTTATTGTTTCAAATTACTTCAATGCATGGCCTATATCTAATTATCGATCATCCAATAAAACCATATTTCAATCAACATATTTCTCGAAAATGTAGACCCTCAGTGAGTTAGTGAAGTTATGTAAGTTGACATATTTTGAATGATACGACTTTTTTTAATATGCTTCACCACTGTAAATGCAAAATAACATTTGATTTACATTTTCTATCACATTAGAATGTCATATGAGTCACTACATTAAACAGTAGGATCCGGATTCCTCGACCAAATTCTCAACCTATCGTTAACTTCTGCATTCTAATCAAAGAAAGCGCCGAAAAAGGAACAGCGATGAAAGAACGAAAATAAATTACCAAAAATGAAAATATGTCGTTTTCCGGTCTACACTTTTATGACAAACTAAGAACACCTTTCTAAGCGTGGGAAAAGTAATTTTCTTAAACATTCTTTTTACCAATCCTGCGCTTAACTTGCTAAATAAGATGATCAAAAATGGGTTATTCACTTAAGGCGTCCCCAATGCAGTCTCCATCGGGCAAAACATTCCCTCCAAGGTGATTATTTGTGAACATATTGTGAATGGATGGATGGATTGAGAATATTTTAGAATGTATTTTTCTGCACGGTGTGAAGCAGTTTCACAACAATACTTTCATGCGGAAAGCCACTACGATTGTTTATGGTTTAGTTGACATTGAAAATGGTCACAAAACATGCATCTCTAGTTACACATAATTTGAAGACTTCTTGAGATATTTCATCGTAAATGGTATCGATGTGTTCTAAAACAACTGCCTTCAGGCTAAATTTAAAAAAAAAACAGTTCAACCATATGCGCTTGGCATACAAGACCAGGGAAAGTCATGTATTTTTTGTTGTAAATCAAGTTAACAGAAACTATTTATATTTATATCAAAACGGTTGTAGGTATGGTAATGAATTTTAGATTGTCTAATAGAGGGAAGTTCACACACACCAATGTTTCGATTGTCATCTTCATGATAACTATATAAATGTTTTGTTGTTATGTGTAACGGTCTAACGTATTTTTCAAATAATTTTTCCAATATTCTCTCGGAATTTTCAACTTTTTTTTCATTTTCAAATTTTAACACACTTTTTCAATATTGATAGATCAATAAATAACAAAAAAATGCATATATTTTTGTGGGTGAGTTTCCTTTAAGAACAAAATGTGGTCAGTGCAGCTCACACACCTTAATTGGGATGGTAACGGATAATTATTGTTTACTGAACGAACCCATCATGAGCTATTATATAGTTTATTTGGGGTAAACAGTGAAGGGCTGAGGCAAAATGTTTAAGAAAATGAAAGATTTTGAATATCTATGTAGATGAAAATTTATTAAAGATGTTTAATAAACGACGGATGTATATGTGGAGCTCGAACCCACAACTGACTTGTCTTGTTTCTAAAGCAGTGTCTTAACTAACTGAGACTAACGGGCGATCAAGTTAACAAAATGTGGTAAGAATAGCATGGAGATTATTAGATTTTGTGATGATTTGATTTGTTGGGTGTAATTGTTGGTTTTAATTTCGTATTGTTTGAATGTTTACTTATGAAAAATGATGAATAAATCAATTAATTACTGCATAATAGACATGTTTTCAAGTTTAGGGGTGTATGTTGGGATATTTTCACCTTCATGTTCAAGTGAATTAACCAAATAGATGATTTAAAATTTGTCAGGAATCGTGTCAGGAGCTGATGCTAGAAGAAGAAAATATCACAAATATATCCTAGGTTATCTTATGAACCGTCATCACAGATTGTCGAGATGTGAAAACTGTATAAATGTAATGAACTATCACATTTTTCTAACGACTCGGTTTCGTGTTTACAGGTCCTAAAGTAATGTTAGGAATAAATATTATGTTAATCAAGTATTAATCTAATTCATTACCAAACAGCATTTTCTATCAAGGTCGAAAATTATTCAGTGAATCTTCAGTAATTTTATTTATAGTAAAATTTACGAATCTACCGACTTACTTTATTATGTACATAACATCGCCAACAGATAGGCAATGGTGCCCAGCTAACCAGACTTTGACAAAGTGGCAGAGATAAAAAAATGACAAGATATAGCGAAAATGTTGCCAACCAACCCACTTTAAACAGATAGCTTAATGCGAATGGAAGAAATTGCCACCCAGAGTGGCTTAGGCCCGCTTTGCCCTCCCTTCCCCTACACTTCTATTGCATTTGGCCGATCCAACACTGCATGGGTTCAGGTTAATTAATCTGGTTTAGGCATGGCAATTCCCAAGGTTCGTTTAAAAAACGTGTGTATATTCATTAGAACGATTTCTTAGTGGAAGAAAAATTAATTACTTTTCTTGCTGTCTTAGTCAAAATAATTCAACTGAACATCTTGAAAGTAGATGACTTCTCTATTTAATATGCATGCCCATAGTCTGGAACATATAGACACATATTCACATATTTTGCATATATATATTTTGTATTTGTCCATAAGCTTTATTTACCGCACTGTTATTTACGTTTTAGTTTTTTGCGATTTAATATATGGAATAGGCGTAAACAAATTTAATTGGCTTGGTGTGTGAATTAATTACTTCCAACCACTCTCAAACAAAACACAATTGATTGCATTATCGAGATTTGAATTATCGCAAAAGTTTAATTGTATGATATATTTCATTATAATATACATACCTGGAATTTATATGTATGTATGTTTATAGTTTATACCCGAACTTCTGCTCTCCCACTATGAACCGCCAGGTTACTAATAAATTAACATATCTGCAAGTATGCGTATAGGCCCATATATATTATAGGTGGTCGGGATGAGAGGGATGAGAGTATCGAAGGTCGATTTAAGAGGAACAAACACTTCTCGATTTGAATACTGAGGAAACCATGAAATGTCTCAATATTGGTATAAGGCGACAAAAATAGATGGAACCGAATTCCGGCCTGCTGAATGATTAAATAATTGAGAAATTCTAAAATATAAGTAGGCACCAAGAAAATATACCCATGTTCACTCTCTTTTATTTGTATTTGTAATTCAACTTATTAGACATGACCCATTTATCGAGATATTGATAAGAGAATTGTTGAATCATAAAAGTTTCGTCTCAACAGGGCCGGTTGAGACGAGATACTCATATAAGTTTATATATATATATATATATATATATATATATATATATATATATATATATATATATAGAGAGAGAGAGAGAGAGAGAGAGAGATGTATTATTTGGTCTATGTTACAACCCTAACAACAACTGAATTTCTTCGGCGATGAAATTAGAATCCAGCACTGATTAGGCTTTTGTAGTCGAAACCACATGTAAGTTTCAAGGGAGTTGAGTTATGTCTCTAAGGAAAGAGTTGGGGTGATATCAGACGATGGAGGGAGAGAAGGAGCTGGCGAGTAGGAGGGAAGAAGAAGATACCTTGGTGGAGGGTGGATTCAATCGTGAAAGGGGTATAGATGGTGAAAATTTCTCAATTTGTCTTCAAACGAAATTAAACATCATAATGGCTTTCACAATTTTCATTACAAATATACAAATATATATTTAGGGCCTATATATATATATATATATATATATATATATATATATTACGTTTATTATTAATCTTCAACATGTTCTACATCAAAGAAAATAGTATAAATAAACCTACAAGATCTTCACTAAATCTTGATCAATTTAGTAATTATTCACAAGGCCTAAAACGAGCCTCGTGAAATTAAATAGTCATAGAGGATTTATTCTCAGCTTGTAACTTTGCTTTGTAAATACATCAACACTTGGTTGGTTGCGGTTAATGCTAAATGCTGCGCTGCGTTGCGAATCTCTGACAAATTAAACACTCTAACAATTGTGACGTAAAGCAAAACCATTTAGTCGAGTTGGTTGGGTCTAAAACGAGAAAAGACCGCGTAATTTCTTTGTAATTATTAGATAAGAATTATTATTGGAATGATTTTAAAAATAATTTTTCCAATCAAATTTGATAAGATTATCAAACCGTTCTTAATCTGTCAAACAAGTAGATTGTTTGAAAAACATAATGTTCATCAAATTTCCGCATAAAGTTTATCTAAAATGTGTTAAACATCTATTAATTACGTCGTTGAGTGCGAATTTAAATATCAAAAATTTAGGAAACAGTGAATTTAGGAATTCAGTAGCCCTAGAATATCCTTTAAGATGAGAAAACGCATTTTATTGTAGACCCTACCTGTTGGGTGAGCGATATGGCAAGTATACGTAACATTTCAAGATTGTTTCTTCTGTAAATTACAATATTAAAATAGTTTCTGAAATCGGTTAACTCAGTTTACATGATCATTAAAAACTCGAGAAATGTAGCAGAAATTCATTATTTTGAAACAGAATTTTGTAGAATTTTGTTGTTTCATCTGTGCAACTGCAATGTATCTATCAAACAAACACTGCAACACGAATGCATAATTATTATTATTGCTGAGAGATCATTATTCAGATTATACACTATATTTCGTATGTATAAGGGATAAAGTATAGTCTTTTGAAACGAGTAAAATTGACCATGTGTTTGCACACCTTCATAAAAATACTAAGAAAAAAAATAAAATGAATAATATTGCAAGCAGATTTTCAGTATAAAAGTTCTTAATGTCACGGTACATATCCATTTTATTTCGTACTGTGTACAGCGTACCGTATGCGTTTCAAGATGAGCGAGATATTTTTATCATAATTATATAGAATGTAGGCCTATTTGAAATTTCTATACACACCCTGATTTTCAAATCATTACAACCCTTCCTTATTCATTAATTCCTTCCTTCATATCAGTTCATTCTTGTAACTTATAACCTTGCGACCTGTAGAATTTCATTGACGAACTCTAACTCAATAAAAGTCATTTTTTCAATAGGCCTATAATGATTTATTTCTTGCAAAAAATTCAAATTTCTTTAATCTTGGTAGAAATTGTCAACATTCTGTGAAAAAATCATTTCATATGGATAAAAATTGAAAATAACACTCTGCCGCAAATGACCTGACTGCATGTATGGGCCTCTAAGCCCAAAGATTCTATTCAATACTGAAGCGAACCGCTGGGCGTGGGTTCAAATCCCGCATAAGGCTTGGGTTTTTGTGAACGTCCTTTCACTCATCATCACTTCATAGTTCCATTATCACCTGCTCATTCGTACCCCCGTATAACCTAGCTGTTGGTGAGGTCGTTAAACAAACAATAATAATCATCATCATCATTCAATTCAATTCAATTCCACCCTTTGCTCGTCTTATGTACAATTTTAAAAGTTTCCGACTTTTTTCTGAAATAACCGTCAAACCGATTATGGTCAAAAACAAACCGAACATTCTGGTATGAAACCAATGTACAGAACAAGTTAAAAGTCGATGCCGCGTACAAAACAAAACAAAAAACGAATCCTAAATATGTTTCCGTGAAAAGAAAGTTTTTGTTACGTTCAGCTAAAAATATCACCTGTCCACAAAGCACGATTTGCTGCTATCATAAAGGATGCCTCGTACTGCCTGTTTTTGTTATGTACTGATACAACGAGACAGTCACAGCTTTGTTACGTTACATACATTGCTACTAGATGGCAGCGCTGTCTAATCTAGCAACCATGACAATGGATGGGACAAGTAATATATTTAATACGTTCACACACGCGTACACGCACACGCACGGGCACATACAGTCACACACCCACACACACTTTATGTATATATATATATATATATATATTGTTTTAATTGATTTAATTAAAAGACTTTTTGATATATTTAATAAAAGAGATCAAAATATTTCACATCCTGTTATTCATATTATCAATAATGGTAATCCATCATGAAAAACCAGTTAATATGCGAAATGCTAATCACTAACAAGTAACAACTCAGGCATATGGTAAGTATACGGGCTATGAATAATACACATTTAGATAGTGTTCAGGTTACAGTGGATTCCACTAGGCTACAAACAAATATGTTTGCATGCAGCTACATGAATATCTACGATAATATATAAATGTATTCTTTATTTTCAAATGATTAATCTATGCAATTGAAAGACCAGATGATAAGAGATCAATATTAATTTTGCTATTCGGTTATTCATATATATCAAAAATGTTAGTTTGTAGATCAACACAAGCCACTGCCAATTCATATGCTATATGCTATTTAGTACTAACAAGTAACAAATGTCCGCATAATAACAAGTAGGGCCCATATGACTATGCATAAGATGACTTATTTTGACCCCTCCTGCAGCTAGATTATAAGGGGTACGAATGAGAGTGCAGAGTAATAATGTGAATGTGAGTGTGAACGTAATAATGGGGTTGCTGAAGAGCGTATACCGGAATAAAGTCGACTCGGTCGTGTGACATGGGCTTCGGGATACTTGTTCAATGGAATGGTTGTAAAACGTGGTTAGGGTTCAAGTATAAGTTTGTACACCCAAACACAATGTGTCACACAACTGAGTTGACTTTATTCCCGTATGTGCTCTTCAGGCGCCCCCGATAATGATAAGATGAAAGGAAAACTCTTGCCTCATGCGGGATTCGAACCAACGCCCCTAAACGTCAATTTCTGAAGCGGTGACTTGGATAAAATGACAAAAAATAGCACTCTATCTCGCCTATCTCTGTCTTAACATAAACCTATCATAGAGACAAGAACAGAACTGTGTTTAGTTGCCTGACGTTCGGTAAGATTGGACGTCACAAGGACTGGATTGGATTAGATTAGATTGGATTGGATTGGAATGAATTGGTGGGATTGGAGGTAGAATGCCATTGTTTCAGGAACAGTGGAGGTAGAAGAGTGGTAATTAGATAGAAACCAATTTCATTATCGGTCACAAAAAACAAAATCATCATGTCCCACAAAAAAATATATAATAATATAATCAAAACACCCCAGAAAAGTTTCGTGATAAGCATGCACAATTGTTACCCAATCCTGCCCAACGCATTCATCCACTACATGTAGTCATTATATTACAGCAGAATATGCATCAAAATCAGAGTATTCAGTTTAACATATCGCATATATAAATAAATATATATATATATATATATATATATATATATATATATATATATATATATATATATATATATATAAATAATGATGATCGACCATGACGGGAATCGAACTCCAATCTCCTGAATAACAGTTGATTTTTAGCGTGCTAGCTATTGACACAGACAATCGAGCTCGATTATCTGTGCTACTGACTGATCCATTCATCCACCCGTCTCAGTGTATACTCCTCCATATGATGATTTCCTGGTAGAATTGAAAATCTACTGTAATTTTACAGCATACAAGCTGTGATTTTAAGGCACTATACTGTAAAATTCATCATATGGAGGAGTATATACACTGAGATGGGTGGATGAATGGATCAGTCAGTAGCACAGATAATCGAGCTCGCTTGTCTTTGTCAATAGCTAGCACGCTAAAAATCAACTGCTATTCAGGAGATCGGAGTTCGATTTCAGTAATGGTCGATCATCATTTGACAGTTGTTTGTTCCTCGTGGTTTCCTTCTGTCGTTTAGATTCATACTGGGATAACAATTAAGCCACGATCGACTCTTCTCATTATCCAAAACACCTTATAAAATAAGTTGACACGGTAAGACGTAACACAGATCTCGATCGACCGTACCCCCTACCCAACACTACCACCGCTCGTGGGGTTCGAACCTCCAACAAAGATCATCATTTAGCTTTATCATTCACCAACGCCAAAATATCTCAGTCGTCATTGCAGTGCATTACATTACATTCATCCACTACAATAGTCATTATTTTACAGCAGAATGTGTATTAAAATCACAACCTGTATGTGCTGTAAAAGTTGAGTATTCAGTTTCACCTGGGAAGAAACATATCGAAGAATATTACAGTAATAACTAATGTACATAGGCCTACATTACTTGAGTCAACTTACAGCACTTGTGCTTTAAAATCACAGCATGTGAACTGTAAAATTTCAGTAGATTTTCAATTCTATACCAGGAAAACATCATATTGAAGAGTAGGGGTGGATGTTTGGATCAGTAGCTATCACGCTGTAGGTCTACTGTTATTCAGGAGATCGGAGTTCGATTCCCGCCATGCACGCTATGGCCATGGACGAAACAATTAACTTGTCATTTCAGTATACAGCTTGAAAGTCCTTTTCCTACTGGTCTATTCAACCTTCCGATATTGTACATGATTTATCGGGTATCAAACGGAACTGAAAACAAACTCTTACGATTCGCTTTTTATTCCGAAATCACGACTGATTTATTTTGTATTCCATTGCATTTTTTTCTCGATAGATACTTCAAGATGTCCACGATTTTTTAAATCTGCAAATTTTCTCGACCGGTAAAAAAAGTAATCATAGTGGAAAGTAGTTATGATGTGTAGTGATTTGGTTGAAAATGGGTTGAAAATCACTCTAACCTAGAGATATGTTTATTTCGAGAAAAGGAAAGAAATGGTTTCATGCAGAGGTGACGGAAAACAGCTGGCAAAATCATTGCCCACAGTCAAATTTGATTGAGATCCCACACGACCAAACCTTCCATGCTCATTGTAGGCCTACTAATCTCACGTACTTCTAGTTAAAATTATTGTATGGATAATTTGTATTTCCAAAAAGAAATCAGTGTTAATGTTCGGTATGTGAATAATTTTTGAGATATTTTGGAAAGATATTTTGAGAAGTTTAATTCATACTTGGCTTATTTGAAAAATCCTCAATAAGAAGAGTGTATTCTGGAAGTGGTTTACAAGTTATTTTGCGCGTTGAATCATATAGACCAAAGAATAAGAATAACCTTCGGTATATGGCATGAAGTTTCTTCGGCGTACGTGTACGTATTCGTATTCGCTACGTATTCGTACTCAGTTGTTATAGTGGGTATATCTTGTTGTTGGTGGTGGTCATACATGCTTAAATAGTCAAATGGAAGAACAGAAATTATAGTAATTGATTAAATACTCAATGTAAATCTGAATTTCGAAATTTTGTGTTCTACAAAAAAAAAATGAATATAAAATAAATTACTGAAATGAATTCCTAGTTTATTTCCAAGCTTTTTTCCGAAGTTCATGGCGATAATTTAGAAAGTCTTGACTCCAACAAAATATACAATCTATTTATATCGAGTGACGCACTGTGTGACTAAAAAGATACTTCTGTATCCTGGAGGATACTTGGAATGATGGAAGGACCAGAGGAGGATGAGACGAACGTTTTTTTATTATGTGTTTTGGGTAGAAGGAAACGGTAATGTTCTATATTTTGAGGAGCCATTCCAGTATTTAATTAATTACAGCATTCATTTATTTGGTAAATAGATTTTGTATACATTATTTGTAAAACGTTCTTAATGATTATATAAAATATATGGCTTCGCATAGACCACTGACTTCTAAACTGACACTGACACTGGCTTCTAAAGACAAACTAAAATATTTTTAATAAGTACTAGATAAAATCACCTTCATTTACGTCCACTGAAAAACATGCAGTCACTCTACAGACAATGACCTCGAAAAGATTGGTCGAGCTCGACGGGAATCGAACTCCGGTCTTCTAAATGACGGATATACGTGGAACGTGCTAGCCACTGGTCCTAGCTAGGCAATGAAGTACAATTTGTGTTCGTTATAAGCTCAAATAAAATATCCGAATGTAAGTAGGGTACAGGCCTACTCTTGGAAATATTACTGATTCTGAAGAACAATCGATATTATCGTCGATCTGTAACAGTACATACGAGATGTGTCAGATAAGAAGTGAAATCAGCTGATTGGCTTCTCTAAGGGTGCGTGTTGTTAGGGTAGAATGTAGCGAGTGGGGCTGTTCATGGTGCGGCGGTGCGGGGAGAGGGCTTCAAACTGTCACGATCGTTCGTTCGCTCGCGAGCGCGCTGCTGGAAAACTTAAAAATGCCGCCGCAGAGCGCTCCGAATCAATACAGCGACATTGTACCACGTGACTCGAAAACGGTCAAAGTTTCAGCCAATGGACGAGCAGTAAAAAGTTTGGTTAGAAGTAGCCAACGAGCGACGAGCGCGCGCCACGCGGGAGCAACAAGAAATAAGAATGTCAAGTCAGTCCTCGCGAGACAGTCACAGTGTTAGGACGTGTTTAGCTAACAGAGCTTGACTGACGTGACGTGTGGTTTAACAAAACTCGTAGTTGGACTGGAGTTATTTAAATATTCTAATGAATATTAAAAGTTTTACATAATAGAGAGTTGATCAGTGTGTAAGAGTGTTTAAATGTATTAGATAGACAATGATGGAAGACGGACAAATGTTATTTACAGAGTTGCCAGCTCCTCTGGTAGCGACGACGACGTTGCACCGGCCTCACCAGCACCTGCATCATCCGTACTTTACCACATATCTTCACGAACCACATCCACATCTGCAACTGCAACACCCACGTTACACCCTCCATCAACCCGCGCAAGACCTCGAACCCCCCAATAACCAGACCCACGTGTCGTGTCTCTACCCCGAAATCCTCGCGCTCATATTCGGCTATCTCGAGGTTCGCGATAAGGGTCGCGCCGCACAGGTGTGTG
This sequence comes from Brachyptera putata, assembly GCA_907164805.1. Classification (NCBI taxonomy): domain Eukaryota; kingdom Metazoa; phylum Arthropoda; class Insecta; order Plecoptera; family Taeniopterygidae; genus Brachyptera; species Brachyptera putata. Next base: position 37,837,373 of record OU015462.1, read on the forward strand.
CCTCGTGGAGGGATGCTTCCTATCACAAATCAGTCTGGAGAGGAGTCGAAGCCAAACTACATCTACGGCGAGCTAATCCCTCATTATTCCTGAGTTTAGTTAGACGAGGAATAAGACGAGTCCAGGTACTATCCCTACGAAGAAGTTTGAGAGACGTTGTCCACGGAATACCGAATCTGGAGTCTGTCAACTTGAGTGGGTGCTATAATATAACTGATATCGGACTATCTCATGCGTTCATTACAGATGTCCCGTCATTGACCCAGCTGAACCTGTCGCTATGTAAACAAGTCACCGACACCAGTTTAGGTCGTATCGCGCAGTATCTCAAGAATTTAGAAGTGTTAGAACTCGGCGGATGTTGTAATGTCACAAACACGGGGTTATTGCTCGTTGCTTGGGGGTTGACGAATTTGAAACGTCTAAACCTACGATCGTGTTGGCATGTGTCGGATCAAGGTATCAGTCACCTAGCAGGGTTGAACCGGAGTACGGCCGATGGCAACCTCGCTTTAGAACACCTGGGATTACAAGACTGTCAGAGGTTATCAGACGAAGCCCTCAAACATGTTTCCGTCGGCCTAACCAGACTGAAAAGTATTAATCTTAGTTTTTGTGTTAGCATAACTGATAGTGGACTCAAGTATCTAGCTAGGATGTCGTCGTTACGTGAATTGAACTTACGCTCGTGCGATAATATATCTGATATCGGTATGGCGTATTTAGCGGAGGGCGGTTCTCGAATCTCCTCCCTGGACGTTTCGTTTTGTGACAAAATCGGTGATCAAGCGTTAATCCACATCTCGCAAGGTTTGTTTAATCTTAAATCGTTGTCGTTAAGTGCGTGTCAAATCACTGATGAAGGATTGTGTAAAATCTCAAAAACGTTACACGAATTGGAAACGTTGAATATCGGCCAGTGCAGTCGGATTACTGATAAGGGATTGACAATGATTGCCGAATCGTTGCCGCATTTGCGATGCATCGATTTGTACGGGTGCACACGTATCACAACCGCTGGTATCGAGGTAATTATGAAGTTGCCACAGTTGAGCACTCTCAACTTGGGCCTATGGCATGTCAGGTGAAACCGGTCTACCGAGGTCGCCTCGTAAGAGTAGCCTCGGCTTCGCTCCGCCTCACTTCTCCGTCGCTGTCCGCCATCGCCACTGGTCATCGTCGTCGTCGTCACCACCGACCCCCCTCCCCTTCCACTAAGTCTACGGTCACGCCACTGCCATCTCAACATCGCTCCCCTTGTTTCAATGTATATGTACCCTCCTTACGTCAATACGTGTACCTGTTTTCTTTTCACACTCAATGAACCATTTAGATCCAGGCCCAAAAACACGTACCCCACATCATTCATGTCCACGACCCAACAAGTCTAGGTAGAGTGATTTTTTTTCTTTTTTTTCTTTTCCCGTCTCTTGAAGATACATTATTATGTAATAGAAACTCTCTCATTGGCTTTTAATTTGTTTTTTTCGCTAGGTGTTTGATGTTTCTGTGGCATGCCCATAGACTGCGATATGGGAGTCACGTGACTGAGTATACTCTGTTGTTTGTAATAAGTCACTATCACTCCCACAAGTCTTGAAGCCACTGCAGTTTTGGCTGCTAGTCACATTTTTAACATAATTCTCATTAATCCAATCAAAAGTATGAAATAAGTTTGCTAAATGAACAACAATGTGGATACCCGTGTTTGAATGTATGTATAGTCAGGTTTTATAACAATGGTGACACTGCAACAATGGCAGCAACAATGTGATTTATCGTAATTATCTATATTTCTGAATAGCATCAGTTATGCTTTTGAGAGTAATGCTTTTTATGAAACCTAAACAGCAAAAATGTGATTTGTAATTACAATTAGTTAATTCTTAATTATATGCGGTACTGCAAAGATCATACATATTAAGAAAGTTGGCTCAATTTTGTTTGTTTGTGGATAGGCTACCTGTTGATTTGTCTGTTTGTGCAACGTGCAAGTTTGTTAAGTCCTTATTGGCGTAATTCTAATGCTCGAACGCAGGTGCATTTTAGTAGGCCTACTTTCCCACCGAAAATTATTATTAGTGTTCCTGTAGGCCTATAAATATATAGTTTTTTTTTTATCTTGATGAAAACCTCCCGGTTATTTTATTCACTACGAAAATTGTGTTTCAAGGAATCATCGTTTCCCGATGCAATTTATTAAATACCATTCTCACCTTTTTAGTCATTACTTGGTCGATCCAAGATTCAATCAATATAATTCAAATTAATCTGTACAAAAAACTCTGATTACCGTACATTACAATTCATATGAAACTATCAAATAAAACCAATTATCCGCTATAGGTAAATGCATTACTGGTTCATTTAGCTTGTTTTAAATTTTGAAAACTACGCTTACGACTTCGGATAGTGTTTTCCTTCGTCACTGTCACGTAATTTACGACTGTTAGTGTTCTATCAAGGTTCATGCTGGACTGGGTTGAGTCTTGAAATCTAATAATGCTCATTAATACTTTCTGACCCCGGGTCATTGGGTATACGATTCAGATCACAAAAGCCCGTGCCTCGTGGGCACTGCTTTAAATACTGAAACCAAATCAGACTGGTTTCGAGTCCTGCACAAGGCATGCGTTTTTATAAACATCATTTCTCGAATTAATAACTAATTAGTACTTCCAATAACCTAGCTGTTGGTGGTGTAGATATTTAAAGAAAAAATCAAAATTTCAGATTCTCATTCAATAACCTGGTTATCTGAGTAGGTCAGGTGCCACTGCCAGTAATTTGTTTCTGTGCCTAAATATCGTCAATAATATGAAATATAGTTGAATGAACAATGGAAATATTTTTTTCAAAATTTGTTATGTCAGTGAAGAACCGCTACTAACACTCGTGAATTGCAGTATATACAACCGGCACTTCTGGTCGTTATATTAACGAACGGCAGTTCCATTTGATCTTCCTACATGACATCGGAAAACTAGTTATTTTGATTACGTCCGTATTTTTTTACTCTTTGTTGAAATGTCGTTAACACGATTTTTTGCAACTTATTTCTATGGTTACCTGACATAGGCCTACCTCTTAAAATAATACATCGTGAAATAGTGTTGCATAACACTGTAAAAAATTACTACAGTATAAAATGCAAAACTGGTAATAATAAATCTAAAAATAAGCTGATGATCTTTCTTGTCTAGGGTGTGAACATGGAATGGCGTATCACATTTAATTTTGTTATATGGACTGAAAAGTGATTCGTAGCATAGTTTAGTTATTAAACGAACGAGCGAAATTGTTTGCAATACCAATAAATGCACTGCTGACTTGTAATCCAGAAATGAAATAATGTTGTTTTAGTTATTAATATAAATCGACCTTTCAATGGCCATTGACCTTTATGTATGTGTATATATATATATATATATATATATATATATATATTATATATAGGCCCTATATATATATATATATATATATATATATATATATATATACATATATATATATACATATACATATATATATATATATATATATATATATATATATATATATATATATATATATATATATGAAACTATATGAAAAAAAGGCGGTGCTCTAATGATTATTTCAAGACTCGTGAATATATTGTTCTATCCTATTTTGACAATATTTGTAATACTGACTTTATGAAGAAAAATAAATAAAGTAGACTTGCAGAAACATCATTTTAAAAACTCTAATGTGTTGAATTTAGTTGTATTCACGTCAAATTCTGTAGGTCGACATGTGAATGCAATGGATGAAAAACAACCGGAACCCCAGCCACGCCAAGTTTTAAATATTGCGTTATGAGTAGAAGTTTTTCCGAAATCTCAATGATTCAAACAAAAGTTTTCCAAACACATTTTGCTTTGGAAATGTTCGACTCATAAGCATAAAAAAGAGCTCAAATGCATGTATTTCCTTGCATACTTTTTGAAAAAAATCATTGAAAACTTTCAATGTGAAATATGATGATATGATGAAATATTAATGAAATGAAGTATGCTGATGTAGGTGTTACGTACAAATCCATAAAAAAAATGTTGAAAAACAATGTTCCTTTCAAGAATAAATCAGTATGCACGAACGAATTATTACTACGAATTTTACTATTATTATTATTAGGACCTATTACTGAATGGTATTCCATGTTTTCATCCAGTTGTGTTATTATAAGTAGGAAGAAACAATTGTCTTTTATTGTCAGCATTACAACTATTATCATACTTGAATGAAAGTTATACACCTTTGTGTTTCATCTGTAATATTTTTTGTCGTATATTATATTATGCATTCCGATAAGCGAGAAGACGTGTGTATCTATATAAAATTATGTCCGTTACACTATAAAAAGATATGAAATATTATATTACGTATACTATTTGACTTAATTGTTTATTTATTTATCCTATACTTCGCTTCAAGAGTGTGGAAAATGTCGAGAGAGCAAAACCAGCAGAGTAATATACAAATGCTGTAACTATCCACTGCTAAGTTAGGCATGTGCCTTAGTGCTTCTCAGGTATTGACAATATACTGAAAACTGGAGAATCTTTTTTAAAGCGTACATATTCTTGAAATTACACTTGAAAAGTAATAACAACGATTATACTTTGCTCCGTTTGTTTGTAGCCTACATCAACCAACACTCCTGAATATTGAAGTTTATGACATCATATTATAATATAATCCACGCGAAACTAAACTATTCCAACACATGCCAGTTCTCGTTCCCAAACATCCTGTATTGCAGTATAGCAACATAAGAGGAAATGCCACATTTCACAACATCCTTCACACAACAATATGAATATTATTCCAATCTCCCCTTTTTAAAAAAAAACTCTTTTCATTATCTAATATATTCAATACTTTTATAAAACTAATATTCTTTGAAGTGAATGTGCGTAAATAAGTACAATCGTATGTATACAACTTCTTTTCCCACATATCGTGAACAGAGATACCTGCTTCTCTCAAGAGATCTATACCTGAAAAATATCTCCCTTTTTCCTTTTCCTCCCACCCTGGGTATCCTTTTTCTTTTCTGACAGTTGACTTGACAAGTAGGTTTTAGTACGTCAGGCCAGTTGCTAGGCATTCATTGCATATGCCAGCCGACACTTGAAATGACTGATCGAAACCTCCAGGTTCGCCAGTAGATGAGTTACGAGAACGCCCGGTCGAACATTTCTCTGAGCAGCACTGCATACCCGACTCGTTTTTCTAACATCGTGGAGAAGGGAGGAAAGACTCTGAAGACTATAGATGCGATGTTGCCAAGTGTATTGATGAGGATAGGCTGGACCAGTTATCTTATGCCGACTCTTTTTATATTTTTATTATTATGATTATTTATTATATATTGGCTATTGGCCAGACTTTCGCTAGCCGAGTGACCATCCAATGTCCGCTTTCTATGTAACTAGGATGCACCGTGTATATGGTAAGTAAGGGATATAGAATTGCAGCAGGATGCATTTTCTATTGTTTGTTTTATGATAGAATAGGACAGTGTATACTAAGATATTTATGATTTGCTATGGGGCATTTAAATAACTTTTTAAAATCTTCACCTCTAATTCATGTGTTTTGATTGATATGATGGAAAAATGTAAACGTCCAAATTTGGATTTTGTCGCAATTGCTTTGTAATAATTCTTCTCAGAAAGCCCTTTCGGAATGTAGACTTCAATGAAAAAAAAAAAAAATCGCATCCATTTTTTGGTAAAAAAAACTATTTTCTGGCCTTTTTACCCATCACTTTCTATGAATATTAATGATTATTTCCATTGTCGGTATCATTGATTTTGAAATAATTTCCTGAAACTAACTTCAAGCAGTGATGGTATATAAAAATAGGATGAAAACCTCTATTCCCGTAAGTTGGCGAATCGAAACGTCCGAGCACTAATATTCGTTCATAGTGGAAACGGCCAATCGTTATGCGAGCAACAATTTCTGTACACATCTGTATAATGTGTGATTACCATACTAACTATGTGTTCAACTTGTGAGAATTATTTCGATTTTGTTTTGATTGTTCATTAGAATGAAAGTTACGATGTCTCAACTAACAATACTTTTGAAGTCTACACAACAATTGGCTGTTCAAATGTGTACATGCCAATCTTGAATAACAAACAATAAAAACCTATATTATAAATAACATTACTATAACAACTAAACGATTGGCTAACGGTATCTTATATCGAAAGAGTTATAGCAAGAAGGGTAATAATGACAAAACGATATGCTAAGGCCATGAGCAATTTCTTTCTAAATATCCTTTTCCTTCAGAAAGATAAGTTCGTCATATGACGTCATTTGTCCAGTGATAAGACAACTATCATTATCTACTGTACCTTAGTACTACATTACACCTGAATCTGAATGATAGTTGGTGATTTTCATGTAAATGTTGAGCTAAAAATACTAGACTATTTCTGTCTTCTGTAATCTCAGCGTGAATTGTGGTGTGATTGTGTATTGGGAACGAACTTATACGAACGTCCCTAACATACACAATCTAAACTCAACTCACCTCAGATATATATGTTGTCATAATATTTTTGAAAGTTATAAATACATACCGTATATGATAAGTACTGAATAATAGTGAATTCAGAAATAAAATGGAATACAGTGTGGTTCTAAAAGTGAACAATAACGATATTAAAATTAAGAGCGCTATGTCGCACAACACAACAGTCGAGCTGAACGCCAGCATATTTTATTTTAAAAAGTTATAACGAAAGGTATGTATCGATTATAATTCTTCTAATGTTAGTGTTTAATTAATTCATCGTGCACGGTTTTTCAAACGGTCGATAATTTACCATATTCAAACTGTAGGTTTTGAAAAATAGTGAAATTGGTATCAACAAATTGTCCACGTTGTTAAAAAAAGTTCAATAATACACCTAAAATCTCGATGAAATGATAAAATTATATTTATATATATATATATATATATATATATATATATATATATATATATATATATATATATATATATACATTACTATATATATATTATATATATATATATATATTTATATTATATATAGTATGTATTTATGTTTATTTACACCCAATAAATGTACATAATTACAATAATAAAAATTAAAATGATACAACTTTAACAATTATTTTGATGTCACTTTTCAATGGGCCTACAACTAAAAATAGTTAATAATAATAATGAAAATAATAGCCATTTTATAATAATTTAAACTGAAAATACCATTATTAGGAATAAGTACTAATATGGTGTAAATATGGTGTCTATTACATCTTTTTGATGAAAAGAAGGGTTTTTACTTTTTAGGTATTTGGTCTATTGTTGTAGGCCTACCACATTGTTTCCTGTAATTCCAACTGGCAGTAGGCCTACCAAGTAAAAGTTCTCATATATAGACACATCTTTGAATATAGGCCGAGGTGTTAACAACTCCTGAAATCAGGTGTACACTTGCCATGAAATCACCTAAAATCCCTGAAATAACCTGAAATCCCCTGAAATCACTTGAAATCCCTGAAATCACCTGAAATCTGAAATCAGGTGTACACCAAATTTTCGAGTTGTAAACCCCTCGATATAGACTAGGCCTGGACTTCAATGCTCGGATACTATCACTGTTTGCCATTGAAAAATTAAATCGAAAGATTCTTCCAGCTGTTGTGATTTTTCTCACAACTGAAATGTCATTGAAAGTTGTTCGTTTCGCGAGTTCTTCTTTAACTCGATATAACCTGCAACTGTTCGACGAAGATTGTTTACTTATTGTTACTTCATTATTTTGATTCTTGGTATTTCTTGATCATAATAAATATTCTGTGTAAGCTGAAATTTCATGCACATTCTTATTTGTTTAATATGACAATAAGATTAAATAAAAACATATTGCACTACTACTTTTAGCTTCATTCTATGACTAAAAGCCCTAAAATTAATGAAATATCTATGTAACATTTTAATAGGAATTTTGTTGGGTTTCTCCAAGTATTAATCAGTTCCAGAAAGATCATGAAACATTTATTTACAATAATGCTACAATGTGTTTGAAAAACAATTCTTCTAATTTTTCAAGTTATTGATCTTCAGAAAAGATTAAAAGAGATTAATTATAATTAATCGACTGCAAAACAATCATTTTCGATTTCTTTTAGAATATTATTTGTCTGTGACTGCATGATGGACACTGGAGTCTTGTAAAGAAAAATAGGCATATATATTTTTTTTCCTCGTGGTTTGCACATCAATAATTATTTTAATGATTGTACCTGTTTGAAGCCTGGAGACAACACGAAGGCATTTCAAATTTCATCGTATTTTCTCAAAATTGCCAAGAAACGAATTAATAATTCCAATACCACGGCTCCGAATGTTATGTTATAATGGTTGTATAATATTAAAATATGTTTGGCAACATAGTTATGGCCCTGAGGATATAGAATAGTCAGTGGTGGACTATAGTGCTTGAAATGAGGTGGGAGGTAGTTCCCCCCTCCCCCCACTCTCACAAAGCTCCCACTCCATCATGTTAGTTTCTCTATCTCTGTCTATCTCATGGGTTTACATTAGCAACGCAGACCTCATGTGGAGATAGTGGTATTCTTCATGTCTTATTAGTTGGCTGGCCCGATCAACCGTCTCCGGTATACATTGGAACTGACGATTGGGTATGCCGAACCTGTAATACTCGATGAAAGAACTACAGTAAAGACTCCGAGTGCATTTAACTTCATATTTCTACTAGCTTTGAGACGTGTTTTTGGGGAGTTATTTTTCTATGAAACTATTCCAGTAGACCCTTTCCTTGGTTCGATTCTCAAATGGTTGCTTCCTTAGTTCAAAAAATATTCAATATTTTATGTCAACCTTATTCAACTATCTCTCATGCATTTATTTATATTGGGCACTGTAATGATAGCGAAGATCTATTGACGTCGGATGGATGATTAATGAATGAGATGATGAGATGAAGGTTTCCTATGTAATGGGAAGGTTAGTGGGAAGGAAGCGGTCATGGCCTATATTGTGGGAACCATCTCGGCATGAGCCTAGACTACAGCGGTAAACCACGAAAAAAACCTGTGAAGATGGTCGGCAGCGGGGATCGAACCGGGTTCGAAATTCCCCTTGCCTCCCGGATCACATGAAGCGAGCGCGATCTCTCCTGTATTCTGTCCTCTGCCCTTGTGCCCACTGACAATTTGAAATTACTCCAAAATGTTCATATTATAGGACGTAACAATTACTTTTCAGAGACACACATTTTTGAGGGTAAAATGTTGTCCTGCTTTTTAGGAAAGATGCATAAGTTTAGTATTGAACCTATTGTCCAAGACGGAAGGAGTCCGTGACCTCGTATCTTTGAATTTATGAAATGTATATATTGATTAATTTAACCCTTACATGTTAACCAACTTTCAATGTATGTCTAATTAACCTACCATGTCTGCACTCAAAGCGCTCCAACGCGAAATCATGAATGTTTTTGTATAATATATAATGCATTATGTATTATAAACTGTAGGCCTTGTTAAAGTGAATAAAAAAATACTTTCAATTCGTATTAATCGTTCTTGAATACTACAACTGAACAATAAAATGGTTATATATAAATAACATATCTCAGCCTTGATGCAGCCTAGACTGAAAGTACCGTAACTGAAGGAATTGTGCGAGGATTGTTAGAGATCACAGGTTGCACCATGAATGACAATAATTCACCAGGCGAAGAGTGATATCCAACTCTAAGCGCTTCAGGAACCCTGAGATTTGATCTACATGGCGAAGTAAAGTTGATCAATGCTTATTATCATCATCCTCGCCCGAGGGGTTTACAACTAGCAAATTTGGTGTACACCTGATTTCAGATTTCAAGATATCAGGTGATTTCAGAGATTTCAAGGATTTCAAGAGATTTCAGGGATTTCAAGGGATTCTAGGGATTTCAAGAGATTTCAAAGAGATTTCGTGCAAGTGTTCACCTGATTTCAGGACTTGTTAACCCCTCGTCCTCCCCCTTCCTCCCTCATCGTATCAAGTATTAGCCACCTACATCTGATGTGATTTTTTACATTTAATTTTGAAATGAGCCTTAAAAAGCATTAAAACTTTTTTGTTTTAATTGCACGGTTTAAAATGATTGGTAATGGTGGTCGAGTGGCTAGCACAGTAAACCGACCATCTTTAGATTCCTGCCATGGTCACAACCATCCTCACAGGTTTTTCGTGGCAATTCCCTCTGTCGTTCAGGTTGATACCATGCAAAATTGAGTTTATATGGAGAAATATTGGGACGAAACTAAGTATGGTATACCACAGATGGTAAGTTGAGTTTCGTTACTTCATAATTTTTCAGGTGAAGAGATTCAATAAAACTTTAATTGTCCATTTTCCCATGTTACATGTGTATATTTTACAGAACGTGGAATTATTATAGAATATAGTTATTTCTCCATGGGATTTAGTTTAAGTTTTTTTTTCTAGTTTTTAGGATACGTTAGTGGGTTTATCTTAGGCTAGGTTTTATAGATGCGATCAATTTTCATAACTGTAACGTGAACTTCTTGCTTATTTATTCTCTTTGCTGTAAACTTCCTCCTCCGGGAAAGCCTTTCCGACGTCAAGGTACGTTCATTTCACCTCCCAAACTTCATTTCTTGGTTCTTCATCAAGACGCAATTCAAGGTACTTGGATGATGATGACTCGACGTAATATCGATGGTGGTAATACTTCATCAGTCACATTATAATATCCTTGCACCTTGCCATCACACAACGGATGCTGGTCGCTCGAAACTGCCGACCGATACTGCTTATCTATAGGGGAGAGAGTTGATCGGTACCTTCAACATCGCGTGGTCGTTTGCTGGCAAAACTACTATTCTATCCGGCAGGTGAGTATAACAAGTAACAACTGTAGAAACATTAGAAGAAACACTCGTGGAAATTATACTATAACAAATTTCAAAAAAATTATGAAGTAATGTAGCTAGATCTAAATGTAATCAACAGAGCTTGCATATTGTGAAAGCTAAATAATGTAATATGGTAATATCATATAGGCCTACTTGAGTCTAAAGAAATGAGTTGGTAATTAATGTATGTCTCAGAATAAATGAGATTCAAGCTAAGGGTAATTAATAAATGTCATGGTTTATTGAATTCATATAATTATATTCAAATTTATTATTAAAGACAGCTGTTTACCTCGAATTTTCATATAAGATATGATAGGGGAAATGGAACATTAAATTATATTATATGGTAGGGCTATACTATAGTGAATACTTCGAAAACTATTTTCTCCACTCCTACTACCTCGCTTCAATCCCCTCCCATTTGTTTTAATCAATAAATAATTAGCATAAGACCGGCGAAGAGTTTACACTTACACTCAGTATTTATGTGGACATGAGGATATTTATGTGGGTATACAATTTCGAAAAGTTGAAAAACTGGTATTTTGAACGGTTCATATAGGAACGCATGAGATCAATCTAAGTTTCAGGTTATCACAAAAGAAACATTTTACATTATTTTTGTTTTGTGTTAATTTGTCATCATAATCAGTAGGCCATATATCACTAAGCCGAGTCTATAACTGTAAAAGAACTGTATTTTTAACAACCTTCTCTGTTAGTGCTGGCAGTAAACTGAATGAGGACAATTTTCCAGGCTAGTATCAAACCTGTTCAATAGTCTGTTCTGAACTAAGCTACCTAACCTATCCTCAATGAAATGCTAGCCTGGCAAAATGTCCGTTTATCAGTCACCCTCATCTTCCGGTCACATGGAAAAAGGGAAGAGCAAATACCGGAATAAGGCATACTCGGTTGTGTGACATGGGTTTGGGTGTCCAACCATAGAGTAATGAACCTCCTTAATCTATGGTCCAACCTTACCTGAACCACATTTCATTGAAAAGTACCCCGAAGCCCATGTCACACGACCGAGTATCTTTATTCCGGTAAATTCGGTCTTCAGCGTCCCCGTTTTTCGTGGTTCCCGTCGGTAGCTTACGTGAATATCAGGATGGTTCCTACAAAATAGGGCAGGTCACGACCACTTTCTCCCAATTGTCCTTCCCATACACCTATAAGAAATCTTCATCATCATTACATCATCTCATTGATCATTCACCCGACGTCAATAGATATCATTACAGTGCATCGCTAAACCGAAAATGAATGAAAAAAATTCGTTTTTGTATATGCTGTTGCGTTTTAATTGTACATATTATCCTGAAAATATAATATATACCGTAAACATAATCACAACGATACAAATATGACGGTGATATTCTTACTTGTTTTGTAAATATACAACCGTCAAGTGAGGAAGTAAAAGAATATGTTGCTGATAGTGATAGGCTGCTATCATGATGCTATCTGTGACTTGTGAGTAGTCCTATCATTTCACAAGTCTAATCAGTGTTAGTCCCTCATATAGTTTCCGACGAAACTTAGTTTCGTTATGTCTCAAGCAAAACTACGGAGTACCGAGTACTGATGTATCGGAGCTCGGAACCCGTTAGAGCTTTATTGTACAGAAGAGACCTTCGATCGGAACCGTTATGTGTAGCGATGAGTAGACATATATAGTGAGGATGGGGTGCCCGAAGAGCGTATACCGGAATAAAGTAGACTCGGTTGTGTGACATAGGTTTGGGTGTCCAACCTTACCTGAACTATAACCACATTTTACAACTATCCATTGATAAGTACCCCGAAGCACGACCGCGTCGACTTTATTCCGATATACGCTCTTCAGCGCCCCCGTAAGAGTGCACAAAACGGATTGGTCGAATGATGGACAGTGAGTGAATGGTGACTAGTTTTGTCGACTCGCCAGACTCGCCTCTTGAATGTAGGAAGACTCGTATAGGAAGAATGGGAAATGCTGATTGGATTAGCATAAATTTAATGGAAACTTGGTTTGATTCTCGTCCATAAATTGTGTTTTTACTATTTACTGTATTTAGTATTCAGCAGCCCAAACGAAGAAACATTATTCTGTCATATTCTATTTGGTATTCAGATAAAATTGATTAAAATATTACTGTTTGTTTTGAGAAATCGACATTGTTGTTATTTCATCACATTTCCCCCCTATTATTGGATACAATTTCTTTTGAAATTCTGACGAACACATTTTTGAGTTAAAAGTCCAGCTAAGAGTTTTTTTTAATGTCATATAATTATTGCATTTTCGGTTATCTGCAGAAGATAACATTTTGATTGTTCATTACGAATAATATTTTGAAAATTTGAAATAAATTATTCACATTAGACCTCTGAAAGTGTTCGAAGCAATGACTGTTTACTAAAATATTGAAGATTTCTGTCTGAGAATTTTATGAGATCAAATTTGTCGCATTCTCTTTCTTTAATTCATCTGAATATTTCCTATTAAATTATTAACTGAGACTCTACACGTTGGCAGTATACAGTTTACACACCAATTTTCACATTAAATATAATATGCAGCTCATAAGTAGGCCTATATGCACTTATGCACCTCATAATGTAAATAATTACAAAATTAAGTCGAATGATGTTAATTGATGTGATATTTGAAATTACACAAGAAAGTATGTAGTAGGCAAACATATTTAGTGTGCATGTTTATATATATATATATATATATATATATATATATATATATATATATATATATATATATATATATATATATATATATATATATATTGTCGTTTTGAAACTCTTACAATGTATAGGCATATATGCTATAATATTATTATAAGTATTATTTTGGTTATATTTAACTATTGAAATTCGTCTTCTTTTTCAATACACGGCCGAAATGATAAAAATATTTCGAATTTGTACTACATCAATATATAAATGTAGGCTACATTATTATATATTTATAAATAAGTTTATTTAAAATTGGCAGTGGCCATAGAGTATACTCATACGGTTATCCAGAGTTATTGTAACCCGGGCATTTATATTTTCTTGACTATACGTACAGAGTTCATGCAGCATATACATCCCTATTGCGCTATAGTACACTCCAGCTCCGAAAACTATTTTACCCTATTCCCTGTCTTTTCCACACTCATGCACTTTCTGCTCGCCATTAAAGGCTTACTCTCTCCAGTTTCTCCTTTTTGGTTCTTATGCCCGCAGATAAATCTCTCTCTCTCTCTCTCTCTCTCTCTATCTCTTTCTCTGTTTGCCTGTCTCATTTTCTCATGTCCTCAATCTCTCTCTCTCTCTCTTTCGACTTGCACTCTACCTCGTCTCTATGTACTCGGGCAATGTTTCTCGTGATGGTTGCCATGGCTACGAAGTCTCCTCGGAGTTTTGCGAGGTTTCTGAAACTCGTGAGATTTTGTCTCTCCGACTTCAACATGTTTCAGTTTGGAGAAGCTGATAGTAGGTTTCTTATCTCAACCGTTTAGGCATCCAAGTTGAACCGATAACAATAGTAATAAACATTCAGTCCAACTATGGAGAAAGTAAATTTGTAGGCGGAATGAATAGGTTCATCGATAATATTGTCTTCTCAATTGAAAATGAGTTGATGGATGAATGAATTCTTATTAAAAATTGGAAAATGTATCATATATTCAAGTGGCCTCGCTGCTGCATCTTATAGTAATATATCGATATATTATCGAGAGATAACATGCAATTGTACTCATCATCATTTGTTCACAAGATAAAGATTCCATTGGAACTCCACAATAGTAACATTTAAAATGATTATTGTAACAAAAAAATCAAATTTATTCTCATTTGATTTGCATGGTTGCAAAAAACAATTGAACCACCAAACGATAACGTTGTTGAAAAAAGTAACAAAACGGCAGTGAGATACGTCTGTTTTTTCGATACATTTATAGCTTAATTAAATTTTTATTAAAGGAATCAGTGTAAAATAAAATCAGCAGCTTATATCTCATGTTCATAAAATATCAGTTAAGGTAGGCCTACGCGTATAGTATCATTTTCATCAATCTTCTCTGTATAAATTTGAAATTACCATTTGTATTCCTATAGTCATCGCATGACAGTGACATCAATATAATAATTATAAAAAGTCTTGGCGATATTTTTTTCAAATCACATGTTAGTCAATAATCACAGAGAAATCCATACGCAACATTAAGTTAAAAAAATTAAAAAAAAACATAACCTAGCTGTTAGTGGGGTCGTTAAGCAAACAATAACCATGCATTAATAAAAATAGTCAGAGCGTTTCAGGAAATCAATGAAAATAATATATGATAAACTGTGTGTGTGGGTGTGTGTGTGTGTGTGTGTGTGGTATGCAATAATTGTACATATAGTCCTAGTATTATTGTATTAACTTAATACTTATAATTGTTGTATTTATAACACGAGTGTATAGGTGGTCTCGATCGACCGTCTCCCAAATCGATGAACCCTATCGATCGCCGGGGGGTGGGGTGGCGGGGGTGGTGCCGAGCCATCAAATATACTCTTGGAATGGTGTTTTTACTTTTTTGTAGGGAAAAATATGTTATTAATACTTTTGGTTTCATTTTCACATATGATAACTTCGTGTTTCATTCTTTTAATACAATTTTACAATTTTAATTTTATTTGATTCAAAACCAAAAAATGAAATACCTGAAGAGGGCAGACATCACCCAGGGCTGTCGCCCCCCCCCCTCCCCCCTAGGCTTCAGCCAATTGCCAGCGTATGCGTAACCTATGCGTAAAAATATAAAATAGATTTAATTATTTACAACTTAGTGTCAGTAGACACGCAGAGTCAACTTTATTCCGGTATACGCTCTTCAGGCCCTTGTAAGATTATATTATAAAATAATATTATAATAAATCAAATCCATAAATATGTCAAATACACAATACATTTCGATTTATATTAGTCCTGGATGTGAACCTGATTTCTTGAGTGGCCATGCACAATGTTTTCGCCACACACGACTAAATCAGCTGGTTTGGTGCAGTGCAGCCAACTGCGAGATGTAAGAAAGCGTCGTGAGAAATTAGAGCGTAAACTATCTGTAATGTCACTAAGAAAGAAGGACGTGATGTTGCGGTTAAAAGTTGCAATATGCATCAAAAACACGACCACGAGGATAACGCAATAGTTGCTGTGAATCCGATCTAGAATTGTCAGTAAAAAGACTTGATGAGAATGAGATAATTAGTTGATATAATAAAATCTTTTAGATTGCAACAATGAATTGTAAGCTTCAAGTCCTTGTAGTTATAAATACACTCTAGATTTGTTAATGGAATTGGCAATACCACAAGGTGTTGATGTATTTTATATTGTAACTTGATTAAAAAGTAAATTACCTAAAACTTGATTATATTTCTGTACCATAACTTACACTCATCATTTCTGAAGCCCAGTTTATTGAAACTGAAACGTACTGCTTAGCCATGAACTATATCATCTCTTTCTTTATAGATATACATGAGGTAGATATGACGTTTAGGCCTATGTATGACCACATATCGTACGTGCAATTCCACGTGAGGTAGGCCTATTTGTGTTCGAATTCAAGTGACGCTGTATCTTATATCGTACAATTATTACATAACATTCGCTCAACAAATATGATTTGTATGATGTAATATATAAATTCAGAATTAGGTCAATCAAAAATTATGCAGAAGGTTTATTAATAGATAAACAATTGCCAACACAAAAATTAGTTTAAGAAATACAAAACGACTTTGTGCCCACTGTGCGGCTGTGCCAAAATCTTTTGGAATTACAATATATTTGTCAGTTAACATTTATGATTGAAAAACTGAAATAATAATATTGTATTATTATTTATTACTATAATAATATTTTACTATTATAATTATGTGTTTTAGATGAATATAGTATGCAAAAATTGGCTTTGGTTACTTTTCTATTAGATTTTCTATGAGTAAAGGAAAGGGCCATGGGCTATTGTTAAAGAGCATCCCAGTATATTCGCCGCGAAACACTGCAGTCAGGATAGGGCGAGAATCGAACCCCAGTCTTCTGAATGACGATTCGTGAATCCTGATATGTAGGTATAGGCATAGTATCAGTCACTAGTCCACCCGTCTCAGTAACTATTTAGAAATATTCACTCAACATTATTCACTTTTGTATTATTTGCTATATACAGGCAACTATCTAATTTGTTCCACTATTCATTAATTCGGTGAGCATAAGGCTAAGCGACGACTCAATTTGCAGTGCTTGTAAAAACGAATGTGTATTTTTTGTTCGCGTTCCCGAGATGATCAAATGAGAACAAAAATTGTGATGAATCTTGTCATGCACATATGTCATTATCTAGCGTGATAAAAAGTAAAAACTGTATAGTTTGAGGACGCAATTTGTGTGCCCTCGGGTGGGTTTCTGAAAGAATCAATCTCAAAATTTGATAAACCTTATAATGATATCACAGAGGGAAAAATCCATAAGAAAAATCTCCGAAATTATTCAAATGTTCAGTGAAGTAAGGACAATGATACTCATCATGCAATAGTTCAACATATAAATCGAATCGACTGTCATGAAGATAAAATTAACACGTAATTTTTCTATATTAATTGAACCAATCAGAGCTGCATAGCGAAGAAAGTAACTAGACTTATTCGTTTCAAAATCAAGGTGCATGCATGTGCAATTAGCATTCGAGTGCATTCGTTTACATATCTAGATCTAGCTTATCTTACAACGCTTACAACGTTTTCTCAGTCTATTTCTGTCTTTCTTTTTATATTAACACTAGTATTTTATAATGATAGCAATCCTTTTCAGATTATTTCAAGTCTGGGACCCAAGGCTTTATTATAATGCACAATTCTTCGTTTTCTTTTTAGTTCTAGGCCTACTAAGATTCGTAAAAGACTCATATAACCGATGTTAGGATCACTGCACTGTTATTCACTTATTTAGTTGACATTTAGTTGAATGAAA